>JADLZN010005187.1:165079-432108 GCA_018155175.1 Sinocyclocheilus anophthalmus | reverse complement strand
AACCACGTCTGGTCACAAAAAAGAAGTATTTCAAACACTCGACTTGTTATAAATTTAATTTGGAGAGAAGCATGTCAATAATCCATCTTTGGTGGACAACAGTTTTGTAAACAGGCTCATACACATGCAAAAACTGTATCGCACACATGCTACTGTACTACATTTATTCAAACAGATTTTTTGTGCACTGTACAGCCCTAAACAAACCAGTTCCAGATTGTAGAAGGAGCTCGAGCTCCTCATTTAGCGATAAACTCCTCCTCAGTTTCACGTTTGCCTTCCGCGATGTCGCTCCGCATTGTCGCACACAGAAATATGTCAACAACTAGGCTTTATCGTTATTATCGCAAGTCTGAACTTTTCGTTTGCATGTTTTCGTATTCGTCATCCTAAAAATTCGTCACACACAGAAACCTTGCACTCACACTGCGAATAAAAATTCACAACAGCCCGAATGGAGTCTTCCGAAGCAGTGAGGATGATTTTGATGTCCTCTCACTTCTTAATAAGAGAAAAAGAAAGGAAATATTGGGTTCATCCAATCCTGAGATATAGAGAGGAAGGAGAGCTCCCCCTTCCTTATTAAGGAGCAGTGGGATTATCACGGGCGATTCAAAGTTGACTTCATTGGCTCAGTTTGATGCTTTGCTAGCGATACTAGAGAAACATATTAAAAAGAAGACCACCAATTTCTGTGCACTCTGTGTGCAAGGATCTATATACAGTGCTTTGTACTGCGAGACGAAGTGGATGAACTTGACAATCGCCATTCTGGATTTTAGCGTTCGCTTGTACGGTGGCTCTGAATTGTCAAAACACCTCTCATAAGGTGGCAATAGGGGTAAGTCGTGGCCTAATGTTGAGAGCGGACTCATAACCCAGGTTGCGGGTTCGGCTCGTACCAGCAGTGATTGTAGGTGGGGTGAGTAAATGACGCGCTCTCTCCACCTTGCATACCACGACTGAGGGCCCTTTTGAGCAAGGCCTGAACCCCCAACTGCTCCCCGATCCAAAAGTTTTTTTTTATGACGGACAAAAATTTCGGTGGCAGTGTGTAAACGTGATTGACATAACGTGAGGTTTTTAACATGCGAACATTTTCGGACTCGGTGTGCAATAACCTTAAGAATTAAGTCTGAAATTTTCGTCTGAAATTTTTGCAATGTTAGTTTTAGCCTTAGGTGCTTCTACGCCCTTATTATTCAACTATTATATCCCTCTGGTTTTAGGGATAAATTATGGGTAGGGTAGGGTGAGGGTTAGGGTTCTGGTTTATGGTCTCTATTGTTTCGGACATAATGGTTGATCCAGGAACCTGTCTTTACTTGGCAATCACGGCGACCCCTCTCCTTACGCGCGGGTGTTACAGGTGAGGCCAGGGCTAAGGGAATGCTGCTGGGATAGTCCTAACAATTTAATTTGCTACACACACGCGGTGCCGAGAACGAAAATCTAATAAGACCTTTGTTTTTCATCGGCCTCCTCGTGCCGGTTCTGACCGGCCAGCACACGGTTGAAGCAGAAGCTCGACCAGAGCTGCACCGCTGCGCATATGAAACACAGTCGGAGCGACGGGAAAACAAGATTAACACACACCATCTGGCCCGTCACCCCGTGCGTTGTGTGTGTGTGTGTGTGGTTATTGTGACTCACAGCAGCTCAACAACTCCACTTCTCAAGTAATATTGATCAAAGAACTCAGTGCATCATGGAAAACAACCATCTGGTTACTAGGGCTTCGGCATTATAGTGGAAATAATTATACTTTTCAGCCTTTTGATGAGATATACGTCGATATTTGTGTTTTTGTCCACACGTTTTTGTCTAACCCTAACCCTAATTTTTACTTGAACTTTAATGTTCTTAGAATATTAAAAATAAATGTTCAAATAATGTTATATTTTAAATGAAAATAAATTTAGTAGAACAAGTGTTGGGTTAACAATGTTTTGCGGGGCATTTGTTTGGTGTTCGTTGGGTGGGTGTACTTAAATTATTATTATTATTATTTTTCTTCCCCCCTTAATTTTAATTTTTTTTTTGCATTTTATTATTGTTTTCATATAGGGAATGTATAGGACTCATCTATATATATATTCATTTTGCTTCAAGTGTTCAATAGTTTAATGTATTTAATAATATCTTTTTTTGTGATTATTTAAAAGTGATACATTGATAATGTTTGTATTTCCCTGTTGTGAGTGTATAAAAAAAATAAAAATAAAGTTAAAGTAAAAAAAAAAGAAGAAAATAAATTTAGTAGAACATTGCAAGAAACATTTTAGTCACATCGAATAGGTAACATTCATTTTAATGGGCATTTTAACATTTTAGAAACATGAACTAAGGTTATTAGAACCTAAATTTGGGAAGTATAACAACTACTATGATATTAGCATTCACACTTGCAGAAGATAGCATTGCTTATTATAAGCACACGCTGCAATTTTGTAGTTTACAGAACATTCTGGCAAGGTTCTCTAAAAGTTATGAATAAACGTTCTTACAGTAACATTAATAGAACGTTCGTTTAGAGTTATCTGGTCTTTCATAACTGTGATGGAGAGACTTTTTTTACTGAGTTTTACGGTGTTCTTATTGTTTCTGTTGTACTGTTATAATTATGTATTTTCTGATCTAGCTGAGTGGGCGTGATAATAAAAAGTGCGAACTTGAGGGGAAGCGCTCGTCGTCGCTGATTTATGAAAACGTCTGATCCTCTTTTTAACTGAATGAACTGTGTTTATCTACTTGACTCTTGTTCCTAATTTTGTAATATGTTCCTCATTTCTTAAACGTGTATTTAAGATGACTATCAGACTGTCAGATGACGGTGCTGTGTAGCAGTAAAACTCCAGCCTCAGTGTAGTGGAGGGGGGTTAGTACTGTTTTAAGTACTCAACAGTACTAGTTTAAGACTGTTTTTATTAAGAATCTATGTTTTAAGCTCTGAAACCTATTTATTTGCACATCCGCTTGAAATAAACATCATTTTTTGGACGCCAAGTTCGCTCACAGGTCATTATCACAATAACATTCTAAAAACATTAGCCCAAAAACATAATTTATATATTGTTAATAGATTTTTTTTTCTGAAATGTTTTAGTTTTAGTTGGCATTGATCAAATCGTACAGCAAGAACTAACTAACATTCAATACGTACGTTCCCCAAGTGTTGCAAATGATCATGGAATTGTTTGCCCTTAACGCTTCCCGCCCAGTAAAAAATTTTTTGTAGAACAATCAGAGTCCAATCTGAAAGTGTCCCAATCTTAATTAATTCATTGTATAAGAATATTTGAATATCAACAATTAGGTTAATTGGAACTGCATTGTGCTCTAACATTGCAGTCAAAAGGAAAATACTATATTCACACTGACAAATTTAAATGTTTAAAATGACAGTTAACGAATTTATAATGTACAAAGGTGTTCTATATGAAATAAACTCTGTTTTTTAACTTTCTATTCATCTGTGAATCCTGTAAAAACAAAATGTATCTCAGTTTCCACAAAAAAATATTAAACAGCAACTGTTCTCAACATTGATAATAAGCATCAATGTGTCTCGAGCAGCAAATCAGCATATTATAATGGTTTCTGAAGGATCATGTGACTGAAGACTTGAGTGATGATGCTGAAACTTCAGCTTTGATCACAGAAATAAATTACATTTTTACATATATTCAGATAGAAAACAGCTGTTTTAATTGTAATAATATTTTGCTGTTTTTACTGTATTTTCGATCAAATAAAAGCAGCCTTGCTGAGCAGCAGAGATTTCTTTACGTTCGTGTACATTACTGTGCTACCAGATTTGCCCTCACACATATCTAAGATCAAATAAGGTCACGCCGCCCACTTTAGGGGCTTTAGCGGCACAGCAAACACTAAGTGCTAGTAGATGACACACTTGCCATCACAGCAGGCTTTTCTCTCGGGTTAATCATCACTGTGTGGAAACCGAACGCACAGCGTTTCTGACTGCATGGATATGACACACGGGTGAAGAAGGGAAGGTCAGGAGCGTTATCCACTCAAGGAGGCCATTTAAACATCTAATCGCACACGTTCACGGCGTCCCCCATTATTTGAAGAGGCTCCGAAGGTGGAGCCGCCGACCCTCTCGTATTTGAAGAGACTTATCAAGCCTGACGAAATGTCACTGCCTCTGTAAATCATAGCCTTCAGGATGACTCTCGCTCCCGGCGTAGGTGTTAATCGCCCGCTGTCCCGGTCGCAGAAGACCTGAGAGCTGATGATGAAGATTATGAAGTTGAAAGTGGCTCTGATCATGTACATGCTAACATGACAGTCCTGATTCCTCTGGACAGATGAGATGATGCTTTATTCACTCGCTGCATTTCACTTTCACAGCTCTCAGAAATTCCATTGCATTTTGCAATTTGTACAATGAATCAAACATCAACTAGAACAAAATACCAAGTGATTTAATGCTTAGGGTTTTTTTTTATTAGGGAATAAATGCATAATCGTCCGATTTATTTTGTGATACATGAACAGTCAAAGGTTTAGACATGCATGACTGGATTTATGTTTATTATTTCTCAAAACCTATTGCATGAAGTTAGTTTTCAAGCAAATATACACTCTGTTCACAAGGTTGGGAATCATTGATTGTTTAATGTGTTCTGAGAAGTCCTTCTGTTCACCAAGGAATTTTTTATGTGATCAAAATACAGTAAAAATGTGAAATATTAAAATTTAAAACAGCTGTTTTCTATTTAATATACTTTAAAATGTAATTTACTCCTGTGAATTTTCAGCAGTCATTACTCCAATCTTCACTGTCACACGATCCTTCAGAAATCATTCTAATTGCTGATTGGCTGCTCGAGAAACTCTCTAAGCGTCAACCCGAGATACCTTCAGTCATATATGTTTTTAAATAAATAGTTCACCCCAAAATGAAAAGTTAGCTGAACACTGCAACTCACTTTCACCCCATTCAACATCCAGGATGATTTGTCTCAGCAATGGATGCGCCGCAGTGAATGGGTGCCGTCAGAATGAGATCCAAACAGCTGATAAAAACATCACAAAAAATCCACAGCACTCCATTCCATCAGTTAACATCTGGAGAAGACAAAACTGAAACAAATCCATCATTAAGACGTTTTAAACTTCAAACTGTTTTACCTTCATGATACAATACGGAGTCCATCCTCCATAATGCTTCCTCCAGTGAAAAAGTGCATCTCTTGTTGTCTCTCACATCAAAATCCAGCCTCATATTTGTTTAGAGCTGTTTAAACGGTGCTTGATCTGTGCAGATTCCTCTCCTGATTCAGACCAGACCACTTTTTCACTGGGGACGCATTATTAGGGGTATGTGACGAGAGGGGCGGGCCGAGAGCCGTGGGAACGGAACGAGGCCGGTGGAGTAAATGCTAATGCACGACACCTGCGCCACTTACCGGTCTCGAGTCCCACGGAGGAGCTCTGGAAGGATAAAAGGAGGAGTGATGACAGTGTTCGACGAGAGAGGACCAGGCCTGGATTTATTTTGTGTTTTGTGTGCGCGGTAGTCGTCCGCGAGGGGCTTTCCGCTTTAATTTCATTTTGTGTTTGTTTATTTTATCAAAGTCTTTCTTGGGCGTTCGCATCGTTTTCTCGGCCTCCCTTCTTCCCGAACCACTAGCAACGGTGTTACCTTGGTGCCGAAACCCTTAGAGCCGTCTTGCATTAACATTCCTCCACACGTCCTGCTCATTGCCCCGGCTCTTCGGCCCCTCCCTCTCGTCACCAACCCCCATCGCCCACTCAGGCCGAGTGTACCCCCTAGACTGCCTCCTACTCCCCCCTCCTGGGGAGCCGATCACGGCGGCCGCGGCTTACCTGGGGGTAAGGACAGACAGACGCGGCGAGAGAAAAGGAGTGGAGGAGAAGGAGAGACAGAGACTAAGAGGGAGAGCGTAAAAATTTATCTTTGTTCCGGTCCCGACACTGCTGCTCGGACATCCATCAGCTTGGTAAACTCTTCCCGCGATGCCAGACGGGCTGCAACTGACAGCCCTCGTGGACGGCCCGCACTCCTACCAGCCACCATATGTGGACTGCTCTGCGCCCCGGGTCGTGCAGCCAGCAGGATTCCCCCGTTCCCTGCTCATCCTCATGGCTATGGCAGCAGCTCCTGCCTCAGGCAAATTGCGTCGACTACTCCTCCTCCCGCTCCCTTACGGACGCAGCCTTCCCTCCACATCCAAGCGAGGCGCCGGCAGCGAGTTTCGTCCGGCCCCCCGCACACGTCCCGCCAGCCCACCGCCTCGAGCCTCCCGGCGGCAGACTGCTCCGCCATGCTCCGATGTCACCGCGGATTCACCACAGTGGCAAGGGATCTCCTGCAAAAAAAAATCTATTTCTCCTTCCTCCCTGTTTTCGGCACCAATGTAGACAAGTTTCTTATCAAGGAAAGAATGAGGGCGGGGAACGGCAAACAACTACTTAAACAAACTTTAATAATCAACTAAACAACACAAATGAAAGTAAAGCAGCAAATCTCTCTCTCTGACTCACGACTGCCGCACCACAAACACAAATAACATCCAGGCCTGGTCCTCTCAGCTTCCACACTGTCACCGCCCTCCTTTTCATTCCTTTCCGGACTCCTCCGTGGACTCGAGACCAGTGGAGTGCGTCAGGTGTCGTGCATTAAGCATTATACCCACCGTCCTCGCTCCATTCCCCGGCTCTCGGCCCCCGCGCCCATTATGGACTCGTATTTTGAGTTTAAAAACTCTTGATTGATTTGTTTCACTTTCTTCTCCAATGTGAACTGATGGACTGGAGGTTTGTTTATTGTGATATTTTATCCTGTTTGGATCTCATTCTGACGACACCCATTCACTGCTGAGCATCCGTTGCTGACGATGGAATGCTAAAACCTTCTTTACTGCAAGCTTTACATTCACATTCATATAAAGCTGTCTGTTCTAAATACACATATGTGTGAAAGCTTTTACTGTACCGTGTGTCTCGTTCTCTTTTCTTTACTGCACACACTGACCAATCTCTCTAAAAATAGATTCGGGCAGAAACGCTACAGCAGCTTCTTATTCGTGTGCATGAGAACAGAAGCTTCAGGAACAAATGGCACAATCAGCATTAAACCGCTTTACGACCGAGCCTGAGATTAAATCTGATCCATCATCTGAAATGAGACGCATTACACACAATTAGATTCCAAACGCAGCGATCAGATCAGCTCGCGCATACAGACGAGCGTTTGATTACAGGATAAGGTGGCAGAACAGCTTCAGAGATCCAGTTTCTGCTTGAAACATCTCAAGCGTTTCTCTTAGACAGCAGTGAGATTTAATGGGAGACTCTCTGCTGAATCTCAGGTGTTTCCCCTGAGAAAATGACCCAATGATGACAGGAACTCAATTATTTAAGTATGCAGTGCTATTTAGTATTATTTATACACTACACTGTAAACAAATTCCGTAAAATGTACGGTAAAAAACCGGCAGCTGTGGTTGCCGGAATTTTACCGTAAAAAATACGGTAGCAACGTTTTAGGTTTTACGGTTTTAACTTAAATTTACAGTTAAATACCGTAATTTCATTAACTGATATAATGTTAATATACCAACCTATTGAAGTACTGAATTCTGTTTTGAACCTTTGTAATACACTGATAACCACCAAAAACAGATGGTGATGAGAAAGTCACAACACGCTGAACCAAAATCCCAGCACAAGCGCTTTTCATAATACATATATAGAAGGTGCACAGTGTCACTCACACAAGCACTAAACACCATCACTGTAACACACATGATACTGAAATAATGCAATAAATATTAATTTATCAACATTAGGTGTAACACACAATCCTGATATACAAAACTGATAAGAAAAAACTAAGAAGAAACAGTTATTTCAACAAAAAAAACATCAAATTTGAAATGTAACGCAGGGAATTCTGGGAATGTCAATTTACAGTTATTCACTGTAAATTATACTGTATTTTTCACTTCCAAAAACGGTATGCTACCGTAAAATTAATGTCCAATACAAGTAATGTCCAATACAGTTTTTCACCATATATAAAAAAAAACGGAACAGTAGGGGAATTTACCGTTAACCATTTAACAGGTTTTTACTGTAGCATTTTTACAGTCTTTTACCGTTAAATTCACGGTCATTTTTTACAGTGTATCATCTTATGTCCCTTATCCATTTATTTGAAAATCATTACATTATAGTAGATACATATATTATACTTTGAACTGTTTGTTAATCCTTTTAGTTAAGTTAGTAAAGACCTAATTTCTGATGTCACCAGAAACTCAATAAGTTAATGTATTTTAGTGTTTTTATATTTTCAGTTTTGATTTTAATTTTAGTAAAAGTTTTAGTAATTTGATGTGCATTTGTCATTTTTATCAGTTTCTATTTAACTTTTATTTATTTATTTTTCTTTCAGTCAGATTACTTTGAAACAGTTTTCTCTCGGAAAATGCTTGTAAATTTCATAAATAGTTACAAAGAAATGGCAAGTAAACGTGATTAAATTGTGAATAAGACGGAAATTAGTTAAAAGCATACTACTTCAATAACCAAATCTGAGAATCTTGCTTGCCGAGTAATTCTATTTTCAATTTCTAATTTTATGTAATTTTTATTGTATTCAGCTTTTATTTTCAATTAATAGTTTTTTAAATTTAGTTAACAATCACAACACTAATACTGTGTACAATATGTAAGAAACTATCTATTAGTACTATCTTAAATTTGTTATATTTTAAATTAGCTTTTATCATTTTAAGTTTTAGTAATTTTGTTTATGTGACTTTGGGTCTTTTTTTGGTTTCTATTTTGCTTTCATTTATTTTTGCTTTTTACTTTAACATATTTGTTTACAGTTTGTTGCAACATTTTTAGTTTAAATTTGTTAAATGTAGTTTTTCATCTAATTATATTTATTTTTTATTTTAATAGTTTAATTTAATATTTTTTAATTTAGTTAAAATAACCATGTTGATTTTTAAGCATCATTATCTCCATATGCTATTGACAGTAACTAGTACAATTAATTTAACTTAACATTTTGAAGCCGTTTTATATAAGCGCAGAAAGGTTTTCAGAATATCTATCAAAGGCATTATATTTTTTCATAAATAATTGTAACCAAAGTTGCATTATAATAATGCATTATAATATTTGCAGATTCCTTACACATTAAATTACTCGTTTGTTATGTGCTTTAATGCATTATATTTTCTAATCAGTATTATAATGCATTATAACTGTGAATTAGTTGATGTAATGCATTATAAAGTTTATTACAGGCCGTAATGAATGCATTAGAATACTTTCATAATGCATGCTGAATGCAGGCTCGAGCAGCTTCTCCTGCAGGACTGAGAGGAGTATGCGCTGATACGCTCCGCAGTTATCTTTAATTGTACTGAGTTTCTGAGTTCAGTGCACGTTCAGTGCGCTGTGAGCTAATGGAGGCTCTCTGTCCCGCGAGACTCGACCCGTTCGTCTGACAGGAGCAGAGAGCAGAGAGCAGAGAGCAGGTCCAGGCCACAGACATGAAACAAGCCTCAGTGCATCTTCATACAAGCACAAGAACTGCAGATCTTCATCTGAGGAAACTTACTCTTACCTCAAAATATACCATGCTGTTAAAATCAGCCATGGAACAGTATTATGCACTTGTACTATGGTATATATTAAGATCAGGTAAATATATAATCATACATTTCAGTGCCACGCTATATTTTAAAGTAGCATAGCATTACCATCACTGTACTATATTGCTACAGTATTTTTAAGGGTTGTATGTTACTCTAATGTACTTCCTAGAATACTATGGTACCAGTGTTAGTCTACTATAGTTTTATTGATATTTTGTGTTTCAATTTTAATTCTAGTTAAAGTTTAAATAGTTTAGTAGGTTCTTTATGTCTATTTAGCATTGTTAGTTTTTATTTCAGTTTGTTTTTAGTAATTTCGTTTTTGTCGTTTTTATTTTTTATGTCTATATTGTTGTTGTTGTAGTTTTTGTCATTCAATTTCTTTTTTAAATATTCCTATCTAATTTTTTTTTATTATTATCTTTAGGATTTATTGTGTGATTTTTCAAATTTTTAATAGCGTTTTTTTTTTAATCATTTTTTTTATTATATAGTACTTTATATAGTATTATATTGTAATTTTGTTGTGTTGTTCTTTTTTGTCTATATAATCTTTTAAAATACATATTTTCTTTTATTTTTTATTTTGTGGTGTGCTTTTTTGTGTTTGAAATTTTTTGAATTACGTTAAAAACTATTCTAACAGTTTTTTTTCATTGATTTTTATATATTTTTCCTTATTCATTTTAATAATTTTTAGTTCACATACATTGTTTCATATATATATATATATTTAATCCACACTATAGTTTCATTTAAAGTTCACTTCAAGTACCAAAGTTTATAGTTTTAGTTTTACTTTTAGTTAACTATAATAACCCTGGGTATAACGCACACTTTAAATAATACAGTAGTCGCTTTCCTCCCCTTTATTTAGTCTTTTTCTTGTTTGTTTTTAATGCAATTTTAAATCACATTTTACTCCATTTTGTAGTTTTATTCTTTTGAATTTATGATTTTTTTAAAACATATTTTTTTAAACCACTTTGAATGACCATTCTGAGAAATTGCATATAACTCAACTTGCCTTCCAAATAACTGGTATTGCTCATGATAAAATTATAAAAAATATATATTTTTAAATATGTTAAAATATAACCATGAAATACAGTAAGATGTCATTATGGAGGCTACATTATATATATATTAAAAGTTAACAAACATTAATCTTTTTCTGTTAATTCAAGTAAACCACACCAAAAGATAATTTTAAAATAAAATAACACATTGATATTAAACAGAAACTTTACAAAAATGTTGCCTTGGCAAATAAATGAAATTTAATAAGTTTTAAGAACTAAAATTCAAATTCTAATCACTAAAATAACAAAAATTAAAGCTAAAAGGAAATATAAAAAAGACAAAAGGACATGGCAAAATTACTCCAATTAAAATGGAAAATATAAAAATAAATTCAAATATTAATAAATGCTATAATAGTACAAACAAGCAGTCATATCCTGAAATATATGTGAAATAATTGTATGTCATTTAATAAGAACTGGTTTATTCTGGCGTCCTGTTGATAATGACAGTGGTGGTTTTTACACACAAAATGACAATTAAAAACATAATTGCTATTTAATAAGCAGCAGGCTTTTAACAAAACCAGTGAAGAATAATAATTATGCTAATGCCGGCTCTCGGCCCTCATGAATATGTAAATGAGCTGATGGAGATACAGGGCCCAGCATTTAACCCCGCGACGACCCCTGAACCGCAGCTATTTAAAGGCATCACCTCATTTCACAGACTGTAAGCTCCAAGGCCCCGAGGACTCGGAGAAAGCAGAAGTTCACAGAGAAACTCAAGAAAGCGTTGACTTTCATGCCTGAGCGCCGCAGACCAACTCTACAGCCGGCTCAGAAAGCTCATGTTCAACGCCGTTCCTCTGTGCTTTTGTACTGAATTAACAGAATTAACACTTCACATTTTTGGGGAGAAATTGTTAGTGTCTGTTTTATTAGTACAGTAAAGTATGCATAGCAGCATGGCTTTATGAAATATTTAAATATATGCAAATGAGATGTGAGAGTTGCAGCCGATGGGAATATTATCAGAGACTTAAAAGCTACTTAAATTCGTGCGGATCTATCACATAACTTCAAAAGACGTATTAAAAAGCATTATAAAAATCAATAATATTAATATATTAAGAAAAAAGCATCATAGGAATATTCTGCTAAACTTCTCCTCTGTGAAAATTAAAATAAGCTTCATTTATTTGCGTAGTCATTTTTCTTCTTCCGACAGAAAACAAACAGAGAAATTAATTTGCATTTTAACTTGGCATGTTGTGATTGGCTACAAACGTGGGAGAACCAATGAGTACTTGTCTACTGCAGCATGGCTTCATTAACATATTTAAATTATGCAAATCAAGGAAAGTTGAGATTTACAAGATTATCAAGAACAAGAGACTTAAATTTGGGCCTTCGCTCATGCAATCTTCAAAAGACTGCTTACAAATAATGATTAAATCAATTATATTATATTTATCTATTTAATATCTTGAGAATTATATACATTAATAATATTCACAATGATTAAAAGATAAATAAATAGCTCATAACTATTAAATTATTTTTTATAGTATGAAGATTTTGCAAACCATTATATAGAAGTTATTATAACAACCGCTATTAAAATTAATAAATAACTATTCAATTATTAAATTGTTTTGTTATTTAATAAGTATTGCATTTGTTATATAATCATTAAAATTAAATATTACTACCTTCAAGAAAAGTTATAGTATGAAGATTTAGCAACAATATATCCTCTATGCTTTATAATAAATTAAAAATATAATATTCCTTCAAATAATTCATTATTCATTGTTTAATAAATTATTACCATTACGTTTAGTATAGTAAGAATATAGTGTGTTCAATATTATTAAAGTATTTTCTATGAAGTATTACATTAATATATAATTTTTACAATTAATTATTAACCTACAGTGTATTATTTGGGGAAAACAAAAGATTTTGCTATTCATCACCCCCCGTCTCAGTGTATCAAGAACAAAGCATAGTAGATTAGATTTTGCTAAACATAAAATAAAATAACAAAGGTTTAAACGACATCAGGACGAGTAAAGTTCATTTTAGGTGAACCATCGCTTTAAGACAGAAAGGAGTCTTGCTTCAAGCAAAGTGTCTTTTATTAAAAACAGACAGACGGAAAGAACAGAGCAGAATTTTAATGTCAGCACAATAAGCATTTTAAAGTTCCAATGCGCTGAAAGCATATTCAAAAACCAACTTTTATTAAAACTTTTCTTTCTTCAGCTGAGAACTATACAATATTAAAGCTCATAAACACACTGAGACTTCATTAGCATTTGCTAAGCTACAGCTCAGATCATGTTCAAGACAAATAAATATTCAAATCAAATATGCAAAATCGCCGGCAGCCAAATCAACACGGAATCATGTCCAGATGATAATCAGATCCATTTGCTCACACACAGGCTTTAGATTCGCTCATGAACACAATCCTGGTTGTCCTTGACTTTCTGTCTAACCAGCATCATAATGCAAGACTGTTCCAACAAAGCAAAATCACAAAATAAAGCAAGAAAATATTAATATGTAATTCAGCTTCAGTTCTGAAAGTACTGAATTTACAACTTTTTCCATTTGCTTTTCAAAAAATCCTTCAAAGCAACCAGAGAAAGAACTCAGCTAACAGGGAACGTTTTTAAATAGTTATATAAATGTTAGGACCAAACGTTTTTAAAGTAACGTTTACGGAACGTTGTTATAACTTCATTCATGTTTGATAGATGTTCTCATAATGTTCAGAGATCAACAGTCATGTTATTTGTACCGGAATGTTCTAAGAAAGATTTCTGTTATATTTAGAATGTTAAACATTTTTGTAACCTTTAAAAAAACGTTCTAATCACAACAAGAAAACATTTGAACATTCTGAAAATAACCGTTCAAATGATGTTATATTTTGTGTACAAATAGAGTTAGTGGAATGTTGTGTTTTGTAACCTTTAGGCCTAAAACTTTCCTAAAGTACAAAAACGGACTTTAAACCTTCTTAGATTAAACATTCAAATAGTGTTATATTTTGGGTGAAAATAAAGTTAGTAGAACGTTGTAAGTAACTTTTTGCAACCTTTAAATAATGTGATAATCACGTCAAGAAAACTGGACATTTGAACATTCTTAAAATATTAAAAACATTCAAATAAAGTTATATTTAGAATGTTTTTGTAACATTTAAATAACTTCAATTACAACATTTCAAATAACATATTTTGGGCGAAAAAGTTGTTGTAAGAAACGTTTTTGTAACCTTTGTATCGCGTTATAAAAACAAGAAAACTGAATATTTTAACATTCTATTATGTTAGAACATTTAAAAGACGCTCGGATAACGTTATATTTAGAATGTTAAACATTTTTGTAACCTTTAAAAAAACGTTCTAATCACAACAAGAAAACCTTTTAACATTCTGAAAATAACCGTTCAAATGATGTTATATTTTGTGTAAAAAAAAAGGTATTAGAATGTTGTAAGAAACATTTTTGTAACATTTAAATAACAGTATAACCACAACAAGAAAACTGGACATTTTAAAGTTTTTAGAGTTATGTATTAGTTATTTTTTTAAATGTACATAGGCTAAACATTATTTTTTTTTTTTCTTGGTTAACAATACAGTTAGTAGAATGTTGTAAGAAATATTTTAGTAACCTTTAGGCCTAAAACTGGACATTTAAACGTTCTTAGAATAAACTTTTCAAAAACGTTATATTTTGGGTGCAAATAAAGTTACCTTTAAATAATGTGATAATCACGTCAAGAAAACTGGACATTTGAACATTCTTAAAATATTAAAAACATTCAAATAAAGTTATATTTAGAATGTTTTTTTTGTAACATTGAAATAACTTCAATTACAACAAGAAAACGGGACATTTCAGATAACATATTTTGGGTGAAAATGTTGTTGTAAGAAACGTTTTTGTAACCTTTAAACAACGTTCTAATCACGACAAGAAAACTGGACATTTTAACATTTTAGAAACATTTCAAAACAAATAATTTTTTTACGTGGTAAGAAAGTTAACTTAAAATTAGTTAAGGAATCGATGACGGTGAGAAGTCGCAGAAAACGTTTCTTCTTTGGACTCAAACCGCGCACAATAGGACCAGAGATGTATTATGAAGAGTAAACAGAGTGAATTTAGATTTTAAAGTGTGTCTCACTAGGCTTTGGATCACAGCTATTGTTGGAATTAGCAAAGTCAGAATTTAATAAAGCTTTTGTTTCTGAAGATTGCTCATAGAAAGCGCAGCACAGCAGAGCCTGATGGGAATTGTGGCGTTGCTGTGGGCCGTAAAATTCAGTGTAAAGTAATTTAACGCCAACGCAACAGTAGCTAACTCAGTTTGAGTGCTGGTTCAGTCTGGTTCACAGGACTGACGCTCTTTGCTTCTGCGTTTCGGAAAGGGTCAGAGATAAAAAGAGAGTGAAAGAGAGGCCCTCGGGCCGAGTCCTGGAAACGCCTGAGCTGTTCTACTTAAAGATCCTTAAATAGGAAGATCTAGACCTTGTGATCTTCCTCAAGACATCACGGGTTGCGCTTGAGTCACAAACAAACAGGTTGAAGAGGTTTGCATGGGATACAATCTCACTGTGTTTACAACTGAACAAACACTGAAAGAGTGTTTAAATAGCACAACATGTCTACCCAGACGGTGAGAATATGTTATAAGAACGTTTGGTTAACGTTCCTATTAAAACATCACTTATGAATGTATTCTGAATGTTTTTAAATGCTTAAAAAAATGTATTTTTCTTGATTATATTAAAGCAATAAGCCCCAATAAGCCGTGGTTTAGGGACGTAGTTCGGCACGACCGAAGCGGGTGTAAACAAGCAAAAATAAAGTGTAATGATATTAATAAAAACAGTATTTTTCCTCCAAACAATGTAGTTCCTCAGAAACAGTTGTGGTTGCTACAAAGTGGTGCCAAGCAACACACAAAGTAAACAAAAGGTGTATGTTTGTAGAGTAATTTACAACGGCTTCGAACTGGCTCACCAATCAAATCAAGGACCATAATTATAAGACTTAAGCTAACGTTTTAAGTTCGTTATTTTGCAAACATTTTGGGAATGTTACTTTTGAATGTTTTCTCAACCATTTGACACGAGTAAATAATAACGTTTAAAAAAACGATAGACGAACGTCTTTTTAATGTTAAAAAGCTTTCTTTCTTGGTTGTGAATGCTAAAGGCAACATTAAGGGAACGTTACATTTTATTCTTTTGCAAACGTTATGAGAATGTTACTTTTGAATGTTCTCTAAACCGTGTGAAACTACTAAGTAGCAACGTTTGTAAAACGTTAAATGAGCGTCCGACGAAAACGTTTTTTAAAAAAAAAGTTCCATAAACGATGTATTAATAATGTTTTTGTGCTAATGTTTAGAGACCAGATAACTTTAAACAAACGTTCAGTTAACGTTATTGGAATAACTTTTGTTTACAACTTTCAGAGAGCGTTGCGAGCGTGTTCTGAGAAAGTTTTCTGCTAGCGATGCATCACAGTGTAACATTGTTACATCATTTTAAATCATGTTTAAATCATATTTTGATAAACATTCACTAATGTTCAAAGGGTCTATTGACAAAAAAAAAGATGTTCTGATGTAACATCATGTAACTCTACTAACTAAACCAGTGTCTGAGAAACTAAGAGAAGAAAAAGTTGAATAATAACCATTTAATCAAATGGGGGGAAAAAATGAGCCAAACAACAGCTTAAAGTTAATCTAAGTCTAAAGCAACCATTTTACATTTTATAATTGGACATACATTATGGTTCAAAAGTTGGGGTTTAGTCCATGTTTTTGATTAATTACTTTTTTTAAAGAACCTTTAGAATACCTTACTTGATCAGAAGTGGCAGTAAAGACATTTATAATGTCACAAAAGATTTCTATTTCAAATAAACGCTGTCCTTTTGAACTGTTCATCTGTGAATCCTGAAAAATGAAATATATCACGGTTTCCACAAAAATGTTGGGCATTAAAAAGAACTGGTTTCAACTTGATAATTATCAACATGTTCTCAAGGCACAAATCATCATATTATCCGAATTCTGAAGATCATTTTACCTGACGAACTGAGGAAGATGCTGAAAACAGCTGTGCATCACGAAATACATTACAGTGTAACACATATTCCATAGAAACACTGGTTTTTAAATTGTAATAATATTTCCCAATTTTTACTGTATTTTTTGATCACATAAATGCAGCCTTTGTGAGCATAAAATAATTCTTTCAAAAAGCATTTTAAAAAACCTTTTGAACAATATGTAATTCACAAAACAATTAGTGGGATTTGATTTAATGCACCACAAGCTGTTTATATGGGAAACTGTGTGATTGTGAGCAGAACCTGTTTGGAAGACAATCTTATTTTTGCAGTTTCATTTGCACTACAGAAATTACGCCCTTTTGTTAAATGCTTGCTTGAAAAGTGTGTCTGTTGCATCTTTTCCTTTAAATCAGTAGCTAATGCAAGCACATTTAGACATTTTAAATGTCCAAAACTTTTGGTTCCACTGTATGTGTATTTAAAAAGAAGACTCCCATGAAATCTCAAATGCTCGCCTGTCTGTGAATCAACTGCGGGTATTTTTCGGTGTGAATCAGCATCAGCGTCATGTCGAGGGTGTTGAATCTGTCCAGAACATCAGCAGGAGACTGAAACTAGGCATTTCGCTGCCAGGGTTCAATATACTCTAAACCCAAGTGGGCAAAGATGTCCTCTTCCGTGTTAGCAGGCAAGAAGGTATTCTGGAGAGAGACAGAGAGGGAAGGGTGAGCTCGTGTGATTTCCGCTGTCTGAGAAATGAACAGAGGCAGCGGCATGTGAGGAAACTCTCTGGACTTGACGAATGATTCAACAGAGAGGCTGTGAGAGGATGAGGAATTACTGCAGCCACGTTATTGCACATTTCAAGGTCAGTACATGTGATTGTTTCAGATTGCTGGATGCTCTGTGTTTACACTGAGTCTCACAGATGATTGTCTCTAACGCAGAGAAACTCAACTGAAAGGTCAGAAACAAACATGGGGTCACAGGCGGCAGGGAAAAACAACGCTAATGGCTAAAAATAAAATGCAATTAACCATATAACTGTGCAGAGTTAAGATGGCAAAATAAATGACATTATCAACAATTAAAAAGCAGTTTTGATGTCAAAGGTCATTTATTTTGGTGCACTGAAAAAATCTTAATTGTTTTATTGCATGTTTTTGCATTTAGATTTTGCAAGTAAATTTCACACATGGAATTAAAGGTAAGGTAGGCGATTTGGGAGAGGCTAGCAATAGCAAGCTAGCTTTGAAAGCATAAGATCCCACCCTCCCTGCAAATCACTCTCCAAAGCCACGCCTCCTCCACAAACACATGAATTAACCCAGCGATGAGAGATGGGGTCACGCTGTCAGATTACTTCACACGTCTCCGGCACCGCTGAGAAAACATTACAGTACAAAGCGCATGATATTACAACAATAATGCCTTCCATTCTCACCTAGTCTGCAAATACATATGTTAGCAGGCAGGTAGGACAGCCTATCGTAGCCCTCGGACCGAATAATCTGATTGGTTGAACATTTTACGGTCCTACGCCTTCCACAGACGATATACATACATATAAACACATTAAGACCACTTAGTGATTGCTATCGGAATGTGAAGAGACTTTCAAGCAGCATAACAAAATGTGTTTTTGAACAAAATCACCTACCCTGCCTTTAAATCATTTTATTCTGCAATGAAATACAAATAAATAAATAAAAAGTGTAATTGCAAGTGTAATTCCCAAAATTTTGACTTTTTAATTATTTAAATTACGCACTTTCTTTCAGTAACATTAACAGAACATTCTTTCAAAGCAAAAACATTCTTAAAACGGAAAATAACATTCACCTAAAGTTTGCAAAATAATAAAATGGAACGTTTCCCATAACCAAGAAAACGCATTGTTTAAACATTTCTAAAACAGTTTTGAACGTTCAGAGAAAATTTTGAAATAACATAATGCCAACATTAGCAAAACATAGCCTGTAAGCTGGGTATATATACTGGGTACGGAAAGTATTCAGACCCCCTTAAAGTTTTCACTCTTTGTTATATTGCAGCCATTTGCTAAAATCAGTTAAGTTCATTTTTTTTGTCCTCCTTAATGTACACACAGCCCCCCATATTGACAAAAAAACACAGAATTGTTGACATTTTTTTGCAGATTTATTAAAAAAAATACTGAAATATCACATGGTCCTAAGTATTCATTTTTGCTCAGTATTTAGTAGAAGCACCCTTGATCTAATACAGCCATGAGTCTTTTTGGTAAAGATGCAACAAGTTTTTCACACCTGGATTGGGGATCCTCTGCCATTCCTCCTTGCAGTTCCTCTCCAGTTCTGTCAGGTTGGATGGTAAGCTTTGGTGGACAGCCATTTTTAGGTCTCTGCAGAGATGCTTAATTGGGTTTAAGTCAGGGCTCTGGTTGGGTCATTCAAGAACAGTCACAGAGTTGTTCCTTCGTTATTTTAGCTGTGTGCTTTAGGGTCATTGTCTTGTTGGAAGGTAAACCTTCGCCCAGTCTGAGGTCCTGAGCACTCTGGAGAAGTTTTTCGTCCAGGATATCCCTGTACTTAACTGCATTCATCTTTCCCTCGATTGCAACCAGGGTTTTTGTCCTGTCCCTGCAGCTGAAAAACATCCCCACAGCATGATGCTGCCTCCACCATGCTTCACTGTTGGGACTGTATTGGACAGGTGGATGAGCAGTGCCTGGTTTTCTCCACACATACTGCTTAGAATTAAGGCCAAAAGTTCTATCTTGGTCTCATCAGCCAGAGAATCTTATTCTCACCATCTTGGAGTCCTCGTTGTTTTTTTACAACTCCATGCGCGTTTTCATGTGTCTTGCACTGAGGAGAGTCTTCCGTCGGGCCACTCTGCCGTAAAGCCCCGACTGGTGGAGGGCTGCTGTGATGGTTGACTTTCTACAACTTTCCGACTGCATCTCTGGAGCTCAGCTACAGTGGTCTTTGGGTTCTTCTTTACCTCTCTCACCAAGGCTCTCTCTCCCCCGATAGCTCAGTTTGGCCGGACGGCCATCTCTAGGAAGGGTTCTGGTCGTCCCAATTGTCTTCCATTTAAGGATTATGGAGGCTATTGTGCTCTTAGGAACCTTAAGTGCAGCAGAATTTTTTTGTAACCTTGGCCAGATCTGTGCCTTGCCACAATTCTGTCTCTGAGCTCTTCAGGCAGTTCCTTTGACCTCATGATTCTCATTTGCTCTGACATGCACTGTGAGCTGTAAGGTCTTATATAGACAGGTGTGTGGCTTTCCTAATCAAGTCCAATCTGTATAAGCAAACACAGCTGGACTCAAATGAAGGTGTAGAACCATCTCAAGGATGATCAGAAGAAATGGACAGCACCTGAGTTAAATATATGAGTGTCACAGCAAAGGGTCTGAATACTTAGGACCATGTGATATTTCAGTTTTTTTTCTTTTTTAATAAATCTGCAAAAAATGTCAATAATTCTGTGTTTTTCTGTCAATATGGGGTGCTGTGTGTACATTAATGAGGAAAAAAAATAACTTAAATGATTTTAGCAAATGGCTGCAATATAACAAAGAGTGAAAAATTTAAGGGGGTCTGAATACTTTCCGTACCCACTGTATATATCATCTGATATTATATATATATATATATATATATATATATATATATAATACGGTCCCCAATCATGTAGATTTTCAATAGTATCTACATTAAATAATATATATATTATATATATAATAGAGATAGTATATGTAGATGAATGTCCAACTAAAACGTTTCAGAAAAAAAAGTTCCAATATTGATGTGTAAATTATGTTTTTGTGCTAACATTTTGAGAATGTTACTGAAGACCAGATTCAAGACCGAAAATTTTCTTAATGTTACTGGAAGCACATTTGTTCATATCTTTAAGAGAAGCTTGCCAGAACATTCTGAGAGCATCTACATGCACAAGCTCTTACTGATGTTCCCCAGCATTCACCTAACCGGATCCGTGCGACACAGTAACAAACCCTCCTGACCTTGCCACGGACGGTGTTAGGGGACAAAGTCATTCTAGATGTCATAAGTGATGAGTTCAGGAGAAGGTGCGCCTGTGCTCAGGGCGTGATGTCATGAGACGGTAAATATCTCGGCTGGAGAGGCCAGTCTGACTCACCGCGGCAGAGCAAGGGAAGCTGTGAGCTCCACACATGCTGCCTGGAAGTGCTAAACTGGAACTAACTTGTCAGAATGAGGCAGAGGAAATAGAAAGCATGTGAACACTTTTAGCAGGAGCGACAGGCTGCTGCACAAACCAGGTGGAAAGACGAGCTCCAGCTCTCCGGTTTAACTTCCCACATCATTGTTTGCATTGCAAACGAGGGAGGGTGGAGCCAGAGAGTCATGTGACTTGCAGTTTTGACGTTATGTATTGAGACCTTTTTTTTCTGAAATTTGAATGAACTTATATGTGTGTGTATGGATGGATGGATGTTATCTGTTAAACCCAAGTGAGCTCTGTTACTGTCTATCTTAGCCAGGACACTCTTTTCCTGGTAAAATAAAGGTTATAATTAGTGCTGTCAAACAATTAATCGCGATTAATCACATCCAAAATAAATGTTTTTGTTTACATAATATATGTGTATACTGTGTATATTTATAATGTATATATAAATACAAACACATGCTTGTATATATTTAAGAAAAATATGTTTTGTTTATATATTAAATATATTTATATGAATATAAATATATACATGTATATACATGTAAATATTTTCAAAGTATATACTGTATGTGTGTGTATTTATTATTTATATACATAAATATACACACAGTAGACATACATATATTATGTAAACAAAAACTTTTATTTTGGATGTGATTATTCACGATTAATCATTTGACAGCACTATTTAATATACATATAAAATTAAAAGTCTTATGTACTTAATGGTAAACAGAAGATTTTGCCCTTCTGTACAAAATGTAATGGTGTTTGCCGTAGCAAACAATGCTAGGTTGCGTTTTAGTTTGTTATTTTAGTACATCAAATTAAACTTTTTTTTTCAGTTTTAGTTAACTATATTAACTACGGTGGTTTGGTTTAATATTGCAAACAACACTTTAGATTAAGTCACTATGCAAAAACAAACACTAAGTATATTTTATATACTATGATCAAAAAGTCTCTTCTTGATTTATTTGATCAAAAATACAGTATAAATGGTAAAATATTAGAATTTAAAACAGCTGTTTTCTATGTGAATATCTGTTAAACTGTAATGTATTTCTGTGATGCGCAGCTGTATTTCCAGCATCCTTCCTCATCTTCAGTGTCACATGATCTTCAGAAATTATTTTAATATGCTGATTTGCTTCTCAAGAACATTTCTGATTATTATCAATGTTGAAAACAGTCCTGCTTAATATTTTTGTTTAAAACCGGGATGCCATTTATTTTTCAGATTCACAGATTAACATAAAGTTTCAAAATAACATTCATTTGATTTGGAATGAATCTTTTGTAACATTATAAATGTCTTTACTGTCACTTTTGATCAATTTAATGCATCCTGTGCTGAAAAAAATACAAATCAAGAGCACAGTGTTGAGCTGTTTATGCGAGTCTTTCTGTTTGTGTAACTGTGGGAGTATCTCTAACACATGACATATCCAAACTTTTGCAAACTGGTTTTGGCAAGCATAAAGCTGCATTTTCTAAAAAACTAAATTTTTGATGAAATCTGGCAGCGTGCGTATAAAAATGTCTCCACTGAGAGAGTATCAGGAAGCATTGGACGGTGTTGATCCCACACGCCAAACTAAGCCTGTTCCCTACAATCCCACAGATACTCGTACGGGATGAGCTCCACATTAATTACAGCATACAAACACATCCAGAAGACTGATCTGCAGCTAATGCTCCTCTACAAACACATCAGACTGGCCTTATTCAAGAATACCATCACTTTAATATGCATTTAATTCAGTGCCACTGGTTTATTTAGCATGCCGAAGCTCACTGATCTCTTGAGTAAATGAAGTGCTGCTGATGCCTGCATATAATCCTGTGTGTTTATCTCCTTCAAATTCAAGTGTCTCGTTTCATAATAATTACTAACAGGTTTCACAAACACTCCTACTGTGCTTGCTGTACTTTCTGTCATTGTTCAATCAACACAACAGCTTCCCGGCTAACAGGGAACATTCTCAGAACATTCGGGCAAGGTTCGCTGTTTTTGTTTGCTTGCATGCTTTATTTGACGAAATGTAAAACATAATACAAAAAAGCCCATTCAAACTAATTCATGCACTTTTCAAAACTGTCGAGGACTTGTTTCCATTGTGGTCCTCTACGTTCAGTAACATTAATGGATCATTCATTCAAAGTGATCTGGTCTTCAATCACAAAAACATCATTTATACATCGTCCATGGAACTTTTTTCCTGAAACTAATTTAAGCAGGCTTTGAGGAGTCAGCATTTCATGTTCGAACTCTGAATTTGAACTGAAGTACTGTAGCAAACAGGATGCACAACTGCAGTTGAAAATAGAATGTAAGGAAGCAGAATCTAAATTTGAAATTCAAAAATTTACATTTTTGAAATCAATATAGCATTCCAAATACTAAAGTTTGCTTTTAAAATGTAGCAAACGAATGATTCTTTCGAGACAGTTCTGAGAAATACATAAAAAATCCAAAGTGCAATTAAAGATTAAAGAGATATTTCACCATAAAATAAAATTTGTAATTTACTCACCCTCGTGTTTCCCAAAACATGTATGACTCTTTCTGCTGTGAAACACAAAAGCCGATATTCTGAAAACGTTGGAAGCCAATCAATATGACATTCATTACATGGACAAAAACAGCTTTCAACATATCGTTTGTGTTTCAAAGAAGAGAGTCATAAGTCAGAAGCAAGTTTGGAATGACATGAAGGTGAGAAAACAATGAAAAATTTATATTTTTGGCTACTGGATTTACAGCCAATTACTTATACAGCTTATTTAAATAATAAAATCATTCTATAAGTCCAAATAAATATCTAAAAAAAACAGTGCTTTAATACCATTAAATTACCCAAAAGCAGACTATTGGCTATTGTTTTTGTTAAGCATATTTGTAATAAATTTAATAAATTCCTTACAGTTCCCAAATCTACACAAGACTGTCTCTTGCTGCATGAATGGAGATCATTTTTCACTTTTTGTGCTGCCATCACATTGAAAGAAATCATGAGCGCTTGGGTGTGTTGTGTGCTTGTGTGCATGTGTGTGTGTGTGTGTGTGTGTGTGTGGTGTGTGTGTGTGTTGTGTGTGTGTGTGTGTTTTTGTGTTGGTGTGTGTGTGTGTGTGTGTGTGTGTGTGTGTGTGTAGTGTTGGTGTGTGGGTTTTGTGATGTGTGGTGTGTGTGTTTGGTGTTCTGGTGGGGTTTACGGTCGACAGATACCGAAGCGCAGCCCATACAGTTATTAATAGCCTGGTCACAGCTTTGTGTGTCAGAAGCGTTTCTCTGCGCTGTAATAGTGTTTAAATTAGCAGCATAAGTCATGTCAGTCATAAACACTCCCCACACAGTCCAGTGTGAGAACACAGATCACAACGCTCTCACAGACATGCTGATCACGCAGCCCAGAAATGTACCCCATAGGCGGCCTACACGCAAAGATCAAACTGGCTTTCATCTGGACTTGCTGGCACTGAAAAAACGAATGTGTATAAACAATGTTCCTGTCAAAATTTCTCGTAACTTTCAGGATTTTACAAGTTTACATTGACAAGTCCAACTGACTGATTAGTGAGATTGTAATATTTACGGACCATTGAGTTACTATTACAGATTTTATTCATATTTTGAATCAGATTTTATTTTCATATTTGCAGTTTTCATTTTATTTACAGTTTAAGTAATTTGCCGTTTTATCATATGCTATTGCAGTTTTTGTTCATATTTTGAATTGATTTCCTCTTTTCACTTTAATTTTACACTAATAATTCAATTTTAGTTTTTTTAGTCTCAGTTTTCGGTTTCATTTTCATTTCAGCAATTTTTAGTATCATTAATATGCAATTAGAGATCTGTTAATATTTTCTCTTTAATTTTAGTTATAGTATTTTGTTGCGTATTTTTGTCACCAAGTAGTTTTTGTTTTTTAATAAAATTCTTATTACATTTTTATTTCAGTTTCAGTTATACTATTACATCATGGAAACAAATGAAAATGAGAATGTTTTGCAGTGATTTTTTAATATCACACTGTTATAGATTTTGTTAATATTAGGTTTTATTTTTGATATTTTCATATAAAAATTCATATATAATTATAGTAATTTTATTGTGTGTTTTTGTCATTTAATTGTTTTTATGTATGTTATATATTATATACACTTTATTCTAGTTTCAGTTAGTTAATTTAGGACCATCACGTCCAACTAAACAAATTAAATTATAAATTGGCCTATGCTACAATGATAGAAAATGCTTTTTTTTATTATATTTAGATTTCTTTTTTAATCACATCTTTTTTTTATTAAGGGTAGAAAGACTTGTAAAACTTAATTTTTTGCAATGTGATAGATGCCATAACACCATGTTTTCTCATTAAAAGTCATTCAGAAATCAACTTTTTCAAAGCAACACAAAAATCACAAGTATTTCATTATATTAAAATCACTGATTTACCAGATTTGATCTTATTAACATTAAATTGACTTACATAGCTCCCTGCCTCTGACAGTTCAAGGACAGAAAAACTCAATTAGAAATGAACAGCATATCTTTACCTATGATGTTTTATAGATAATTAAATTCCTCATGCAAAGACCGCAAATGACTTTACCTTTGTTAAAGGATTTAATGTATAAATAAATTAGCAGCAAAGAAGATCTCTCTCCTTCTTTTAGTGATAAAGGAGAGGAGCGTTTGCAGGTTTGTTGTGTTGTATTTGCACAGACGTCTGCGTTCCTTCGTTCTCTTCTGTCTGATGTCTAATCTCACATTAAGCGAAGCTAAATGCATTAACGGTGTTAAATAAATGCATGGCCTTAAACATTTAATGAAAGTCTCATGATTAGTCTGCTCAGTTATCAGCTGTCTCTGACCTTCGGCCTTCAACGCTCCTGTCGAATCATGAAGCGGAGCTGCTTTAAAACGCTTTATTCTTCCAATAATACACGTTTATGCATTGTAATTACGGGAAATTATTTTACTAACTTAATTTAAATGAACCCTTTTAAATCAATGCATCACATTTGAGGTCTAAGTTCAAACTTTGCTGTTAAGCCTGTCGTCTGATTGATAGTTTAGTTTAATATCAGACTATATGAGCCATAAAGGCCTGATGGACCAAATATGATACGTCATACATCAGGCTTTATAGAGTTAAAACTACACAAACTTTTCTAGTTTTTACAGCTTATTTCATGATGTTTTATGACAGGTATGTATTTTAATAAAAGTATTTGCCTTTAGAAATCTCATTGTGTGTGTTTATGATGTTTTTATGATTGTGTGAAGTGACTGATTGTATGATTGGCACTATTGAGTATATTATGTGCAATACGCCGTAATAATATAACAAAAATATTTGAGATTTCATACATTTTAACTAACTGAATATAGTTTTTTTCCCCACAGCTAGTCAGGTTTTAACTATGTTCGTATACTTTTTATCTGAATAAATGTAATTGTTTTCACAATGAACATTGTCAGGCTGATTCTAAGCTATTCGAATAAGTATAATTAATTAAAATCATCAATAAAACTGATTATTTTTTGCCATGATTTTTTTGGTTGCAGAAATCTGACCTGTTTTATTTATTTATGACTGATAAATATGTATCACGTTAAGTTTATAAGGTTGTTTATGTTCAAACTGTGTAATCTAAATGGATGCATATTTTGTAAGCAATTCAAATACATATATGTGAGCCTGCAGCACAAAAGCAGTGTTAAGTCGCTGGGGGATATTTGTAGCAATAGCCAAAAATACATGGGCCAAATTGATCAATTTTGATTTATGCCAAAAATCATTAGGATATTATGTAAAGATCATGTTCCATGAAGATATTTTGTAAATTTCCTACTGTAAATATATCAAAACTTAATGTTTGATTAGTAATATGCATTGCTAAGAACTTTATCTGTACAACTTTAAAGATGATTCTCTCAATATTTAGATTTTTTTGCACCCTCAGATTCCAGATTTTCAAATAGTTGTATCTCGGCCAAATATTGTCCGATCCTAACAATGGAAAGCTTATTTATTCAGCTTTCAGATGATGTATAAATCTAAATTTTGAAAAATTGACCCTTATGACTGGTTTTGTACTCCAGGGTCACAAATCTTAAATTTAGGCCTGATTTCTGTTTTATAAAAACTTACAAAACGCAGCTAAACACATTAAAGCTACTTAAAGGGGCAGTATCTTAAATATAAAACCATGCAATATAATTTAGAACTTAATCAGAGACTTATTTTTGTGCAACCAAAACAATGCAGTAACAGAAACAGTGCTGACTACTAGCAAGCACCTTCAGCGCTGAACATCTCAAGGACACGAGCTGCTGGAAAGCACGTAAAGCTGTCAAACTGCAGGTCATTTCTGAAGCTAAAAGATTCCATTTAAACCTTTTTATGTGACAAAACGAGGCCCAACAGATGGAAGCGGATAGAAGCGGATGTGTATGTCCAGCAGAGAGCCGGAGCAAACGTCCATCAAACACACGTCAGCTGAGGACAGATGTGGAGCGCAGACCTCTTCCGTCAGCTTTGGTTGTGAAATGCTATTGGCTCTTGTGTGTCTCGTGACCGATTGCGTCATGCTACGGGACGGGAGTATCTTTCTGAATGAGATGTGAGTGTGTTAACGGAGCGGGAGCAATTTCAGCGATTAAAACCTTATGTTTTACTCTCTTCTTCGCATAAAGACGGGCGTCTAAGACTTGGCTCAACACTACTTGTTTTAATGCTTTATACTGTTTGTTTATGGTCTGTTTT
This sequence comes from Sinocyclocheilus anophthalmus, assembly GCA_018155175.1. Classification (NCBI taxonomy): domain Eukaryota; kingdom Metazoa; phylum Chordata; class Actinopteri; order Cypriniformes; family Cyprinidae; genus Sinocyclocheilus; species Sinocyclocheilus anophthalmus. The sequence goes on along the minus strand of JADLZN010005187.1, from coordinate 404,316 downwards.
TGCAAGAAATACCTGTGACTGCACTTTATTTGCCTGTTACGTGCTCCAATGAAAGTATAAATTTATATCAAATTATTTCTATTTTTTACACATGACGAGTTGGGAGTGAGAACGTGTTGTCATGTGCATTTAAAAACACTAAAACTTTAAAAAAGCATTTTATAAGATGATGATTTAAATACACCTTTTCTGTGATGCATGCTTTCAGGTTCTGAATTAAATATTATTTTGATATTTTTAAGTAAAAACATCCAAGTGGTGAAGTTGTCTTGATTTTGTAAAAAGTGAACGGAAAAAGTTAAGAAGACTTAAGAAGAAGAAAACATTTTTAATATTAATATTGAATGTTTAATATTAAAATGAAATGTTCATTTTAATCGATTAATAATATTTGAAAAACATTTGCCAAGTCGCAATTTACTGAGAACTAAGAATTATTATTATTATTATTATTATTATACTTCATAAATTTGTCTGGAAAAAACGTTTCATATTTCTTAAAGAAAATTGTAAAGTGTATCATGTCTGAAAAATATTTCCCACAAAACTGCAATTTGCATAGCCTACAAATTAAAAAAACACATTTTAAATTTTATTAGTATATAATACAGTAGTAGTAGTATATTTAACTAGTGAAAATAGATTTTAAGCTTGCTTCCAATAAACTAATCTTAATCAAGAATAATAAACAATAATCATATTCATATAATAATATTTTATTATTAATTATTAATTAAAAATTAAATTATAAATAAATCAAAAACATTAAATGTACTGATATTAAAAACCACTAACGCTTTATTTTACAACTAATAATATAAAAACTATTTAAATGGATACATTATATTATTATTATTATTATTATGATATTATGTTGTTGTTATTATTACGGAAGGTTAACAGGCCTTATGGAAGAGAGAACACTGATCGTAGTAGAGCACCCAGCAGACAGATCAGAAATTAGATTTCGAGGAACTTGGCATCAGGTCTTTTAAACTATGATGCCCCAAAAAATCCTTTCATCTTCTTAATATCCTTTATTTTGTCACGACGCTTTTTCCACATTATTATTATAATCATTACAGTAGGCTTGATGACAAAAACCTGTGCAAGACTTTCCAGACTAACACTTGCGTTGTGTGAGTAATGAGATTCTTCATTCCATAATCATGAAGTGTCAGCTTGTTAATATGCTTTATTGACCATATTATACCTGTATGTTATCACAACTCCCCCATCAAGCCTTATGATCACCACCAAGACTGAATTACCGCGCATTAACAGTCCCCCTGATGCTCTGATTTTGTTACGACGATACACAGCGGATGTGCTGTCATTCGCCATAACCCTGATTTGCCTTGGCTTCGCTCGCTCCTTTATCCCGATCTCTGTGTCTTATTGTGGGGAGGAAAGATTCCTCTGAAAACGAAGGCATGATGAATTGTAAAAGTCTTTGATTGTCCCCAGATTATTTGGTCTTTATTTTTTTGCAGAAAGGCTGACAAAGACAGAAGGAGCAGCAGTCGATTAGGCCTCGTATCTGACCCGCCCGAAAAAAAAAACGATTCCCGCACGGCAGAGCAGGAGAAAACATCGGACACTTCCCTCGCTAATCACTCCTGCAATTACTGCATGCAAGCATAAAGCACGGCCCCGTAAAACCTGGCTTCTAAAACACACACCCACACTCACACACACAATACGGCCTTACACACGCCTATCTGACTAAACAGCACCTCCTCTTGCCAAATAATTAAAGACTGGAGCTCATGAGCGTGAATTGAAGGGTCTGCAGGTGGACGTCCGCAGATCCAGCGCTGAGGGCAATTATTAAAGATGAGTGAAGATTAGCAGGCGTGAGTCTATTACATGCCAAACAAATCTCCAGAAAAACTGGAAAGCGCTCGCTGGATTCAATCCCAGCATTAAAGCTAATGTTCTCGCAATGAGAGTCACACTCAGTCTCCTGCATGTCTTCTGTCATCTGATTGATAGTTTCGTGTTTTATCCAGTAAAAGCTCTTTTAGTGTAATTGTACCAGCGTCCAGCTTCAGCTCGAACTTCTCGTGTCAAATCTTGACTGATTTTTTGATCAATTAAAGGTCAGAATAACTGCAGTAATATCTCCTGATGAACACTTACTGGACTGAAGCAGCTTTGCTTTACTTGATTATCCAGACATCTTTTTTTAGAGTCTCAAATATGATCATCAGGTTTTTGAGGAGCGTTTGTTTCCAGAAGCTTCACTTTCACTGTTCCTCAGCGGAGGAATTATCTTCACAAGCCTCCAGACCATCTCACATCTTCTCTGAGAGCCTTTATTTCTTCAGCTCTCAATCACTGCATTATATGTTTGGAGCATTTCATCATCATCTACGAGATGTTTATTGAGATATAAGTGACCTGATATTATATAATTTTATTTCAGTCTCTGCTTACTGTATAAACATTCACTGATTTACTTACAAGAATTAGATACATATGTCACACTTTCATATGTCAGGCTTTACATGGTTAGCTTTACCTTCAATACATTAACCTCTGACTTCACCAAAAGCAGCAAGCAGACATTATTGTGGCTTTAACCTTCTGTTCCAATCATAAAAACAAGACATGTCTTTAAAGATGAACTTCTTTTGACTTGACACGACGTCTTAAACACACTGCACTCAATCAAACAGCAAGAAGCGCTGAAGCGGTTAAAGACGTCTGTCAAAGAAGTGCATCTTTTAAAAGCACTTCTTCAGACGTCTGCTTTCTGTTCTATTCAGCTGCGCTGCGTCTACACTCTTAAAATAAAGTTCTTCACGATGCCATAGAATAACCTTTTTGGTCTAAATGGTTCCATAAAGAAACTACCATCTGAAGAACCGTCTGTTTCACAAAGGTCTTGTGGCAAAAGAAGTCTTCAGATTAAAAAGGTAAGAAAGAGATGGTTCTTTAAAGAACCTTTGGCTGAATGGTTGTTTGTGGAACCAAAAAAAAAGGTCCTTCTATGGCATTGCTGTGAAGAACCTTTGAAGCACCTTTAGTTTTTAATGCATTACAAGTATCATGAGTTACATAATCAGATTACTGTATTACTAGTAAAGTAACACATTACTTTTGGATTTACAAGGAAATATCGGAGTTACTTTTTCAAATAAGTAACACAGGGTACTTTGTTTTCCCTTTTATTGACTGACAGCTCTCCTGTCCCTGTTGTGAGAAATTGGGAGTAAGTGCAGAGACACTTCCTTCAGCCTGAGACTTATTTTTTATTTTTTTTTAATTTCTTTTTCTTTCCCTCCTCTTTGTTCCCGCCTTTTTCATCTTTCCCTTTTTCCATTTCTTCTCCGTATTTTTTCATTTCCCCCTTCCTTTTTCTCTTCTTCACTTTTGGTGAAAAAGGGCCCCTGCAGTTGCCAAAAATATAACTTTTGGTTTTTTTTGTTATTAAAAAAACAAACAAGCAAGCAAGATGCCTAGGTGACAAAAAGTAACGAAAAACTATAATGCATCACTTTCCATAAAGCGTAACTATGTAACGGAATTAGTTAATTTTCATGGAATAATGCAGTATTTTAAAGGGGTCATGAACTGAAACAATATATATATAAGAGGTCATTGTACTGTAAAAACATCCTGTAATTTTCAGAACTCAAAACCTTCTCGTTAGTCTAAAAACAGTTTATATTGAAGCCAATCTGCCAAAACACCTTGATATCAACGCCTTGACTCACTGTGCCAGTTTAAGCCCCGCCCACCGAGTCACATCACTCCTGTTTGTTTTTTTTTTTTTTTTTTCGCCCGCCGCACCGATCTACATCACTGCCTTTTTAGCCCCGCCCACCGAGTCTACATCACTGCCTGTTTAGCCCCGCCCACCGAGTCTACATCACTGCCTGTTTAGCCCCGCCCACAGAGTCTACATCACTGCCTGTTTAGCCCCGCCCACCGAGTCTACATCACTGCTGTTTAGCCCCGCCCACCGATTCTAAATCACTGCCTGATTAGCTCCGCCCACCGATTCTACATCACTGCCTGTTAGCCCCTCCCACCGATTCTACATCGCTGCCTGTTTAGCCCCGCCCACAGAGTCTACATCACTGCCAGTTTAGCCCCGCCCATAAAGTCTACAGGTGCGATCACGCCATATCTGAAATCCCGTAATTACGAGATTCCAACTTGTAAAAAGTGTTCACATCCTCGTAGAACTCATAATTACAACTTGTGCACTAGGAGTTTTCTGAGAGCTACGACTTGTACCACGTGACCGCTGTACCACCTGACCACCGCAGGCTCTGTTTAGGCGTGTTGCCATAGAAAAGCATAATTCCGAGTCCGACGTGAATATATAATATACGTGAATAGCTCAGGGTAGAATGTCACGTGCTGTCATCTCGAAATTATGGTAATTACGATATGGCGTGAACGCAGCTTACATCACTGGCAGTTTAGCCCCGCTCACAGAGTCTACATCACTGCCTATTTAGCCCCGCCCACCTAATCTACATCACTGCCTGTTTAGCCCCGCCCACTGAGTCTACATCACTGCCTATTTAGCACCGCACACCGATTCTACATCACTGCCTCTTTAGCCCCGCCCAATGAGTCCTACAACATCACTTCCGTGTTAGCCCCGCCCCACCGTTCGCACATGTATGTTACCTAGAGAGTGAATGCACAGTCTACGCAAACAATCTAAGATTTTGAAGACCTCAAGACTACTGTGTTGATCATCTGTTAACCACGGATTTGTTTACAAACAAGGCCCAATTCAGGGTGGGATTTTCAGAAAGATTGAAACTAAAAGACGATGCTGTGTGACTATATTGGATCTGACAGTAACGTTGCAACACAAGTGTGAGTAACTATTTTTATTACATGGTCACTATTGTTTTGTCTCTTCTTACAGATCATTTGATATGTATCGAGTTATTTATGCGCTTTTGACCTAAATCTCAGCAGCGTCCATCTGTGAAGAATGTAGGCTGTCAAACATACACAAAACAATTAGCCAATCATAGCAGTGTCGTTTACTTCCGAGTCTACAATCGTCCACGCATTCGAACAGAGCGTTCTGATGAGGGGGTCAAAAACAGGACAGAAAATAGCCTATTACTTCTAAATTGTGGTTTTTGGTGTAAAAGTCTTGATAATATTATAAGTTGAGAGAACAGAGAACAGTACAAAAAAAACAAAAACAAAGGCAGTTCATGGCTCCTTTAATGCATTACTTTTAAAAGTAACTTTCCTCAACACTCGTTACTAACTACAATTTATGTCATGCCATTTGGAATCAGTAACGGATTACAATCTGTAAGTAATCTACCCACACTGGCAATCATCTGAACTCCATCTGCAGAGTTACTAGAGTGCATAAACAGCCGCGCACATCGTACTGTATCTCCAGGACATTAAAGTGATTTGCACCCAAAACTCTGAAGAACTACATGAAGATTCAGAGCTTCACTCACTGATCATCTGCAGTCAGCTTCTATTCAAGCACTTATAAATTCCAGCAGCGGAAACCCAAGAGTTCAATTACAGCGTGTTTCTGTGATTGTTCCTCACTGTTATTGCTCAGTCTAGACTCATTCGGAGAGAAATAAGCCGCTCTATCTGCGTCTCGCACCGTTTGCTGTGTCTGTTCACTCTCTCTGTCATATGGGCATAAACAGAAGCTCGGAAGATAAAAATAAATTAAGTTTCTCTGCTCTGCTGAAGCCTGTAAATAATTAATTGGTTTGTTTTAAAAGAGGATGGGAACGCATGTCAAATTCAGTAATTGTTCTGGACGCCATGATCCTGTTGTTTCATCTTTTTATACGCTGATGTGAAAGGACTCTTTTCACACCAAGCAGGAAGAAAACACATAGCAACCACGCAGACAACCCTAGAAACCACCTAGCAACCACTCAGAATGCCATAACAACTACTCAGAACACCCTAGCAACCACCCAGAGCACCCCCAGCAGCTACCCAGTAGCCCTTCAGAAGACCCTAGCAACTACACAGAACACCCTAGCAACCACTCAGAACACCGCAGCAACTACCCAGGAGCCATTCAGAAGACCCTAGCAACTACTCAGAACACAATAGAAACCACTTGGAACACCTTAGCAATCGTCTAGCAACCATGCAGAAAACTCTAGAAACCACCTAGCAATGACTCAAAATGAATCCTTGCAACCACCTAGAAACACATCGGAACACCCTAGTAACCACTTGACACACCCTAGGAACCACATAGCAACAACTCGGAACACCCTAGCAACCACTCAAAACACCCTAGGAACCACATAGCAACAACTCAGAACACCACAGCAACCACTCAAAACACCCTAGGAACCACATAGCAACAACTCAGAACACCACAGCAACCACTCAAAACACCCTAGGAACCACATAGCAACCACTCAAAAGACCCTGGCAACCATCTAGCAACCACTCAAAACACCCTAGGAACCACATAGCAACAACTCAGAACACCACACAAGAGCTGCAGCACACAGCAATAGTATCAACACCATTCAAAAAATAACAAACCAAGAAACTCCTAGTACACTACAACCACTCAGAACATCCTAGTAACCACTCAAAACACCCTAGGAACCACATAGCAACCATCAAGAACACCCTAGCAACCACCTAGCAACACCACAGCATCATGGTGGGAAGCATCACTCATTTGTCAGAGTCTATTATTTAAACAGAGTCGTCTAAACATACTTTTTAGTAGGCAAAGGGTTACGGTGTTGTTTGACGCCCACTCGTAAATAAACATAGAGCCGCTCAAACGGCCACCGTGACACATCGCACAGGGAATCACACATTTCGTAAACCACATATTATTAACGCTTATGAAACATGTGATGAGAGATGCGTGAGTCACGTCGCGAGTCACAGCAACAGCTAAATAATCAAACTATTATGAGCCATCCCAAAAAAAAAAAAGAGCGACTGGCGTGAGGAAGAAGTGAGTGAGTGAGAGACAATATTAATATCCTCCATCTGAAAGTGACTAGTAGATAAGTGCATGTGATGTGCTGTAATAGCTCAAGAGAATGTCTCAGCGCTAATTAGGACGCGCGGTTTGATGTTTGCTTCAAATCAAATCCCACAGACACACCAGTGTCCTCTCCAATAAGATCACACAATGCTCTTCAGCCAGACACATGCTGGCAAATTTGATTTAACGCTGGGGTTTTAGAAGTGAATAAACATGCTCATTCATTACCATCAGCTTGCGTGATGCTCTTGCCTGTTGCACAAGCTTAACGGAAAAGTTCACCCAAAAATGAAAACAGCTGTTAATTTGCGCCCCCTCAGGCCATCCAAGATGTATGTGACTTTTTCTTCAGTAGAACAGTAAAGAAGATTTTAACTGAAATGCAATGAATGCAAGTCAATGGCTACCGTCATTTTGAGAGTCAAAAAGGCATATACAGGCAACACGAAATTAATCCCCATGGCTCCTGATGATATATCGAGGTCTTATGAAGTGAAATGATAGGTCTGTGCAAGAAACTGAACATTATTTACAACATTATTACCTGTAATCCAGAGCCTTTTTTTTCAGATCGTTTTTTTTTCAGAGCGTTTGTTTATGTAATCACACAATGATGTAACATATATGCAATTATATTATTAAAACACCCAGTAATGATGTGAAACGTGGATGTTTTACATGTCTAAAGCATATAAAGTGAATAAACTAGTCTTCATCAGCTCACCTTTTTACATAAAAACTTTAGTTTGGCCCCTTTATTCAAGTGTTCGGTTCATGCATGCGCATATCAGCGGCTCATCCGTCTTCGGTCCGAATCGAACTGTTTCCTCGGTTCAGTGACTGTTGGAGGAACTGAAGCGCTGAATCAGTTCATTCATCATATGACCAGTGTGATGAGAGGGGCGGGGCCGAGAGCCGTGGGAACGGAGCTAGGCCGGTGGAGTAATTGATAATGAGCTACACCTGCACCACTCACTGGTCTCGAGTCCCACGGAGGAGCTCCGGAAGGATAAAAGGAGGAGTGACGACAGTGTTGCCAATGTAACAAAGTTCGTAGTCACGGGAAGAAGGAGGCGGGAACCAGTGAACATTTAAAGAAACACTTTAATAAAATAAACAAACACAAAATGAAAGTAAAGCGGCAGCCCCTCACAGACGACTGGCGCACACAAAACACAAAATAAAGTCCAGGCCTGGTCCTCTCTCGTCCAACACTGTCGTCACTCCTCCTTTTATCCTTCCGGAGCTCCTCCGTGGGATTCGAGACCTGTGAGTGGCGCAGGTGTCGCTCATTATTATTTACTCCACCGGCCTCGCTCCGTTCCCACGGCCCTCGGCCCCGCCCCTCCCGTCACAATCAGATATTAAAGGACGTTATTATTGAGTAACTTGTAGATCTGTGCTGCTTGAGCCACGAACTGTTTCAGATGGTTCAGTCCAATAGTTCAAAAGAATGATTAGTTTGTGAACCGGACATCACTCCGGACTGTTTGCCTGAGGCTCTGGATTACAGGTGATAATGTTGTAAATAATGTTCAGTTTCATGCACAGGCCGATCATTTCGCTTCATAAGACCTCGATACAATGCCAGGAGCAACAGGGATTAAATGTGTGTTCCTTAATATGCTTTTTTATTCTCAAAGACAGGCAGCCATTGACTTGCATTTTATGAATCTCCAAGGACCACAGTCTTAGAAATCTTAAAAATCTTCTTTACTGTTCTACTGAATAAAAAAAGTCACCTACAACTTGATTGGCCTCAGGGTAAGTAAATTAACAGCTAATTTTTATTTTTGGGTGAACTCTCCCTTTGATGTTTTCACATGAGAATCACAAATAATTATAAATTCGTAAAGATCAAAAACTTAAAAGAAAAGTCATAATTTACTCACAGAAGGTGAGTTCCAGAGGTCAACGGAGGAACTTAAGTCATCTGTAATCACACCTCAACATCCATGACACTCAGCTAAAGGTTAATTCAAGGAAACCGTTCTTGCAGTTAGCCAACCGTAACTGCTCTGAATTAAAGAGCATGCGTTAAATGAATAATAATATTGTGCCCTCTGATTTGATGCAACTGTACAAGTCAAAGTGCCTGAGCACTTACTCATATATCACTCTACAAACTACAGAAGATTGCATTAAAAATGACATTTCAATACAAACAAGCTTAAATCTGGATAAATCTACTATAGCCTGCAGACTTGTGCACTATTCAGAAAGAAATTGAGGAATTGCTTTTTTAATTCCAGATTTTTTATTTAATTTAGATTGAAGAAGCAAACAGGATGCGGAACTTGAATTTTAGGAAATGCAAGTAAAATTGAAAGACATGCCTGTAAATCTATTCTAGAAAAGAAAATGTAGTCAGAACAAACTCTGAATGTTGATTTGACAATGCCTTGTTTAAGAGACGGAGGGATGGAATGATAGAAGGATGGATGGATGGAATGATAGAATGATAGAAGGATGGATGATGGATGGATGGATAGGAAGGATTGTGATGCAGAATGATGGCGGAATGAATATAAGGATGGATTGGAATGGAGCAACCTAATAGATAGATGATGGATGATGGATGGATGGATGGAAGGATGGATAGATGGAATGACAGAAGAATGGATGATGGAATGATAGAATGATAGAAGGATGGATGGATGGATGGAATGATAGAAGGATGGATGATGTACAATAGAAGTGATGGAGCAATAGGATGCTAGAGGATGGATGATTGACTGATAGAATGATACACGGATGGGATGGAATTTAAGAATGATGGATGGAGGATCAATAGAATGATAGAAGGATGGATGGATGGATGGAATGATAGAATATGGATGGATGGAGCAATAGAATGATAGAAGGATGGATGATGGAATGATAGAAGGATGGATGGATGGATGGATGGATGGATGATTAATGATAGAAGGATGGATGGATGGAGCAATAGAATGATAGATGATGGATAGATAGATAGATAGATAGGTGGATGGATAGATACTATGGATGGATGGATGGATGGATAAATATAAGGATGGATGGATGGATGGATGGATGATGGATTGAATGATAGAATGATGGATTTGATGGTTCACTATATTTTCGAAGGATGGATGGATGGACTGAATGATAGAATGATAGAAGGATGGATGGAGTAATAGAATGATGGATGGATGGAATGATAGAAGGATGGATGGATGGAGCAATAGAATGATAGATGGATGGATGATGGAATGATAGAAGGATGGATAGATGGAATGACAGAAGAATGGATGATGGAATGATAGAATGATAGAAGGGTGGATGGATGGAATGATAGAAGGATGGATGGATGGAGCAATAGAAGGATGGATGGAGCAATAGGATGATAGAAGGATGGATGATGGAATGATAGAATGATACAAGGATGGATGGAATGATAGAAGGATGGATGGAATGATAGAATGATAGAAAAATGGATGGATGGATGGATGGAATTATAGAATGATAGAATGATAGATGGATAGAAAGATGGATGGATGGAATGATAGAATGATAGATAGATAGAATGATAGAACGATGGATGGGATGTAGGATTGCTTATTGAATTGATGAGAATTGCTTGATGGACTTGAGCCATAGACTTTTGAATCTGGATGGATGTAATGATAGAATGATAGAAGGATGGATGGAGTAATAGAATGATGGATGGATGGAGAAATAGAATGATAGAAGGATGGATGATGGAATGATAGAAGGATGGATGGATGATGGAATGATAGAATGATGGATGGATGGAGCAAATAGAATGATAGAATGATAGAAGTGATGGATGGATGATGATGGTGTAATGATAGATAAGAAGAAAATGGATGGATGGATGGATAATAGAATTATTGTATGTATGGGAGCAATAAATATAATGATGGATGGATGGATGGATAGAATGATGGATGGATAGATGGATAGAATGATGGATGGACAGATGGATGGATGGATGGATGATAGATGGTGGATGGATGGATGGATAGATGATAGATGTACATGATGGCTGGATGGAATGCTAGATGATAGAAGGATGGATGGATGGAATGATAGAATGATAGAAGGATGGATGGATGGATGGAATGATGGAATGATAGAAGGATGGATGGATGGATGATATAGACTGACTTGATGTATGGCAATAAGAATGCTCGAAGGTGATATGATGGATGGATGAATGATGGATGGATGGATGGATGGAATAATAGAATGATGGATGGATGGATGGAACGACAGACAGAATGATGGATGGATGAATGGATGGGGAGATTCAGAGGTGCGGCAGGAGATGTCTTTAATTTATAGATGATAGAATGATGGATGGATGGAATGATAGAATGATAGAATAACAGAATGATAGAGGATGGATGGATTGAATTGATAGAATGACGATGGATAGAAAGATGGATGGATGGAATTATAGAATGATAGAATGATAGATGGATGGATGGATGGCTTAATGATAGAAGATAGTCGGATTGATGGATGTAATGTATAATTATAGCATATGGAGGATGGATGTACTGAATGATAGAAGCTAGAAGGATGGGTGATGGATGGATGGAAATAATAAGAATGATGGTGGATGAGCAAAGATGTCAAAGATGATGGATGGAATGATAGATATGAATATAGAATGGATGGATTGATGATGTAATGATGAATGATAGTAGGATGTGTCAATGATAAGAAATGATAGAAGGATGTGATGTATTAGGATGGCCGGAACTATAGAATTATATGTAAGATGGCTGGATGGAATGAAGATTATAGAATTAGGATTGAGGAATGATAGAATGATAGAAGAATGGATGGATGTTTGATGGATGGACGGAACGATAGAATGATAGAAGAATGGATGGATGGATGGCCTGGACTAACGTAGAAGTAGAAGGATGGATGGATGGAATGATAAATGGGTGGATGGATGAATGGATGGATGGATGGATGGACGAACGATAGAATGATGAAGGATGATGGAGGATGATTGACGGAACTTTGAATGTCGAAGGATGTATTTTGGATGATAGAATGATTATGGATGGGATTGACGAACGATAGACATGATAGAAGAATGGATGGATGGATGGATGGACGGAACGATAGAATGATAGAAGGATGGATGGATGGATGGATGGACGGAACGTTAGAATGATAGAAGGATGGATGGATGGAATGATAGAATGATAGATGGATGGATGGACGGAACGTTTAATGATAGAGGATGGATGATGTATAGATAGAACTATAGATAGATAGATAGAATGATAGAACTATAGAATGATAGAATGATAGAATGATGAATGGATGGATGGATGGAATGATTTATAAAGGGTTTAAATCTCAGAAAACTAGATTGTTCTTGTTCTTTTGAGATAATAATTTGATGATGTCACAGCTATGAGCTCATGAACGTTTACACATCAACACCTGTTTATTATTCAGCATCAGCAAAGTGCACTGAACTACATCAGGACAGAACAGAGGAGGAGGTACAGGCCATCACTGAATCACGTGATCACTCCAAACTAGCCGTGTATTAAGATCATTATTATTAACAAACTGTACAGAGATGTTTCAGCAGTGCCTGTTCGAAGGTCCCTTAACAGTTTTAAAATGTTTAATATAGAGTAATCAGTCACATGCTGTACTTCTGGGGAACAATGATCATGAAAACTAAATGAGTTCAGGGGAAAATAAAACGCTACAAAAAGCTGATTGCATCTGTTCAACTGCATATTAAACGCTCTCTCTTCAACTCATTTAAAAAGCGTTATAGCAGGCATAAAATTAACAGTATGTGCAATTTAATTTCTTCTCTAGCCAACAGAAATGTAATTACTGGGCTTTGTCTTATCATGTCTTATCAAACAGGTCATGTAGAAAAACAGAACCGGCACATTTTGCTGAATCTATTAAATGGCACTTCATCTGAATCAGAAATCAAAAGATGGAAATGATTGGAAATGAACATACATAAAACAGAAAATACAGTTCTGCTAGTGGTTTTCTTTGAAACAATTTTCACTCAGAAATGTCTAGTATATTTCACAAATGACCAACTAGTAGCACATCCAATTAAACATGAAATTTAGAACTAGAAATAGTATTATGAAATAGTATTTTCATGTAAAATATACTCAAGTAATCTTTATTAACAACTTTGAAAAATAATTTTTACAGTGTAACTTTAAATGAATATTAGTGCAGGGAATGGGTGGAAGACAAAAGCTTTGTGTTTGTAAACGCTTCCTCCAGTGAAAAAGTGTTCTGGTGTGAATCAGGAGAGAAATCTGCACAGATCAAGCAGCGTTTAACCAGCTCTAAACTAATATGTGGCTGGATTTTGATGTAAGAGACAACAGGAGATGCACTTTTCACTGCAGGAAGCGTTATTATGGATTATGGAAAATATGAATATTTTCGCAACAGTTTGAAGTGAAAAACATCTTTATGATGGATTTGTTTCTTACAAGCATGCAGCTTTTGTCTTCTCCAGATGTTAACTGATGGACTGGAGGGGTGTGGATTACTTGTGGATTATTGTGATGTTTTTATCAGCTGTTTGGACTCTCATTCTGACGGCACCCATTCACTGCAGAGCATCCATTGCTGAGACACTGATGCAATGCTACATTTCTCCAAATCTGATGAAGAGACAAACTCATCTTGATCTTGGATGACATGAGGCTGAGGACATTTCCAGCACATTTTCATGTTTGGGTGAACCACTCTTTAAAGTTTGGCAAAGTTGTTACCCATTAAAAGTGAAGCTGGCACCTTATATAAGTACAGTTTTGGACCCTGACTCCTGGAAATTGCAGCCAAACAGACTAGAAGTGCAGATTTTGGGATACACATCACGCATCAGACAGTTATAGAGCAACTGTGGGCATCTGTGAGCCGCAACACTAAACCCTGCTATTCATCTGATGCACCTGTGCAGTGAAACACGATCCAGAGACATCTTTAAAGAGATTTTACCAGCGCAATAAATGCGAGTAATTTCATCTGATCTCTTGACCCGAGACACGAGGTCTGCATCTCAGCAAGAGAGAGAGAGACAGAAGCACAAGTCTGTGAAACCGGATCTTCAGCCATTTCCTGTTCCTGTCACCACAATCACCAAGACAATTAATACTACATGACACGAGTGCAGGCCAGCAGCCCGACCAACCCTCTCTGATCAATAAAACATCCATCTGCTCTCCTTACAGCCTGTCTTTGGTTCCCCAAGTATCGTGGCCTTTTCCCTCAATTCTCCTAATTTCATAACTCTCAGGTAAGGGGACAAATGCTCATGAGAATTCAATTTGAATGACAACAGCATGTACAAGGGTTGATGCTATAAATACATCTCCATCTCTGAGAGTCATAATGGCTCCGTTGGGTTTGTGAGGCAGAATGAGCTGAAATGAAGTGCTGAGGGGGATGAGAATGAAAATACAGACTGCACTGTATGCCTGAAATGGGAGAAATGGTAAAAGATTAACACATACATGCATTAAAGCAGATTTAGGCAGAGGCGGACAGTAACTATGTAAATTTACTTGAGTATTGTACTTAAGTACACTTTTTGTGTATCTGTACTTTTATTGAGTATTATTTTTTCTGGGAACTTATGACTTTAACTTTACTACATTTGAAAGACAAGTATTGTACTTTTCACTCCACTACATTTCTATCAAGATCCTCGAAGTAGCAAGTCGTTACTATGTAGCAGCTTTGAAAGTCAGTGGGTGATTTTTTTCTTCTCTAAATCGTGACTTTCTTTTTTTCAGACAGTTTATCAGTAATCACTCTTGTAGGGCTACATTAAAAATGGTCCTCGTTTCCTGTTTACACTTAAGGCCCTTGGGGTCAATATGACCCCAAACATTGAAAGAGTAATTGTGAAAAATATATACATTTGTAATCATACAAATAATATATATTTTCTTTTGTTTACTTCTCATCTATACATTAATGCTGTGTTTTGGGAGATATTAAGTACTTTTGTACCTATTTACCACAAAAAAAAAAATATATAACTTTAGAAGAAATTAAAAATGTAAATAAAACCAACAGCAACATGCAGAAGTGTGTGCATGTGCATGCGTTAGGCCTCACTCAAACGTGTTCTGCATTTGTGGCTGATTTCATTTGCCAAATTTGATACAAATGCTATCTGTGGCAATCATACCTGTCTGTGTGTCTGTCTGTTTGTTTGTTTGTTTGTTTGTGTGTGTTTGTTTTGTTGTGTGTGTTGTGTATGTTGATGTGTGTGTGGTGGTGTGTGTGTGTGTTGTTGTGTGTGTTGTGTGGTGTGTGTGTGTGTGTGTGTGTTGTGGGTGTGTGTGGGGGGGGGGGGTGTG
Source organism: Sinocyclocheilus anophthalmus (assembly GCA_018155175.1). Lineage (NCBI taxonomy): Eukaryota > Metazoa > Chordata > Actinopteri > Cypriniformes > Cyprinidae > Sinocyclocheilus > Sinocyclocheilus anophthalmus. The sequence goes on along the minus strand of JADLZN010005187.1, from coordinate 388,944 downwards.
TGTGCCTGTGTGCGTAAGAAATTTTTGAGTGTGCGTCACCCCTTTTTTTGGCTGATTTTATTTTGCATTCTTTTTATTTTTGCCAAATCTCTCTTGGCAGTCATAACCTCTGCGTGTGTTTGTTTGTTTTGGTGTGTGTGTGTGTGAATGGTGAGCATGTCTTTTATACATTGCATTTGTTCTCTAGTACCAGGCCTTCATTCTGTGTGGAAATGTTCAGATTATGCGGATTTTTTTTTTTTTTTTGACAAATGAAAAAAAAAAAAACGTTTTCACATTTCCCATTCATTTCCCTATGTGGGGTCAAATTGACCCCAAGGGACAGATTTGTAAAAAAAATGTACATACCTTCAGAACAACCGAATCAAGCCCATTTTTTTATGTGAATACAGATAGAAAATGTTGAAAAGTCACAAAATCTTCCACTGAGATGAAGGGAACCATTTTTTAAAACTAAGTACATGTTATTTGTGGCTCATATTTACCCAGGTACCGATTGAGGTTTAAATTATTTCCCAGCATTTTTTGAACACTGACCATTTGCAAATGTGATATTTATTTACAACATTCAATAATAAGAAGTTAATATTGTATATATATTATACACAATATTGTCTGATTTTGCTAAATTGTGTATGTGAAAATATTACCTATAAAGCCACAGAAGAACTGTTGTGCATCTCCTAATAAAACACAATAGGTGTTGGACTTGAAGCAGCACTGCACAGACTGTTCTGTTTGTGACATCAAAGTACTGCGAGAGCGATTAGACAGCATTTTTTTATTTTTGTTTTGATGTCAAATAAGCCTTGCTGTTGTAAAGTTATAGAGCTACAGTTGTGTTGCTGGGTTTTAAAGCAGGTATGATTTTTTATTTTCTTCCTTATCACTCTGTATTTACAGGATTCACTGTCCACTCTGTTCAAAAGTGATTGAATGGCTACACATACTGTATATGTGTAGAGCTGTGTGAGATCACTACCATCCTGCTTTTGTGGGGGTGGGTAGGGGTGTTAAATATTTATTTATTTATGTTTTGTTTTTTTCCCCATAGGTTTTTAACATTCTAAAACTCTTTTATTTACATTTACATTATTTAAATTTTGTTATTTAGCAAACGCTTTTATCCAAATCGATTAACAAATGAGGACAATAGAAGCAATCAAAACAACAAAAGAGCAATGATATATAAGTGCAAATGACAAGTCTCAGTTAGCCTAACGCAGTACACGTAGCAAGGTGTATTTTTATATACAGTTAAATTAAGTATACTAGGTGTTTAAATAAATATTCTGAAGTATAAGCAATAGTTATCAAATACTTCCTGTACCAAGCTACAGAAAATGAGAAATGCAAAGTAAAGCATCTGCCAAATGCATTAATGCAAATGACAAAATTTTCACTGCACATTCTAGTTTATTTTAGTTTTAGTTTTTAGCATTTTAGTTTAAAATCGTGATATTGACTCACTTCGAATAAAAGCATCTGCCAAATGCATAAAAATGCAAATTCAGAATACACATTTCCTTGCACATCCACATGCATTTTTTTCTAAAAAGATAAAAATAGGAACAAAAAAAAAACAGTCACTAAGGATAAAAGGAAATGCATAAATGCATTAAATAAAGTCTCAAAGAATGCTAATTTTGAGTTTATAAAAGCTGCATGCAGTATAAAACAAATTACTTTGGATAAAAGTGTCTCCAAAATGGCAAATACACATTTTCCTAGCACATTCCTATGCATTTTAATCGAAAAACTTTGTCTCGCCATTCAGACATGCTTTTTCACTACCCACCTCTGCATAGATGTGTGCAGTTGCGAAATAAACGCATGCAATAATTATCAAATACTTACCACTTCATACAAAAACAAGTCAGTCACACTGGATAAAAGCAATACATAAATGCATTCAAAGAAGTCTCTCAAATTCTGCTAATTTTGAGCCCATAAAAGCTGCATGGAGAATAAGCATAAAACAAGTCACGTTGGATAAAAAGCATCTGCCAAATGCATTAATTGCCATGCCAAAATACACCTTTTCCTTTTCCTTGCCCATTCTGTGTAAGAATTTCTAAATCTAAAATCTTTGAAAAAGCTTGTTTTTGATGCATTGAGCACCTAATAACAGTGTACGTCGTCTCTTCTAGTGCACAACAATCTGTTTTCACATTTCAACTGGCTTCATTCAGCCGCACAAAAACACACCATCTATCAAGAAGAGGTTTCGGATGACTCATACCACATGACCCACACACACACACTCCCGAGCCATTACCACCAGTTTAACAGCCCATCCGTCTTGAATGCTCCGCCGCTCGTGTACCATCAATTCAACATCATCTCCTCTCCTCCTTCTGCTCCTATTACACCAACCCTAATTGTTTTTCTGACCTCCAAGGAGTAAAACTCTGCAAAATGACTGAGGCTTGAAATGAACATCCGTGCGCTCTTAGAACGCGTTTATCTGTGCGTGTGTTAGAGGCCTCTCTTACACATTTCTGCATGTTTTCAATCTCTAGTTTCAGGCTGATTCAGTCGCAGCGAGGGTCACGTCGAGTACCGCACTCTGTTACGGCCGTATAACTTTCCGCACAGAGCTGATTTTGCACAGACGAATATGGGGAATCTATCAGATGGTAAATGGAGAACACATGAGATGTCACGGCGAGCTCGGCTAATAACACTCATCCTCCAAACATCTGACTGGCTTTTTCACTTTCTCTATTGACAAATCAAACATGCTCAAATTGATCTTGATATTTCACGACTCTCTGGAGACTAAAAGGCCTCCGAGCTGAAGCAGAGACACTGCGATATCATTCTGAGCTGTACTCAAAAAAAATACTTTTGGGCCTAAATTTAAGATTTATGCATTATGGTTTATGGTTTATGCATATCAGATTTACATGCATTTGGATTACACAGTTCTAACATAAACTAACATGCATGTTTGCCAGATATACAGATAATGTTTATTAGCTACTTGATTTTATTTAAATCATTCTATTTTCAAAATGTTTTTATTGATTGCAGTTTTCAGAATGCATTGCAAAATTTAAAATAGAGGTAAACGTGATTTTTTTTTTTTTACAACTATAAATAAATCAATAAGGAAAAATCCTTTATATTAATACAGTACATTGTCCCCTATTTTTATGATTTTTTTTTTAAGAGTGTGACTTTCTTTCTTCTGCAAAACACAAAAAAGAACCAAACAATATTGAACCCCAGTGACTTTCATTGTATGGACAACAAACAAAAAAAACTTGAGGCATTTCTCAAAATTTTGGGTAAATGATGGCAGAATGCTCATTTTGGGGTGAGCGGTCTCTTTAAAAATATTGAGACTGGTATATTGTAACAGTCCGTTCACAGAACTGCAAAGTCTGGATAGAAACAGATGCATGAAGGCCTCATTCTGCTGGCCTTTCATTGCCTCGTCTAAACACACCACGCGGATGCCGCTTCGCTTGTGTAATTGGAGACTGGTGAGGTCATTACTGAATATAATGAGACATCTTTCTACATTTATCCACTTTACAGGAGCGTTTATAAAGATGCATTAAAACGAACAAAACAAGCTTCTTCAGATAAACAGTGTTGATTAAAGCCTTTATATCTCTAACTGGACTTTATTGAAAAGTTCACTGAATCCAGCGATCCTGACGCAGACGCAGACTGGATGTGAATCCATATGGATGTGTGAGATTAATTTCCTCAGCAGATGCATATTTGCATGTTTACATAATTATGGAAAGTCTCACAATATGTTCTAGAAATGAAAATATAGTTAAATATTGGAAAACTGTATCCGAGGTATAGAAAGTAACACTCTCCGTGCAAAACTCAATATTCTTGAGATTTTCATACACAAAATGGACTATTGAAAAGTCCAAAATTACCATTTATTAAAATGAAACAGTAAAATGACCAGTGTTGTTATTGTTAACTAAACTAAAACTATTACAAATAATTTTCGGTCATTGAAACCAAGCTCAAATAAAAATAAAATATGAATATTGGGTGAAACTTTAAAAAACTAAATGAAAATTAGAAACTGATACTGAAACAAAAAAAAACTGAAAAAATACTGAAACTGAAATAAAAATAAAGCTATACAGATATCAGTTTCATTTAGATACCATTATGGTATTTTTATTTATTTATATTATGAAATAGATTTTTTTAAACCATTTTTATGTTGCTTTATTATATTTTGCTAAATTGTATTGTTTTATATATCTATATCGCTTTTTTTTTTATTAGTGTTTATTTCAGTTTTAGTTTTAGTTATTTTACTCAAGTTACACTAAACATCAACTAACAAACTAAGAGCCTCTCATATTAAACATAAAAAAATGAGAAATGTTGTCTTAGAAACTGTCACGTGTATGTTCCTGTTTTCCCTTATTTGGTTCTTCCTGTGTCCTGTCCTCATTGGTTATCATTTGTGTCCAGCTGTGTTTGATTAAGAAGTTAATTTTTTCCCAGGTGTGTCCCATTGGTGTCTGTATATTTTTAGTGTGTTCTGCCCCTTTTTTCCCATCTGCTGTTAAATGTCATCCCTGAAGTTCCTGTGTTTTGTATTCCTTTGTTTATTTTGAATTAAATTCTAGTTAACTATTCTCCAGCGTCTCCTCATTCGTTTCTCCCCGAGTGACCGTGACAGAACAGCAGTCCCATACAGAAAAGTGAGCGGCGCCTCTTCTCCCCGCGTTTATTTTCCGGGGTTTCAAAGTGTTTTTGTTTTCCGTTTGTTTTTCCCCCGAGATTATGGAGGAATGAGCGATGTTCATCGCCATGGCTCAGGCGAGCCCCGACCCTGTCAGCTAGGCGAGGGCATTCGTGCCTCGCCCTCACCAGCTCCCTTGAGGGGGAAACCTTCGCAACGCTATTCCAGATCGGAATGACATTCCATCATCCCACAGAGCTCCCAGACACCACCAACCTCGACTGGAAGGAGGCAGTCATCCGGTGTCTGGAGAGCCTCCGATCCCGATCTGCGACCCCTCCGCCGGCCGTTCCTCAGTCAAGCCTGCCGGCCGCGGCTTTCTCCAGCCCGCCGGCCTTTCCGAAGTCTAGTTCCAAAGTTCCTGTGGCAAGCCCGCCAGCCATTTCTGTGGCAAGCCCGCTGGCCACTCCAAAGTCAAGCCTGTCGGTCGTGGCTCACTCCCGCCCAGAGCTCGCTCCAGTGTCGGCTCCAGCCCCAGAGCTCGCTCCAGTGTCGGCTCCAGCCCCCGAGTTTGCTCCAGTGCCAGCTCCTCGGAAGCGCCTTGCTGTGCCTGCTCCTTCAGAGCGCCCTCCAGTGCCAGCACCTCGTAAATGCTTCCCAGATCCCCCGTTTAGCCCAGGAGGGCGTGCCTGATCGCCTGCATGTTACGGCCGGGCAAGGAATGGAGGCTCCTGATTCCTCGTTTAGCCCAGGAAGGGCTCCTGATCCCCAGTTCAGCCCAGGAAGGGCTCCGGATCTCTCCCATATAATGTTCCTGTGAGGGGCTCCTGATTCGCACAGTTCAGATCATGGATGGGGCTCGCCTGATAATGCCGCAGTTCCGGACCTGTCAGGAAGGGCTTGCCTGATTGCCGGCCATGTTCAGAGACGCGCGGAGGGCTCCGGATCTCCGCGTTAAAGGGCGGCAGGGAGGGCTCCTTATGTCCCAGTTAAGTCCAGGGTGGGGCTCCTGGATCCGGCGCGGGTCGCGAGTTAGAGCCCATCGGCAGTGCGTTCCGGGTTGCGGACGAGTTTAGCCTGGCAGTGCATGGCTTCTACACTGCGCGCCCGAGTTTAGCGGCGCTAGTGAATGCTCGCTGTCCCCTGTGCTTATGGTGGGGGGGGCTCCAGGGAGAATTCGCAGTCTGTCGCGTGAATCTGTCTCGTGCCAGTTAGCGCCCCTGGCTGGTAAGGCATGATTCCTATTTTGCCCCGAGAAATTTTTTTGGGGGGGTGGGCATTCTGCCAGGCGCGTGGGGCCTAAGCTAGGCTAAGGCCACGGAGAGTATGCGTGCACATGGGCCTCCTGATGTCCCCTGATCCGCCATGGCTCCCACCCTGAACTGTCTGCTCTGTCCACTGGGCTCTCCTTAGTCCCGCTGCTTGCGCCATGGCTTCAGCTGATCCAGGGCGGGGGCTGGCGGGCCGGCCGCTCACGGTTCTACTGCACCTCTATGGTACTGTAAGAGCACGGTGAGCGCGCCGTCCGGGGGGTGTTGGGTGTATTTGTTACCCAGTGTATGTGCCAATCTCGTTTCTTATTTTGGTTCATTCCTGTGTCCTGTTCCTATCATTGTTATGGCATTTGTGTCCAGCTGTGTTTTATTAGATTAGTCATGCTGGCATTATCGGCAGGTTGTGTCGGCCATTGGTGTCTGTGTATTTATAGTGGTATGCCCCTTGTTTCCCGTCTGCTGTTAAATGTCGTTCCTGTGTTTTGTATTCCTTTTGTTTATTTTGAATTAAATTCTAGTTAACTATTCTCCAGCGTCTCCTCATTCGCTCCTCCCCGAGTGCCCGTGACAGCAACTAACTGCAATAAAATAAGTTGAAGTTGAAATACTAAAATTACTGCGTATTGAACAAGGGGCAAATGAGCATGAATTAATTTTAAATCTATACTATATTTTATATATTAATTTTATGTGCTCCAGTATGAGCCGGACTCACTGAGATATACAATAAGTTGGGGAGACTAAATTTCTAAAAATTTTGAAAGATTTTTAAAGCACTATTTAATATATTATAATAAATACAAGGACCATATAATACAGTTAGCATTAATTAATTCAATCATACGCATTATTAAATTGAAGAGTAACTCTTTACTCTAAGTATTGTGTCGTGTCTAAAACTGGATGTGTATTTATACCTCTAACTATATCCACAATATAATCCACAGCACAGCCAATTTAATATATGATTGATAGGATTTTTTCTACTGCAACTGTAAAATGACCCAGTTGTGTTCTGTATTTCACATATGAAAGAGCGTTCTGATGTATTATGTGCCGTTCTCTGGTGTATTTACAGCACTGATCGTATCTCTGCTGTAGGTTTGGAGATGATATAGCTGTAAAAGAGCTGCAGCGGTCCCTCAGGTGATGTGTCATTTCTAATCGTCTGAGTTTCTAGCACTCGACCTGTGGCTGAGTGAGCGTACATCTTGTTCAGTTCGGCTGCCAGCATCTAAACTCTCTGCCTTCGCGCTTTCTCCTCGTAGTCCATCGCTTTTCACTTTCGCGTGATCGGGGCAGAGGGGCGCTCTGGTGGTGCTTAAGATGTCTCCGGGTAATTTGTTGTTTGCAACACAGCATTCTCAAGTACTCCTCCGTATGGCAAAGCTAATGGCTGAACTCTGGAGTCTATAAATGAGGGCAACAGAAACTCATTTTCGATACTATCAAGCTCTAATAGGTGGAAGGGCTTCCGCATTTCTGCCACCGGATAAATAAATAAAAATGGCATTGTGACTTTTTATCTCACATTCAGTATTTGGTATTACGCAATTCTGAGTTTATATTATCAGCAGTTCAAGGACTTTTTCTGATAAATTTGGAAGAATGCTGACTTTCTGTCACCAGGGCACATTTCAAAGTTTTATATCCTTGTCATTATTCTGTTTTTCTGGCATGGACTAATAAACTATTGTGACTTTTCTTTCATATACGCAATTCTGTACATTTATATCTCGTGCTGACACTCGGTTTTCTCTCCCTTCCAGAATTATGATTTATACTTTAGCATTCGGCATAGCTATATATATTTCCCTAGTTGTGCGTTTTTGTCTCTGAATTCTTTAATTCTCACAATTTTGTTTTTTAAGAAATATGATTCATATGGCTGCTAATGATACTGATTAGAATATACATGATAGAAACGGATCAGAATGATTATGATTAGAATCATAGATAAGATTATACTTATGAATAATTTCATGATTTTACAGTATATGATTAATATAATTAAAATATATGATCAATGTCATGATAAAACATTAAAATGAAAATGAATGATTAATACCATGATTATGATTAATATAAAGATAGAAGAGATTAAAATTAATTGTGATTAATAGCAAGATTATATATGATTAATACAATGATAAAACAGATCAGAGTTTTGATTCATATCTTGATTATATATGATTAATATCATGATAAAACAGAATAGAAGTATGATTAATATCATGATAAAAAGTGTATATTAATTATGATTAATACCATGATAAAACAGATTAGAATTAAGATTAAATATCATGATTGTATATTATCAATATCATTTTTTTCTGTTAAAGCATCCAGTTCTTTTTTTAAGACAAAGAAAAACATATATTCGCATATAACATGAAACAATACTCAATATTCACTTAATAATTATGCTAATGCTACATAAGTGGTGATAATACATGGGTTCAGTGCTGATAAAGTAGACAAAAGTTATTCTTTTCGTTTGGTTTTCTATCGAACCTCCAGCAGCACATGAAGAATCTGTGGATGGATCTCTGTATATTCACTGCAGCTGGCGGTTTCTACTGAAGCCAGAACAGATTCCTCTGACGCCGCATCCGCTCGTTCCTGACCCTTTCACATGCAGAGCTAATCAACAGCCTTCAGGTGATGACTGAGAGTAAGGACAGCCGTGTATCTGTGTTTCAGAGCTTGACCTTGCATGCTGTAGCAATAAAGGCCATCGGAGTCTGGAGCGGGAAGAGGCCCGACGGTCCTCAGTGGCTCATTGTTGATGAGCCGCCGTTTTTTTATCTCCTCTGTGTTCGCCGGGACGACTTCAGTAATCACTCAAAACGCTACAAAGAGGCGGTCGTCTCCTCTACTGCGACCCCTGTGATAGCCACCAAATCCCCCGTGATGGAGCGTTCAGAGCGCTGCAAGACAAATAATGAGCCCAGCTTCCTGTTCGAGGAGAGGACTTCAAAGGATCGCTCAAATATAATATCTAAGTAATAATATTCAATATCATAAGATTGATAATGATATTCATTATATGATATATGAATGATAATATTCAAAACCAGAAAAATAACTGCATCTGATTTAAAAAAAAAACTAATAAATAAATTATAATATCTAAATATTTTCCGATCTTTATTTATTTACATTTTTTAAAGCTTCAGAAAACAATAAATAAATTATAATTATAAATAATATCTTTACACTTTCCAGTCCTTTGTGATCAATAAATAAACCTTTCACTAACTTGGACTGATCTCCCAACTAAAGTAATCAATTAATATTTTACCATTTTACCTGTTATCAAAAGCAGCCAGATTTAAACAATAATATATAGCTTCACATCACAAAATTTCCACTCTTTGATTTCAAAGACCATCTCATAGATTATCTAAAAAGACAATATATTATGTACACAAAAGAACTTTTTAGTTTTGATGTGATTAATCTCTTGACACATATCTACTGTTATATCCCTAGATCTTTAAGCTTATTCAAAAGATGGAATGATGATGACGCACAAATATCTGCCGTTTCAAGTCTTGGTGGATTTTCAAAACCATAACAAATAAACAAAAGCAAAACTAAGATGACTAACAACTCACTAACTAACCTAATCAATCAATCAATAATCACGTTTTCCAGTTTAATGTTATTCAAAAGTGTAAAATGTAATCATACATAGAGCTAAATACAGAATCTTCCAGTCCTTTCATATAATGCTAAATAATAAATAGCAGACATAATAAATAAATAAATAACTAAATGATGACTGATCTTTTCTAGGCCTTTGACGATATTCAAGAAATTAAAATTAAATTATAACCACTAATAACTAACTAAAATAGCTCAAATATTTGAATATTTCCAGTCTTTAAATAAATACAATATTTTCCCAGCTTTGATGATATTCTTTATGACTATATGAATTTCTTCACTGATAAAATAGATAACATCAGAAATACAATAACAAATGTATATTCTACAGTGTATAATACTTCAGCTTCTTTCATCGAACCAAAAGATAAACTGCAGTGCTTTACAGCTATAGGTCAGGAAGAGCTAAATAAACTTATCACTGCATCTAAATCCACAACATGCCTGTTAGATCCTGTACCCACTAAATTACTGAAAGAGTTGTTACCTTTAGCAGAAGAACCGCTTCTTAATATTATTAACTCTTCGTTGTCTTTAGGTCACGTCCCAAATCCATTCAAGCTGGCGGTTATTAAGCCGCTTATTAAGAAACCACAACTAGATCCTAGTGAACTGGCTAATTACAGACCTATCTCAAATCTTCCTTTTATGTCTAAAAGTTTAGAAAAAGTTGTCTGCTCAATTGTGCTCCTTCCCGCAAAAAAACTTATCTCTATGAAGAATTTCAGTCAGGTTTCCGGCCCCACCATAGCACAGAAACTGCAAAAAATTACAATTGACTTGCTTCTTGCTTCAGACCAAGGCAGCATCTCATTGCTAGTTTTACTTGATATTAGTGCTGCATTCGATACTATAGATCATACATACTCATAGATCGATTACAAAACTATAGCAGGTAATCCAAAGGGCAGCTTTAAGATTGTTAGGAGATCCTACCCTGTCGATCACATCTACCACGGAGTTCATTTAAGAGGGGTAATTTTGGGCCTAATGGTGAGAGTCTAACTCGTAACCCCCAATGTTGTGGTTCGAGTCTTGTGCTGGCAGGGATTGTAGGTGGGGGCAGTGAATGTACAGTGCTCTCTCCCACCTTGAATACCACGACTGAGGTGAGACCCTTAAACAAGTTATTTGGGGTCACCGACCCCCAACTTCTCCCGTGCACTGCAGTCAATAACTGCTGCCCACTTCTCCGTGTGTGGTGTGTGTTCACTGCTGTTGGTCACTTGTATGGTTAAATGTCCAGAGTATGGGTAACCATAATTGGCCACATGTCACTTCACTCACTTTATATCTCAATTATCACCATTAAAATATGGAGTCCCACAAGGATCTGTCCTAGGTCCTCTGCTATTTTCAATATACATGCTGCCCCTTGGTAATATTATTAGAAAATTGCTGATGATACTCAACTATATATCTCACCAAACCAGATGAAACGGGTGTTATATTAGATATCACTTGCGTTTGAAAATCTATTTCCCATTTCAAAAACAGCATCTCCATCTTCGAACATTGCCAAGTTATGAAATGTTACCTTTTTCTGATGCAGAAAAGCTAGTTCATGCGTTCATGACCTCTAGACTGGACTACTGTACTGCTAGTTGGTTGTCCTGCATCTTCAGTAAACAAGCTACAGGTGGTCCAAAATGCAGCGGCTAGAGTCCTTACCAGGTCAAGAAAATATGATCATATTACCCCAATTTTACGGTCTCTGCACTGGCTACCTATTAAGTTCCGTATCAGTTTAAAAATATTATTACTTACCTATAAGGCACTTAATTGGTTAGCTCCTGCGTACCTAACTAGTATTCTACCACGCTACAATCCATCACACACACACAAGGTCGCAAAACTCTGGACTTTTGATAGTACCTAGGATAGCAAAGTCCACTAGAGGAGGCAGAGCTTTTTCGCATTTGGCTCCCAAAACCTGGAATAGCCTTCCTGATAACGTTCAAGGTTCAGACACACTCTCTCTGTTTAAATCTAGATTAAAGACACATCTCTTTGGCCAAGCATTCAAATAATGCATCTCATAATCTTGTACTGCAGTTATATCTGATCAAATGCACATTATTATTCTTTAGTTTGGGTTACACAAATAAACTTTGCTTGGTTGGAACAGCAGCTACTCTAATTATGTCTCTATTTGTTTCTCTGTTTCTGAAACTAGGATTTACACAAGCTTCAGTCTTGGATCCGAACACCTGAGAAGAGATGATGCAAACCCCTCAGATGATGCCAACCCTGAAACAAAATAAACAACCAAATTTTGCTACAAGTTATATGAGTGTAACATATAATCATTGCTGTTAATAATGTTCATCGTCTGTTTGATTACCTCATTAAATGAATTTTGATACATTTCCTGCCATGGGAAAATCAGTTTTTTGACTAGTCACACTGCTCAGCTACACTAAATCATTTTGTATAACGTCATTTCCCTGTCAAGCTGCTTTGGCAATGATGTGTATCATGCAAATAACTTGATTGAATGATTAATTATTAAAAACATAAAAAATTAAATTAATAAAACTAAATTAATAAATAGTATCTAAAACATAATGCCTAAATATTTTCCAGTCTTTGAAGATGTTCAGAAACATAAAAAAATATTTAAAAACAGAATGCAGTGGTTGCGCTCCAGACATCAATGATTCATCATTGAGCACCATTTTCACCTGATGGGCCAGAATCCAGCTAAAAAATCCTGCAGAGGCACACTGAAGGATGTGCCACATCTACAGATCAGGAGATCACAGAGATCAAGGTCTTTCATAAACACCCCAGCTGCTGACGTACACAAATCACTGAATGCATGCTTTAAAAGAACTGATTCCTGGAAACGAATCAAACCACTTCAAACCGCTGCTAAGGTTCAAATCAGAAACTCCATTAAAATATCTCCTGCTGTGGCAGAACGAGCACAAAATAAGTCTACCGGCACAAAAACGTTACATACATCATTAATATTTAAAACACTGACCAGAGCAAGTGATGCTCCAGTTACACGCATGATCAGTTCTGGCATTTCAATTAAAAGTGAAACAGTCTGTACATGTGTGAGGTTTGCTCCAGTATCACCTCTCACAGGTGCGAATGTGCTGCGATGCAGGTGATAATGTGTGTGTGTGTGTAATACTCAATGGCCCATATTTCTCATGTCCGCGAAATTAAACCATATTCCCCGCTATCCTCATGTGGACTTCTGGAGGGATCTCCCTTCTCAAAATCATCTCACACTCGCTGGCATCACACCAGCTGGGAATGTTCAAAAGTGTGGCTCCCAAAAGCCCAATGCAATTGCCCTGTTATTGTCCATTCTCACGCCACTTCAGGGTGTGGGTGTGTGTGTGTTGTGTGTGTGTTGTGTGTGTGTGTGTGTGTGTGTGTGTGTGTGTGTGTGTGTGTGTGTGTGTGTGTGGGTGTGTGTGTGTGTGTGTTGTGAAGTGAGAGGAGAGAGTGTCTACTAGACGCATTGTAGGTCATAGACCTTCCAGACACTTTTAACCTTCAGTTTCAAAAACAGATCATGCAATAACTATACAAATATACATAGTTTTTAATTCTCAATTTCATTTTCAACACAAAAATGCACTGATAAAAACAGTTCAACCTAATTACAAATAAACATATTTACTCAATATCTGTGCAAACTGCTTCCTATTTGTGTGAAATTGGTGGCAATTTGGGTTTATAGTATAGCTTAAAAAATCTAATATTTCCAGCACATTTGGTGATACTCAAGAAATTGTATTATTTAATATTAAATTATATGTTTATTGTTATTGTTTGTTTTTGCTGTCTTTACGTTACTGAACAGAAGTACAAAAACAGTAATACTGTTAATTATAATTAGGGAGTTTTCTATTTTAGTATTTTTTCAAATTTAATATTTTTGTAACTTTATATGCATATAAATCATACATGTAAATATAGATCAAATATACTGTATAGAGAAGTAACAGCAAAAAAGTAATATTGTAGAATATTATCATTTATAAAGAAATGTTTTTTATTTTAATTAAATAAATTGTGTGTGTACGATTTTTTTAGATTTTGAAAGAAATAACCGCAAAAAAAGTAATATTGTAAAACAATTGCTATGATTTTAAAGTGTATACTCGTTTCTAACATTCATGAATAGAAAGTTCGAAGAATAGCATTTAAATTATTTATTTGCTTACATTTTATTGTGAAAATGAAATCTGCAACATTATAAATGTCTTATCAATTTAATACACTGAATATTATTTTAATGAAAAAAAATAATAAATTAACTTAACTTTTATATATGCGTCAACCACCCCAATATATATTTTAATACTGTTTCACTAAATACTAAAACTTACTGATAAAAATGTTATATATAAAACTGAATAAAAATGTTCTATTTGACTTAATATTTGTGTGAACAGATGAACGCCACGCCGAGGTCAAACTCGACTGGAATCAATGTGAGAAAGGTTTTGTCGATCACACAGAGCTGTTGCTGATGCAGAGCTGAAATCAGTCACGTCTGAGGTTTTTCTTCAGTTGAGGTGTTGTTTTATAAAGCAGCTCTGTATGTAACAGCACACGGCCCAGCAGCTTCTGGAGCAGACGTGCAGAAAATGTGGGATTTACAAGCTTAAATAAGAGCATGCGAGTCAGATCGGTAACAGTCTGTACGTCCTGCTGTGATTGTACGATGCTGATCCTGAAATAAAACACACTTTACACCCCGCCTTCCTCTCTCACGTACAGTATGCTTGTGAAGGCAGGCAGACGCTCACAGAAACCAAACGAGCTTCACTTCATCCGCTTATAAACATCACCAGAAGCAATAAAACCTGAGTGTGATGAGCTACACAAACACACAGGAGAAACAACAATCACACATGAACTCTCTGAGATTCAGTACAGAGCACATGGAGACTTCACCTTCACTGCAACTAAACAAATCAAATAAAACAAGAGCAGTTTACTCGAGATTTAGTCAGAGAATCTCAGAACAGAGCTACTAAAAACTATTAAAACATGTTTTATAATAAAGGTGAAATACACACTAATCACATTTGAAGTGGATCATAACCTTTCATCTAAAACCTTAAAACAATTTTGATGACTTTTTTGATCCACTTCAAATGTTGACTACTGTAATAAAATATTAGATGAAAAACTTTTTAAAAATTATTAAAATTAAACTCCAGATTAGAAATGTTACCTTGGCAACTAACTAAATTCGTTGAGATGAAGCGCTAAAATTACCTGTAAATAAATAGAACTCAAATACTGATACTGAGCTATAACTAAAACTGGAATAAAAATACATAAAACCTACAAAGTAATATTTAAAAAACTAAAACTAGTACAAATAAAGAAGTGCTAACAAAATTACAAACAAAAAAATACTAAAAGTTAAATAACTAAAAGATAAAAATAAAAGCAATTCATAATTTACATAAACTTAATATACTAAAAAATCCTGTGAATAATTATAAATAAAAATGTTTAAGCTTTTATTCACCAAATGTAGTATTTATTTATTTTAGTATAATATTTGATACCATCCGCGCTATATGTCTCTATAGTCCTGATAGGGTGCTAATATATGGGGAAAAACAGCTACATTTTATTCAAAGACTCAAACTGAGTAAAATTAAATATGCAATTTGGTGCGGATGCTGATATTTCTATCATGAAATTCTGCTGCTTAGTAAGGAAATCATGAGATCTTATAACATGTCGCAGCATACTGATATAAAATTATCTAATATCACCGTTTCTATAGCCCAAGTAATCTGTCTCATGAGATGAGATTGAAGTGCTCCAAACATATAATGCAGTGATTTTAATCAGAATATAATACTACTAATTAGAAAGTACTAGTGATATACATACACACACATATACTGTGTATATATATATATACGTAATAATTTATATGCATAAATAAATAAGCTCATCTGTGTCTCAGACTGAGACAGACGTGTCTGTTTTGCTCCTCAAACAATTATAGGATCCTGTTATTCATGGCAAATGCTGGTGAAAGACTAGACAAAAAAACGAGACAATTCATCAAGATGAATTTGATAAAGCGCTGGCTTAAGAGTGTTAGCGCTCTTCCCCTTCGCCGTGTGTTGTGTGTGGTGGTGTGTGTGTGTGTGTGTGTGTTTGTGTGTGTTGTGTTTGTGTGTGTGGGTGTGTGTGTGTGTGTTGGTGGTGTGTTTGTGTGTGTGTGTTGTGTGTGTTGAACGGAGCTCTCCGTCCTGATGGAGATACTGATGTTTCTGCAAATGAGGGAATATAAATCTGACTCTATCATAGAAGAGACACAAAAACAACCCTCGGCCACGACACCCGGCCTTAAAGTCTGCGAACCACAGACCGATTAATCACTCACCAGCACCTGGCTTTGACTAATTACCCTACAGGAGAAAACCACACACCACAAACACACACACACCACACACACAGGTAGGTAGCAGTCTGAATCCCACACTAAAGACCTCACAGGGGATAAACGCTCCATCCGCACGCATGCATCAGACAGTCAGATATCGCCGCTGGTTCTCCTCTAAAGTGATTGATTTGTTTCTTCGGAGGTTTTGCGTGGTCGACGCCGCTCCTTTCTTCTAAAAAACTATATCGATGAACCTCAATGTCCTCATTCATCAAGCCCGAACCATATAATTATCTCCCCCTTCAGCTGAACAGTAGAGGACAAAGCAGTGCACACACACACCAACACACCCACACCCACACACACACAAACACACATTATACTTACCCCCAAGTATCGCACACTTACAACACCTCACAACTCTTGCATTAGATGCAGATTCAATGTTCCTGAGGAACTTAAACAGCAAGCGCTATAGTCCGTGTGAGGTCCATTTACACTATGTAAGGGTGTTTATGTTCAATCCCTCTTCTCTCCACACCGAGGCTGCATTGATTTAGTTAAAATCTGTAAAATTGTGAAATATTATTTCAATTTAACATAACTGTTTTCTATGTGAGTATCTCTTAAACTGTAATGTATTCCTGTGAAGCAAAGCTGAATTTTCAGCATCATCGCTCCAGTCTTCAGTGTCACATGATCTTCAGAAAACAGAAAAAAACAAAAAAAAAAAAAAAAAATATAATATGCTGTCTGGCTGCTCGGAAACATTTCTTATTATTATCAATATTGAAAACGGTTTAATATTTTTGTGGAAACTGTGATGTATTTTATTTTTCAGGATTCCCAGATGAATAGAAAGTTCAAAGCAGCATTTATTTGAAATAAAATCTTTTTTAACATTATAAATGTCACTTTTGATCAAATGCATCCTTGCTGAATAAAATATTATTATTATTATTATTATTACAACATTTGACATGAAGCATGCGGTAGTGTAGAACACCCCCTAAAACACGTTCCGTGGTTGATGGCTTGAAACAGGAATGTTTTTTTTTTATATATTATATATATGATATTAGAGAGATGATATATTATATAGTATATCATATATATATATATATTTATAATATAAATAGCATATTAACAATATCCAAAATTCACAGTCACGCTGCAGACATAACTTTTGATTAATTTACCCCAAAGAGAAGACACCAACTTTCAATGCCATCTATAGAAAAGTGCCAACTTAAAAGTGCTCTGGCATAAAGATGAGCTCAAACTAACAAACAAATACAAAATCCACAAAAAAGCTCGGCTTGGCTAATTCTGCCAAACCTTCAGAAACCCAATAATAATCAATAAAACTAAAGATTTGGTCAGATTTTGTCCTGATTTTTCAAAGCTATGATTAGAGCATGATTTACAAAAAATTATACTAGTTTTAGTGTTTTTTTACACTTCAAAATGTAATGTTTAATTCAATGTGTTATTTGTTGTTTCTTTGTAATTATTTGTGAAATGCAATAATTTCCAAGTCATAGTAGTTCCAAAATTAATCATACACTAAAAAAAAAAACATTAAAAGCTGTAAATTTTACACGAAAATACTATTTTTGTCTTTCATGTTTAATTCATGTTTCTCTGAAATTATTTGTGAAATTTCAGAATTCTAAATTGTAAATCCTACACTGTAAATACATACAGTATACATATATTATAGTTATATAGTTTTAAGATTACTGAAGTACATTTTACAAGAAAACACTATTTTATTTACTTAAAATGTTCATATTAAATGTGTTATTTGCAGTTTCTTTGTAATTACTTTTGAAATTCACTAGCAATTTATAAGTCAAAAGTGCACTTCAAAAATTAAGTTGTAAATAAAACAAATATTATTAAAGTATGTTTTACAAGAAAATACTATGTCAGTGTTTCCGCCTTAAAATTTCATATTTAATAAAATGTTTTACTTGCTGGCAATTTCTGAAAATACTGT
Source organism: Sinocyclocheilus anophthalmus (assembly GCA_018155175.1). Classification (NCBI taxonomy): domain Eukaryota; kingdom Metazoa; phylum Chordata; class Actinopteri; order Cypriniformes; family Cyprinidae; genus Sinocyclocheilus; species Sinocyclocheilus anophthalmus. Next base: position 370,933 of record JADLZN010005187.1, on the reverse strand, counting down.
ACTCCACTGTAAAATATATAGATATAAAATCTGGAGTTTGTTGATGAACAAGATTATTGGAGTATATGAGTATTTACAAGGAACATTAGTTTAGTCTTTCTACTTTCTACTAACTTCCAAATGGTAGTAAATTGTTGTTGCAGCATCTTTTGTAATGATTTGTGAACTTAACTATAGCGCAATAGTTTCAAAGTACATCCGACAACTGTCAAAAAATTTTTTGAAGCTGTAAATACGCTTTATTGAAGAAAATACTTTTTATTAATCTTGGATAAGACATTATTTGTTATTTGCAGTTTTCTTGGGATTATTTGTGAATTTACTATCAAAAATTGCCCGATAAAATAATTTTTGATGTGAAGTCATCCTACATAAACTAATTAAATTTTCTCCATTAAATAATTGAGTTCCGGCAAGATGAAAAAAATAGAGTATTCTATATTAAGTACTCAATTTAAGCTTGTATAAATTAGTTGTAACTTATAAGTATGGTTACTTGGGATTCTTTGTTTGTTTACAAGGATTCTTTAAATAAAATATAAAATTTATGATCCCGTAATTTTTCCCATCATGCACATGTGGCCTGAATAATTAAAAAGTTAACTTTTCACTGTTTTTCGAGATGTATTCCCGGTTTTATGTTGCTTTTGTTTTACTTGCTGTTTTTGGCAGCTGACTCATGTTGACTCAAAATGACCCATTCACACGATTCACTGAGTTGTTACCGTAATTGTGTACCATCATGGAGGTCTCTGTGTGTTTCGTTTGGTATTATTCATAATTTATATGCATGGGCCTGTTATCTTAAGCTAACATCTGTCTACTTGCTTATTACAGAGTGTACTAACTCATACGTAAATATTATTAAAATATTTGTTTGCGAACTTGCGAACGAAGAAATTTTTTTAATACAGTAAATTACTGTATTTAACAGCGCACTTTTTTTTACATGAAAGCTTACTTAAGTAAATTTTACAAACAAAGATCAATACAATTTACTGGAATTCCCAGTAAACTTACTTAATGTCTATCTAAGCTACTAATAAGTTATGTTTAGGCTTCTTGTCCTTTTTAAATATACTAGCCTTTTCTGAGTGCAAATTGTTACATAGTAATCCTTACTCCAGATTGTTTCAGTGTGTTTTCAGATTAAATCCTATGTTTGTAAAATCCTTTTTGAAGCTGTACATAACGATATTGAAGTGAGATTTACAGAAATACTATTTTAATTTAATAATTTCTATTTAATAATCAATAATGAATACTATTTATTTTATGTTTATGTTGCAGTTTCTTGGTAATTATTTGTGAAATTTACTAGCAAAGTCAAAATTGGTTCAAAGTAAATCCTACACTGTAAAAATAAGAATTGTGCAAACTTATAAGCAATTCTGAATGAAAATAGTTTCTACTTTTCAGTGAACACCCATTTGTTTCAGTCCACCATCACATGCCAAGAAATATTACCGTGCAATTCGAACTTGTTAGTCGCTAATTACCAGCTTATGGAAGCCGCTTCATCTTCGGCGGAGGCACTGGATGGATTTGCATAAGTGCTGGGATGTAATTGGTATAATTTGCACATGTTCCGTTATTACCTCCCCTTAATCACTCTGTAATGTGACATAGCCATCTCCGCCCATAGAGGAGCTCACCGAACGAAGTTGGCGATCAAAGGAACTCGGAGTAACCTTGTCAAGTCGAGGCGCTGGATGATTAGCTAGCCCTGCCAAAACGACTAGGCCACCCGCGCTCATGTATCAGAAACAGGACGGCGCACATTCATCCTTCAGAAACCGGGCTGGACAGAAACTGAGAGGCAGAGACCAAATGCAAAACAGAAGTAGCCTAGAGCACTCCGCCGGGATAAAAGTATCATTATCCCAGCGGTGGTAGGCAAATGTTCTTTCACTTAATTAAGCGTAAGAAGAAGAAATGAGCTGCTCTCCACACAAAAGCGCGACTCAACGGAGTGTGGAAATGACAGCGGCTTTGCGCCAGAGATACTTCATTGATCTTCATTAGCTGGATTAGGGCTTTAATGGGGCTTCGAGCCGCGGCACGCACCGACTCCATTACGAGGACATCCTCGAGCCGCTGACCTTCAGAGACGACAGCAAACTGATGAGTGAGAGAAACTGAGAGAGTGACGGATAACACATACATGTGCGCTCGGCCTTCAGAAACGAGTTACGTGCACATGAATGACCAGGCAAAGTCCTGTTAGCAGTGCAAAAATACAACCCTAAAATGAGCTGCAGGTGCTTTTCAATCTTAACCCTACTGTATCATAGCTGATGCACACAACTCTGAGGCTCTAAATGATCAAACTCTGCTGTTAAAGCTGTCTCACACTCAATCTCCTGCATGTCTTCTGTCGTCTGATTGAGAGTTTAGAGTGTTTTATCCAGTGAAAGCTCTTTTAGTGTAATTGTACAAGCGTCCAGCTTCAGCTGCTGCTTCTCGTGTCAAATCTTGACTGATTTTGATCAAGTAAAGGTCAGAATAACTGCAGTAATATCTCCAGATGAACACTTACTGCACTGAAGCAGCTCAGCTTTACTTGATTCTTCTTCAGTCATGTTTTAGAGTCTCAAATCTGATCCTCAGGATCTTTGAGGCAGTGTTTGTTTTCCAGAAGCTTTTACGTTCCAACGTTCCTCAGCGTAGGAATGATCTTCACAAGCCTCCAAACATCTCACATCTTCTGAGGAGCCTTTATTTCTTCAGCTCTCAATCACTGCGTTATATGTTTGGAGCATTTCAGTCTCATCTTATTTTTAGACATATTATTACAGATATAGAGCGAGCACTGATATTTAGATCATTTTATGTCAGTATCTGCTGAACTGTTATACACACTCTGTGCTTTTACATCGGATACATTAGGTTTTTGTAATATTTTGAATTAGATGTATTTATTTATTTACTTATTTTCTGTTCTCATAATTTTTAGTTAACGTTTCAATAATTTTGTTGCATCTATTGTCAGTTGTATTATTATTTTTAAATGTCTACATTGTTTTTATTTGTTTTTATTTCAGTTTTAGCTTTAGTTGCTTAAGTACATAAACGTTAAATTAAATGAAAATGAAAAATGTTACCTCAGAAACTAGCTAAGATTAAAAAGAAAACATTTTGTTTAGATTTTCAAATAACAATGGTTTAAAAAAAGTATTTATTTATTTGTTTGTTTGTTTGAGTTACTTTTTGGTCATATACATATCAGCATCTTCACCAAATTGCATATTTAGTCTCTGAATAAAACTGTTTTTTTTTTGTGTGTGTGCAATAAATTGCTTTGGTTATTGTGTTCGGATAAAATAAGTCCTGAAAGAGGTGTTTTTTTTTCAATATTCTCAGTATATCAGACTATATGAGACATAACAGCCCGGTGTATCGAATATGATACTAAAACACAACTTTTGTCTTTATTTTGTCTAAAGCTTCAATAAACTCTTTCACTTAACAAAAAAAACATTCAGACTAGTTTTTCATGTGCCAGGCTTTACAAGGTTCAGTGCATGGCATCATGAAGGTGACCGGATGCATTTGAACGCAGCATCTCATAACCTTGAGATCTCCTTCGAGTCGCTTTCGAATAAAACTCAACAGCGTCATTTATTTTTATGCACAAACCCAACCGATTCTCAAACTGTCGGCGTGCTCTCTGCCCTTCCACTTCACATAAACATCTTAAAATAGTGATTTGTGCGCTCAAAAGTGTCAGATATTGACACTGAGTGGCAGGGTGTGTCTTTCCCGTCTCGTGTGAAGTGGGCTTTTGACAAGATCATGCAAATGAACCCAAAGGGCACGACACCGAGTTCAGAGATGTATCACACTGTCTATCATCTAACAACCTTCTGCTGTGCATTTGACTCGTGTTTGCTGAAGTCATGCATCTGGTCATGTCTCTTATACAGCGGTGCATAATAATTCATTGCATTAGATTCAAATGCACAAATACTTTTGAAGCAAAACATAAATCATGAAAGATTTGTAAGTTTTGTAAGTCAGCTTGCAATGCAATTTGCAACCCATTTCACTTCAATAATATGATGCATTCTAAGTGAAAAAAGAGATTCAATGAGAAAAAAATTATAGAGTGGGATTTGATTTTATCCATTAAGAATTGATTGGATCATGAAAATGGCTGTTAAATATCAGAATAGAGTCGGGTGGATGTCAGGATCTTTGCTTTTATGAAAGATTACACAATCGTTTTTTGTTGTTTGGAATAACAAGCACTGATGAATCACTCCCAATAAAACCAAGAACATGTATTAGCGGAAAAATGGGAACATTTTGATTTCATTTTGATTTTAAAAGATAACATTCGTCACAAACACACACTCTATTTCTCCATCTCTTTTTCAAAAAAAAAAAATGCAACCAAATTACTAATATGTATACTGACAATGGGATGCTTTTATCGAACATACTACTGTTCAAAAGTTTTGGGTCAGTTCGGTTTTTAAAAAGTCTCTTCTGCTCATCAAGCCTTCATAAATTTGTGATGCGTAATGCATGAAATCTTGAAGTTCAATTTACATATCTGTAATTTAACTGACTATCTGGTTAAAACTGAATTTTCAGCATCATTACTCCAGTCTTCAGTATGTCTACACTCTAAAAATCAAGTCTTCAGGTTCTTCAAGCGATGCCATAGAAGAACCATTTTTGGTTCCACAAAGAACCTTTGAGTCAAAGGTTCTTTAAAGAACCATCTCTTTCTTACCTTTTTATAATCTGAAGAACCTTCTTTTGCCACAAAGACCCTTTTGTGCAACAGAAAGGTTCTTCAGATGTTAAAGGTTCTTTATGGAACCATTTAGACAAAAAGGTTCTTCTATGGCATTGTAAGCACCTTTATTTTTAAGAGTGTACACGATCCTTCAGAAATCATTCTAATATGCTGATTTGCTGCTCAAGAAACATTTCTGATTATTAGTATTATCAATGCTGAAAACAGTTGTGCTGCTTAATATATTTTGGGACCTGTGATATTTGGATTTTTCAGGATTCACAGATGACTAGAAAGTCCAAAAGAACAGCATTTATTTGAAATAGAAATATTTTGCAACATTATAAATAATAAATGTCTTTGTCACTTTTGATCAATTTAATGCATCCTTGAAAAAAAAAAACAGTAGTGTATATCACATGATATCAGTTGAGAAGGATTCAAACAGTTGGATTTTTTGCAAAAAAAATAAAAAATATATATATACAAACCCGATCAACTGTAATAACTGAAGCCACATCATTGTGCAACTTATTGTGGGAACTGACTTTACACATCCACTAAAAATCCCCTAATCACTAGCTGAATAAATGCAATGACATTTAGATGCTCTATTTTCTTTCCAATCAGCGAGATAACATGTTTTCTAATGCACAACATGATCTGCAATGCAAAACGTGAATCCTACAACTCGTTTTAAACAAACTGTCCATTTCGCTCCGTCCACCTCACAGCCGAGGACATTTGCATGAACTAGAAAAGACAGAAGGACAGTAAGATGAGAGAGAGATGACAGCTGCTACAGACTCCAGCATTTATCAGTCTCCCAGCATCTGACTCAGAGACTGAGTGATCGGAGCGTTTCTCCGGTGCCATGACAGGACACGTTATATTAACGCTGGCTCATTGGTGAAATCCTCCTGAGGAGTCCGGCCTGATTGTCTGTCAGCAGGCCTGCCGCTGAGCTGTCACAGCGACCGGTGCGGGCCGACTTTGACGGATTGCTGCGTTATGGAAAAATTGCAGGAAAATCAATGCATGTTAATATGAGGCGAGTGCCATAACTAAGCCAGAAGCCGCCGCCTGCCGCCCATCGAGACCTCACGTTTGATTAGTCATTGTCGGGAAAAAGCCAATATATTTTTAAGCCCGACAGTTAATTTGCACCTCTGTAAAAAATTATTTTACAAATCAGTTTTTCTTTTTTTCGCCAGTCTGCAATTGTGTTTTCCATTAAAGTGTATGTTGTGTGTGTGTGTGTGTGTGTGTGTGTGTAAATGCATTATTAAATGAAATCTCTGTGCAGAGGACTTATTTTATCCGAGCACAATAACCAAAGCAATTTATTGCACACAAACGAACCGACATTAACAGCCAGAGCTGAACACAGTAAACATGATGAAATTATCAGCAGCTATTTAACATACGGCTCTAATGTCTATCATCAGAATATGAACGTGGTGATTCATATTTAGGACCGAATCAAGTCAAAACCCCATCATGCTACATATGTGCATTTCTGAATGAGGTCAAATTACTCTGATCCTTTTTATAACCTTTGAGCATGTATGGGATTTGCGATAATTCCTCAAAACATTCATATATTTCAAGATAAACTGTCTGTTCCTCATATTTACATTTTAACTGCACAACACAAGAACTGAAAGGTGAAAAGTGTGACTAGCGCCTAATAGAGTTCAAGAAATAAGCAGATTTTTATAGTTCTTAAGAAAACATGAGCTATTTTTCCCATGCAAACACTTTAGTCACAATTCAGTTGTTGTTTAGGTGTTCCTATGTGGTTGCTAGGGTTTTACTAATGCAGTTGTCATGGCAACACACCTGTAGGTTTTCTGATGTGTCTGACAAATGCAATCTAGTCACAATGTTCCAGTGGTTGCTAGGGTGTTGCTATGCGGTTGCTAGGGTGTTGCTATGCAGTTGCTAGGGTGTTGCTATGCAGTTGTCACAGCAACAAGCCTGATGGTTTTCGGATGTGACTGATGAACATAATCTAGTCACAATGTTCCAGTGGTTGCTATGCGGTTGCTAGGGTGTTGCTATGTGGTTGCTAGGGTATTGCTATGCAGTTGTCAAAGCAACAAGCCCAATTGTTTTCTGATGTGTCTAATGAACGCAATCATGTGTCACACTCATTTAATACCAATGCAATTCCTGATTCAAAATTGAGTTTTAATTGGGGTAGCAAACACAATGGTAAATTTAAATAAGCAGAAATAAAATGAACTGAAATTCAAAATAAATTCATGCGACTGTCATTTTGAACTATAAAGCAAAAACAATATGTGAATGTTGGCTTGTTTGAAAGTTTCAAAAGCCTTGAAGTTTGAAGTTTCCAGGCCTCGCAGATCAATACATACACAGATCTATTTATATTTCCAATCCAACTTCCTGTGAGCGGTGGCCAATTCAATTCAATTCAATTCACACTCATGAATGGAAAGAGCGCCAGTTCTTCAGTTCCAAATTTGGTCTAAAACTAACACACACACACACACACACACACACCTGCCAGTGTTTTGAGCTCTAGAGAAGCGTTTGCTTTAGTTGCATCAAGACAAAATGCCTTAATTATAATGATGTTTTTCCTACACATGGAGAAAAGAGCATCTGAAGCAACATATATCATCAAAAGATTCACAAAGCATTTACACAAGAATCATAATTGCAGAAAAAAATCATCAACTCACTGTTTATTCATGTGAACAGCGGACAGAAACCATAGACTAACTCATAGAGACAAGTCATCAACATCAAGATCCGTTTGTCTAATCGCCCAGATTCACTCGGGTGAGTAGAGACGCTAATCTAATCGCTTTTGTTCTTTTTTCAGAAAAAAACTAATTAAATTACAGACTGGACCTCTAGGAAGTTTAATGGAACTCCTGCTCTCTGAACTCAATCAACACTAAATGGGATGAAAGCAGAGACAGGAACATCTGCTGTTCTCTACAGAAAATAAAAATACTGAATGCTAAATCTGCTTGTAAACCATCTGAAGACAAAGATCTTGCCACACGTCAGCCGTTTAGTTTAACGTTCTAAATACGGCCTCCATAATCAACAATTCCCACCTTTTTCATGTCATGGAAGCACAGCTCCTAATCGAAAGGAAAATCTCAGAAGCTTGTCAAGAATACATTTCAACTTATGACAAATATAATGATAAAAAGCCTGTATTTTTCATGCCGATCTGTTGAATGCACATGAAACCTGGAGAATAGAATCAGCCGGTGATTCTTATAAAAGGTCTTTTAATGACCTGAAAGACCTTGGCTCCCACAGTCGTCATACTGAGTGCTGCAATTCTACATATTTATCTGTCGATCTAGTAGTAGTAGTGTGTTCAGTCAGTTCAGAGGAGGGGTGGGCTGTGTTGTGTGTTGTGTGTGTGTGTGTGTGTTTGTGTGTGGAGATGTGTGTGTTTGTGTGTTTGTGTCTGTGTGTGTGTGGTGTGTGTGTGTGTATGTGTGTGTTGTGTGTGTGTGTGTGTGTGTGTGTGTCGGGAGTGGTGATGTTGTGTGGGTGGTGGTTAGGGTTGGGTGTGTGTACCTTGTATTCCCTATGTTATGGGGACCAAAATGTCCCCACAAGGATAGTAATACAAATTTTGACCTTGTGGGGACATTTCTGAGGTCCCCATGAGGAAACAAACTTATAAATCATACAGAATTAGATTTTTTGAGAAAGTACTTTAAAAAAAAGCAGAAAGTTTCCTGTAAGTGGTAGGTTTAGGTGTGGGGTTGGTGTAGGGCGATAGAATATACGGTTTGTATAGTATAAAAACCATTACACCTATGAAATGTCCCCACAAACCATGGAAACACAACGTTAAGTGTGTGTTGATGTGAGTGTGTGTGTGGGTGGTGTGTGTGTGTCGGTCGTGTGTGTGGAGTGTGTGTGTCATACCGTTGCTTTGTCATACAGCGCGTGATTGTCCAGCAGTTTTCCTCGCTCCAATCTGGCGAACCGTCTCAGGTCTCTTAGAAACAGCTGGAGAAAGAACGGAAAACCGATTTCATATATTTTAATTGAAATTTTAATTTAAGAGTGCCATGGTTTTACCATCTTTCTGTGCACATTAACATGGTAATTTCATGCATTTAATGGCACCTTCATACAGCCAAGTTAGTTTGAAAAAAATTGTTCAACAAACCTGAATTTTTTTGTTCACAGACAAAATATTAGAATTATTTCTGAAGGATCATGAGACACTGACGACTGGAGTAATGAATGCTGAAAATACAAGCTGCGCATCACAGCAATTAATTTAGATTCATATAGAAAAAGTAGAAAAAAAAAAAAAAATATATTGTAATTGTATTAAAAATTAATTTTTATGTAAAATAAAATATTAAAAATGCATTCACATAAATAATAAGGATAATAATAATAAAAATGTTTGTATTGTTATTAAAATTATAATTCATAAAAATTGTTTATAACATTCGTATAAATAAGTTTTATATTTAATTTATTAAAAAAGTCGAAATAAACTCTAAAGATATAATAATGCTGGTTATTTTGTATTTAAAATCCATTCCATTATAGGATATTACAAAATTACCATTACCCATTTCATTTGTGCCATGACATCCAAAATATAGGTCCATAACATAATTTATAAGTAAATAAATAAATATATATATATATTATATATATATATATATATTATATATACACATTTATGTTACACATTGGAAATATAAAATAAAAACCCAAATGGGATATTTTTCATATCTCAGTGTTTTTGTAAACTGGCAAAATGAGATTAAATGCAGCACATGAATGTTGCTATTGATCCAGGAAACCCATGATATTTGTTGCAAATCATCATTGTGCATTATAATATCGGGGGACACCACTGTCTGATCAGTTACAGATAATATTACCAGAGCGCAGTGAGTTCCCGCTCGTACACAAATAGAATAATCTAAAGAATTAAGCCATTAAACTGTAGAGCGTCTGCAATATTATGGAGTTTGTTATTTCTTGTTTATATATTTCCCTTGAGCAAATAAAGCAGTTAAATGAGATTTAAAGCGAACCTGAACACACTACCGTGCACTGATGCTGTTGTTTATGGAATTAAGCATCATGAATCTCTTTAGAGACTCTTATGGTGGCCAGCAGACCTTTTTAAACGCTCCTCCATTAAGCTCTTCAAACATACAGTGGTTTTAATGTTTTCTGTCATTATCCTAAAGTCCCTCTAGGTCACGCTCTTTCTGCTCGGGCTGGAAATAAACGCCACTACTGGATGCGATGAAGAGATGCATGAATTCATTTTAAAGTACTCCCAACATCTAATGAGATGCACATAATGGAATGATTTATTAATTATGATAAGCTTCAGAAACGAACTTCCTCCTGTTCTCCATCTTGGTGGTCCTCGAATGGCTGCAGCGATCCGTGGGTGCTCAAGGCATCATGGGATAGCGAGGCCCAGGAGGCGGTGAGTGGGAGAAAGTAATTACAGCTGATGGGTCGAGCTCGGCCTGCAGACGTGACGCAGGGGACGTGAGCGCTCAGGCACAAGGTCAGGGGTCGTCTATAAACAGCTCGAGTCAAACTCTATCCGTCTCTGACGCCCCTAAAGACTTTCCTCTGTGCTTATGGGACACAAACACAATAGATGGAGTCTATTGTGGAGTCTGTCGAATACTGTATGCACGATATTTAGGCCTACATTTAAGATTTATATGGTCTGCATAAAAAAAAGTGCATCTTTTTGGATGACAAAGCTTTAAAACAAACAAACTAGTAAACTTAATGTCATGCATATCTGTCTGTCACACACTGTAAAAAATTATATGATCAATAAACATATTTTCCATTACTTTAACTTATCAAATTAATTTAACTAATATCAAATTTGGTTTTTAATTCATGAGTTTTTTTTAACATATTTAAATATTTAACTTTTAATAAAAATAAAGTTATTTATTATTGCTTTTCTGAGTTACAATTTTTCTTAAGGTCACTGTTGTTTATAAAAATATAAAATACCATTTAAAATGAAAAATGCTTTTAAGTCATTCATATAAGGGTTAAGTTTTAAATGACTTTTACAGCCAAATTTTTTATACGAAAACATTAAGGTGGAAATTGTACAGTGTGCATATATATGAACCGGTAAGATTGCTCACAGGGTTTTTGTAAATACAAATAAACAGGTGTGATATATATTAATATATAAAATGAAAACATAATTTATTTCGAATTTACATACAAATAATAATATAATTGTATGATATCTAACTTTGAATTTAAATTAAACAAAATAAAACATATTATTATTATTTTTTCTAGTTACAATTTTTTTAAAGTTCATACCAAAATTTCTTTAATTCATAAAAATATAATGAATTAAATGCAACATATATTATTCTTTTAGAGTTTCTAAGTGTACACGCAATAGTAGTATATTTTCATGCAAAATTATTCAACAAACTTAATTAAACCAACTAACTGTATAATATATAATAATTTAACATTTCAAAATTATGAATCTTATGATTTATATAAAATGAAATAATAACTATAATACACTATGAAATGATTATTTTATTTTGTTATTTTATTTTATTATTTTATTTTATTTTATTTTATTTATTTTATTTTATTTATTTATTTATTTGATTTTATTTTATTTTAATTACAACTATGCATCACATGAAGTTTATTAGTTTATGCTAAAACTGTGTACTCCAAATGCATGGACATTTGATATGCAATTCAAATATATAAATCTTAAATTTATGCCTAAATATTTTGTTCTGAGCATGTGAAAGATGTGTCAGGATCGTGCTTGATGTTTTGGGTGATCGAGTCCTGCCACTGACTGGTTGTGCAGATATCTGTGCTCGTACCGTGGATCCTGTCCATCCCAGCAGGGCGTAAGTGAATCGCTCCAGCGGCGGAGCCACCAGATCCACACGCACGGCTTTCCAGTCCTTTCCCGCTCTCGCATCCATCTCCTGCTCGTGCTTCAGCTTCATGATCAGGAAACACTTGCCGAAATGATCCATGGCATCAAAGCAGTGAGTCGGCAGCTTCCGCAGGTCAAAGGTCGACTCCTGGAGGTCTGAGTACAGCAGGATGTTCTGAGTATAAGAGAGAAAATATAAAAACATCTATATTTTATACTCATTCGTTTCGTTTTCACAATACAAGCATATGTGACCCTGCACCACAAAACCTGTCATAGGGGTCAAATTTTATAAATTGAGATGTATGCATCATCTGAAAGCTGAAAGCTTTCCATTGATGTATGTTTGGTTAGGATCTGACAATATTTGGCTGAGATACAACTATTTGAAAATCTGGAATCTGAGGGTGCAAAAAAATCTAAATATTGAGAAAAATATTTAAAGTTGTCCAAATGAAGTTCTTAACAAAGCATATTACCAATCATAAATGAAGTTTTGATATATTAACAGTAGGAGATTTACTAAATATCTTCAAGGAACATGATCTTTACTTAATATCCTAATGATTTTTGGCATAAAAGAGAAATGTATAATTTTGACCCATACAATGTATTGTTGGCTTTGCTACAAATATCCCCCAGCGACTTAACACTGCTTTTGTGCTGCAGGGACACATATGTGGTTTTGTGTGGATATAAAATAAATAAATGTAAATTAAAATTTATTTTTAATGTTTATGAAGAGCCGAAAATTATGTAAAACAATTATAAATAATTACATAAAATCTGTAAATCTGAATATATAGTTATACATTTTAATACATAAATGTAAATCAGAATATATAGACGTCAATCTGAATACATAAATATTAGTATGAAACTAAAAAAATCAGAATATAGTTATAAATCTGAATGCATAAATGTTTTTAAATCGTGAGTATGCAGTTATAGCTGTAAATATATATAAATGCAAACTGCAATACATAGATTTAAGTGTGAATATACAAATACAAAACTAAATGTAAATCATTAATATATAGAGAAGTAAATCATTTGTAAATTGTGATTATATAATACTCTATAATACTATGTAATTGTTTTGTGTTCATCTGCTCTTTTTACATCGACTATCACTCTATACAGACTAATACAATCAGATACAACAATAATTTCTCAAATATTTATTACAATATACTGATAACTAGGTATGGATGCATTTCAACTGATAGAATGTAACTGCAGCTCTAAACTATTTCAGCTATGTCCGAGGTAAAATAAAAGAGTACTAAAAACAATACTTGAGTAAACGTTACGTACAGATACCTTGGCAGTGAAATTCCTCACTACCGTTACAAGATCCACAATTCCAAACAAACTGAGTAACATATGGAAGTAAAAAGTCTAGAGTATTGCTTTTAACAGTACTTAAGTGGGGTGACCATACGTGCCATTTTACCAGGACGCGTCCTGGCCAGGATTTCTATATTGCCTAAACTATCTAGGTTTTGGCTTTGTTTGCGGTGTGAGAAACACACCGATCGGTGTTGACAATCAAAATAACCTCGCTAGCATTTTGGAAAGCGATAGGAGCCATCGGTATGGGTTATTTGATGTTAATACACCGATCGGTATGCCACGCACCAAACAAAGCCCAAAACCTAGATGTATTTAGGCAAATAGAATCCTGGCACAGGCGCGCTTCCTGGGCGAAAATGGAACGGTTATGGTACACCATAAATAAGTATTGTACGTCCGATACTACAATAGGCTCAAAAAAATTTGCACTAGTCCCACGACATGCCAGTGAAAACTGTAACGTTGTGGAGAAGCTGGGGGGAAAGGCAGAGGCAAGGATCTATGTGCAGATATTTAATAGAAAAACTAGAACAAACAATAAGCCAAAAACCAAAGAACAGAATGACTGGCAAACAGACAACCACATTACATTCAACAAATAACTAAAGAAAAACTAGGGCTATATATACACACAGGGGCTAACAAGCTTAACAAGATAGGACACACCTGGGGAGACTAATCAAGGTGAACCAATGAACAAATGGACTACAAATTGACTACAAACACCACGGGAGACAGGGAGTGACATTAAAGTCCAGGGCAAGGCACAGAGAGCGTGAAACAAAACAAGAAAGAGTTGATTTGTGAGCAGAACAATCACGTTTATTTTCTAAAAACCAAAATAAAACTCTCAAAAATTGCAAAAAATAAAAATAAAAAAAGAATATCTTTCAAAAAGGTATCTTCAGTATAATGGATAAATAAAATAATGTTAAGTAAAATGAAAAAGCCAAAGCCTTCTTGCACTGGATGTGCTGGGTTGGGCTGCAGTCGGCTCATATATAAAACGCCTGATTCACAAATACTTGCGAAGGAACTTGCATTCACATAAAGTAGCCTTGTTGATAAGTTTGGGTGAGTAAGGGCGAAACGCACAAGATGCAGTACTTTCAGTGACCTGTAGCAGGCAGTATCACGTCTTTTGTAGCAGAAATAAACTGCTGCAGAAAAAGCTAGGTCCATGCTAAATGTAATGTGTAACTGCAACACTCTCATTTCAAATGTAGTGGAGTAAAGAGTACAGATACTCATTCAGAAATGTAGTGAAGTAAAGAGTAAAAGTTGCTAATATCTTTGATACTCAGTACAACTACAAAGTACCCGAAAAGATACTCAAGTACAGTAACTAATTACATTTACTCCAATACTTTACACCTCTGGCTATAGTGAATTAAGCTACAAACTCCATCATAATGCACAATGTTTCCATCTAACATGTATTTTGAGCTGCAGCTCGTTATATTAATGGAGTGTTTCACTAGTTAGCAGTAAACCGGCTACCTCACCTGAACATAGATTTGTGTTGGATGTTATGTTTGGAATGGAAATATGGATTTTATATGCAAACATCATATTTTTAACACTAGCGAGCTGAGCCAGTAGCAGTGCTGACAGTGTCGTGTAAACATGACTGAAGACAGACAAACCGATTCAGTTGAGTGAGTCATTTAATCTGGAACCGCACCGATTGAGTCAAACTCGTGACTTCGATCATTCAGTTCAAGCGATTCACTAACAAAACCATAAGAGCCATCCAAAACACATGAATGAATCTTCCTAAGAAGACGGACAAAAACAGCAACTCACTTCAATATCTGACTTATAATTACATCCATAAGCTTTTGGTGAAATTTGGAGTAACTCATTAATATGTTGTTTGATCTCTTAATATTTAAGGAGAGAACTATTTAGTATTGCTGGGTGGTATGACCAAAAATGTATATCACGGTATTTTTCAAAATTATACCGGTTTCACGGTACATGACGGTATTTTTTTCATGCATGACCGGGGGTTAACCATATTTTCTACTGATTGAGAGAGCAAATACTGCAGTACTTGGATTTAGAATGCCCTATTTTACCGTCACGATGAGTAAATATTGTCAAAAAATACCACACTAAATAGTGACTAAACACAACCCCTTTTAATACATGTTAACCAGGAGTCACTCTCATTTATAATCACAGCATCGTCTGATAAAACCAGCATGCATCTACACTAAAGAGCGGCTATGCGGTTGTTTTGGCTAGATTACTTTTTTGTCTCATGCAGCGCACTGCCTGCGTCTGAGTAACAAACTAAAAACAACAACAAACTAAAAAAGTGCATGTGATATTAACAGACGAACTACGATCATAATTACAAACAATCAGTAAGCGACAGGTGCTAAGAAACACTGTTTTGTACTCATTTATTGAGGAGTCGGCTGCGGTGCTTCTCTGCCGCTCGCTGCACAGAACAGACGCCGAGAGAGGCGACACTTCTCCGGGAAAGCCAGACCTCGCGCTCTCGGGACAGCACTGGAGAAATCTTCCAAAAGAACCATAGCTAAGGTTTATCCAAAAAAAAAAGTCTCTAGGTTTGTCAGTAGGAATATTCTATGGAAAAAAGCCGCTAAAAGGGTCTGAAAAGTTGCTAAATCTAGGACTACAAGTAGTGCTCGTGTGTGTGTGAGGACGAGGGAGCTGATGGTCAGGCGGGGGCCTGATATTTGTCGGCGGGTCAGCGGTGGATATTGTGGATGAGTTCTTCTGTGTCATCCCGTTCTACTAGTTCTACAGCTTCAGTTTCAGAACATTCACGCTTAGTAAAACATACAGCTGTTCCCTCACCACAGTACACCAGTGAAAAGGGACCCCTCTCAAACAATGTCGCGTTCCAAACGTTGTTTAAGCGTGGCATTTAAAAATTTATATAATAACCAAAAATTAACAAAACCGGTATTCAGGTATGAAAGGAGGTATACCGCCCAAAGCATACTAGTTAGTTAGCCAATTTATTCCTGGCGCAAAGGATGAATTTAAATAAAATCAGCACCTGTCAAATGACATTATTTAAAGGGTTAGTTCACCCCTCCCCCTTTCTTTTTTTTTTTTTTTTTTTTCACCCCCCCCCCCCCCCCCCCAAAAATGAAATTCTGTCATTAATTACTCACCCTCGTTTTGTTCCAAACCCGTAAGACGTTCTTTCATATTCGGAACACAATTGAAGATATTTTTTGATGAAATTCGCAGTGGCTCTGGACCCGCATAGTAGCAAGGTAATACCCACGTTCAAGGTCCAGAAAAGTCCACAGATGATCAACAAAGTTAGTCCGTGTGACATCAGTGGTTCAACTGTAAAGCTACGAAGCTACGAGAATATTTTTGCACAAAGAAAACAAAAATAAGACTATTTTTTATTTCCACATTTTTTTTTTCGTCTCTACTGCGTCACTTTGGATGCGCGTTCACGAGCGTGTGGCGGCGCTGGCCCAGATCCGGCATGATGACGTCATTCTGGACCTTGAACGTGGTAGTTACCTTGCTGTCTATGCAGGGTCAGAGAGCTCTCAGATTTCATCAAAAATATCTTAAATTGTGTCCGAAGATGAACGAAGGTCTTAAAAGTTTGGAACAACACGAGGGTGAGTAATTAATGACAGAATTTTCATTTTTGGGTGAACTAACCTTTTAAAGCAGTATATTTCACATGAATAAATAAGACAAAAATCCACAAATAAAAATGACCTCTGCTGTTACAGTCTTCCTGCATTTATTTTCCAGACAAAACATAAATATTTTTCTGCATAATTTTGCAATTTGTCTTTGTTTTCCTCTCATACTCCATGTTAACCGAATGCAAATGAAAAAGCAATGCATTTTGTAGTTTGCGGTTCCACTGGACCGTCCTGAAGCCATCGGCCCACACCGATGAAGCCTGATGTCATTTGCACCTTGAACAAGAGTTTGCTTGCTTTAACAAATGATTTGGAGCAGAAATGAACACAGCAGAGTGCCGGCGTTAAATAAACTCAACAAAGCCGTGTGATTGGACTGAAGTGTGCTAATTGTCGAGCCGTTCACCAAACCTCAATCGCTTCCTATTCCGTTAAAGAATACAGAAGCTGAATACAATTCCTCTTAAATTATAAGGCTGGATCCCAGAGCAGCGGGACGTCTTTCTCAATCCTGCGCTAAATGGTTCCACTCCACAAAGAAATGAAATCAATTCACGACTCCTGCTCTGTACAGTCCAAATAACGTAAGAGCGCGTGCTTTAAATAAAGAGAGAGAGAAAGAGAATGCAGTGTATGGAAAAGGAATGAAGGCCAAGAAATGGACACAGTCTAATTAATATTTTATTTAATTTTAGTATCATTGACGTGAGAGACGGGATTATATTTTGAATGAGTTTTTATAATGAAATATATATATTAGTTTTATATTTTTAAATTATTTAAATTGTTGTAATATTAATATTCTGAATGAGTATTAATTATTTTATTAGTCAGGGTTTTATTTCTAATGATGTATTTATTATATATTACATGTTATTTTTTATTTAGGTCAAGTTTTTAGCAAGGTTTGTGTGTGTAGCATTCGTGCAGATGCATTTTTCATGACTGTATTTACACGTCGATATAGTTTTTATTAATATTTATGGTCAGTTGTCGTTATTCATAGTACATCAAATACTAAATAAAAAATGAGATTATTGCTGTTTGTAAATTACCTGAAATGACTAACATTATAAAATATGACACCCAAAATATATTTAAGCCTCAATTAAAAAAAGCAAAAACCCCTATTAAACAAAACCCACCCAATGAATAAAATAAAATAAATAAGAACTATTACTAAATATTACTATTACACACAAAATTACTAAAACTAACTAAAATTGATTTAAATGAAAACAGAAAACCATAATAAAATATATTATGAGTACTATAGTTAGTAGATATAACACTCAAATAAGAGGAAAATAAAACAAAGGGTTTAGTAGAGTAAATGATGAAAGCTAGACAGACAGAAAGACAGAGAAATAATAAAGCTAATGAGCAAGTGAAGAGAGCTTGTATAAGAGCAGAGAGACACATAAACAGATGAGAGAAGGAAGGAAGAGGAGAAAAAAGATAGAGTCGGGCCTGAGAATTGATTTCCGCCGGCTGCGAGCCGCTCTGATTATCCAGCGCCTGACTGGGGCAGAACTAAGACGATTTACTTTACAAATTGTCAGTTTAATTGCAGCACCCTTAATAACGGTCGCTCTACTGTATCCCTCTCACAGGCCATAAATCTGCAGTGCTCGTCTTAAAGAGCAGTAACTGCCAGAGGCTTCCAGCTCTGCATCCGTTAAACCCACAGACCAGTCCTGTAACCCGGTGTAAAAATCAGCTCAACGCCTGCTGTACGCTTCTCTGTGAACGACACTCTGATACTGAGACACAGGATCACTCAGCAGATGCTATCACGCTTAACCTCGATGCTTTTCTTAAAAACACACAGCTCAGTCAACAGTACTTCATTTTCGTGAAGGAACCACAGCTGACGAAAGGGTAATAGTTAAACAGATAGATCTAAAATGAAATTAAATCATTTTAAATATAAATAAATAAATAAAACACTTTGAACCATTCATGTGTTATATGTTCTTCTGCTCGACAAGGCGCATTTATTTGCTCAATAATATTGTGAAAATATTATTGCAATTTAAAAGAACTCTTTTCTTTGTGAATATATAGTAAAATGTAATTTACTCCTGTAATGGCAAAGCTGTATTTTCAGCATCATTACTCTCACAGTCTTGAGTGTCACATGATCTTCAGAAATCATTCTAATATGCTGATTTTAAATTTAAAACTGATTTCTATTTGAAATTCAGTCAAAGTTTCCACAAAAATATTAAGCAAAAACAGTGATAATAAAAAGAACCATTATTAATAATTGTGCACTAATAATAATTCAAATCAGCATATTATACTGATTTCTGAAGACCATGTGACACTAAAGACTGGAGGAATGATGCTGAAAATAAAGCTGCTATCACAGGACATACATACAGTTTAACGAGAGTCACACAGAAAACACAGCTGTCTTTTACATTGTTAAAAAATATTCACGATTTTAATGTTTTTTTTATCAAATAAATGCAGCCTTTGTTAGCATAAGTGACTTCTTTCAGAAACATTAAAAATGTTAAATATTCCAAACTTTTGACCACTAGTGTATTAAAACAAGGATAGATATTTTATTTGTTTATCTACATATTATATGACCATTAAATGACATCAGGGAATCTGCGAATGTGTTATTTAATTATTGAAATATTAACTTTAAATATTTCAAGTAAATATTTTACATCAAACAGGTTCAGCTGACAAAAAAAAAATTTGTAAATCCCTGTCATATAGGAAGAGTATAGACAATCCCACCTGGATTTTGTGGAAATTTTTCTGATTTTTGTGGCCTAAAATGACTGAATTTGCTGCTGCTTTTCTCAAAAATCAATTTAATATGCTTCAAGAAAAATATTTATGTTCACAACAGGTTAAGCTGACAAAAATGAATCTCTGTCATATAATAAGAGAACCGATGAATCCAACCATAATTCTTTTTTTCTGAATTTTTGTGAAACTTTTTTTTTTTTTACAGTAATATCCCACCAATAATTATGAGTATTACTATTGTGTTAGTGACAGTACAAGTACAACTATCTGTAAATGCATTTGTGCATCAATACTGAAAGTGTGGATTTTATTAGTGAATATTGCTTCCCCCATCTCATGCTAATATTGTTTTGCTAGAAAATTGCAAAAATTAGACAAAAATGCAAGTGGCTGCAAATAATGCACAGTTTGCTTTATACCGCAATAAATTCTACGATTACACAATCACAGAATCCTGTTCAGGGCTATAAAATGAATGTGAAGAGCAGGTCAGATCATGAGTTCATATTGAAATCTCTGACTTTTGTAGACATTTTAGGGATCAAATCTGAGCACAGATCTCATTGAGGTCTAAAGAAACCACTAATACTGCATAAACAAGATCTAATTTGTGGTCCGTCTCTCTGAGAACCGCAGACTTCAGTGGATTTGGCTGCATCTGACCGCTCATGGCTGCTGTATCGGTCCCGTACAGTACGTGAGATTGGGATTAGAGCATCTCTCATCACAGGAGCCAAAGGTGTCCAGATGGTGCACTATTTCCGGTGCATCTGTGCTTTTTCAGCTACGTTTGCCCACTACTTTGTATGCGATGGGAAAGGACTTTGCAACACTTCACATTTGGCAGCGAATGTGAGGCTGAAGCTGCACCGTATGAATCTAAAGCACAGGAAAGATTAAGTTTAACAGAATGAATTTAGATGCTAACACTTACAAATGCGTTCACACCGGCAGCGACACCAAAAAAAAAACTTTACACCTAATACAAGTTTTGTTGGGCAGGACTGACACATTTATTGGCCGTGGTTAAAAAAGACCACATGTGTTACACGTGAGAGACACTGGGCAGTTGTTAGCATGCTTATAGACACTTTTATCCCAAGCGACAAAAGAGAACTTGCAAGCATCGCAGTGCACAGGAAGACAACAAGACTGGATTGGTCGTCTCAATTGCCTGTCACTTTGCGAGTCTTGCGCAGTGAGAGTCGAAGTGCGCCCCGGTGCTTTGCATCACACTACAAGCCATTATTTCATCCAGAAACACAATCTCACCAGTGACTCCGTCCATGCCATTGCTGTCATCTGAATTACAATGAATTAGAGCTATTACTTGCCCTACCGATATAGCCTTTAGTAGTCAGTGCAGTCCGATACATCTGAATGCATTTCATTGTGCTGAATTTATTTAGGAATAGTTCACCCAAAAATGAAAACATATCTGAACCTGTTAGACACCCTCCTCGCAGTTGGCCATCCAGTTGGTAATGAGTTTGTTTCTTCATCAGATTTGGAGCAATGTAGCATTGCATCACTTGCTCACCAACGGATCCCTCGCATTAATGGTGTCCTGTCAGGCTCATGGAACTCGTCTTTTTTATGCTAAATACTTTCTTGTAGTCTGTCGTCGTTAGTATCATGCTTTTGTCTTCTCAAGATGTTAACTGATGAACTGGAGTGGTGTGGATTAAAATCAAAACAGCCACACGCACACATAAACAGCACAGCCAGGCGTGCATGTTTTTGCAAACGCTATCTGATTCTTCAGCATTTTTATGCATTTGATGTTTTTTTCTTTCTCTTTTGAAGACCAGGACAAACAGCTGACGCAGAGGACAACAGAAAGTGTGTCACCATGACGACGGCTGATGTAATGTCACATTGGCAGCGAGCAGGAGTCGGAAACTTCAAACCCGCTGCCCCGAGAGCAAAGATTAGCTTGTGTTTGCACAGCACGTTTGAGCCGTGCAGCCTTTGATTCACCAGCTTCTGCTGCAACTGTTGAACGTGATTGCTGAAATTGCTGTGCAGCGGTAGATCACAGCATGCATAGTGCACATAATTCTTTGAGGAAATTATACATGACTGACTTCACGTCTGCACGCTATTTGAAAAATGCAATCGACAGGAGAGAAGTAATGCAGTGGAATGCAACTATTTAAGGCCAGAAATAATCAAATATGCAAATGCTTGGTTAACATTGTACATGATGCAAAATTTAAAACACAAAATAATGCAAGTGTATATATTTTATGCACTTGCATTATTTTGTGTGTTTTAAATTTTGCATTAGCACTCAAGAAAGCAAATCAAGACCAAAAAACCTGCGGAAGCAATGTTGTGGCAAGCCATGTGACAGAATTATATTAATAATTTATTAACAATTATAAAAATAATTATACATTTGTTAATATCACAATAATTGCTGATGATATCATGATATTGAATTAAGTGACAAAAACTCTGTCTCCATCTTAATAACACATGTTATACTTTTATTTCGTTAAAACACAAAAATAATCGCTAGATTTCAAAACAAATACACTACAAACCAATAAAAATGTCTAAATTAACACATACCCATGTTACATGATTGAAGGCACTGATGGAGGAACAACTTTCATTTTATGAAGAATAATAATAAATTACATCTATAGTGTAGTATTTAGAGATCATTTTCTGTCATGTGCTCTTTAATCCAGATTAAATGGAAGGCAAAACTAAAGTAAACAAAAGTTTCTACTAATAGAATCTTCATTCTATAAATCAACATTTTCATAGGACATTTTCAGATCCTATATCTAGGTCACTATTGGAAGGTTTATTGGTAAATAAATGTTACTGAAATAAATAAATATAAAAAGCTAATCTCATTTCTCTTTGAATGTAGTTTACATTAGATTCACTAAATACGAATAAACTGAAATCACACACTTTACTAATAAAAGAGACTCTCTCACATATCTATATCTATATATATATATATGTATATATACTATGAAGCATAGTTCATTGTGCAAAACGCATAAACTCCACTTAAAAAAAAAAAAAAAAGAGCTTCAGCATGCATTATCTCCACATATAGCGGCATCGAAACCTAACACGTTTGTCAAGGCATCGCGAGTCAACGTTTTAACTGCAGAAGCCGTCCAGATGCCCTATGTCATTGTTTTGGTTGAACAAGCAAACTTTAAATTTTTGTAAATTTACCTGTATTATATTACGTATTATTATTATTACTATATTACTTAATCAAAAACAACTCCGCTGCAGTTTGATCTGATATTCTTGGCAAATGATGTCAATACAAAATAATTTGATTTCTGACCCAAAAAATACAAAAATGGAGTTATCGGTTGTTTGGCCAAATTTAACTCCTAATATATACTGGGTATGTAACGGAGCCAGCGGAGGTTGCTTGTCCATTGTCACTGCGAACTCCACAGCCCCAGCTGATCTTCAAACGATACGCACGTAGCGACTGACGGTATAGGCTGCTTCTCTTCCAGGCCTTTCGTTCCTTGTTAGTGCTCTCGTATCGCTCCATCAGGACCGTGGAGACTCCACCATTTCTCACGGATAACGAGAGCGAGTGGCATGTCAACGGAAGAGAGAGACAAAAGCCGTGAGAGAGGGGTTACATTGTTCACTCATGCTGGACCCGATAGGAGTTGAGGCTTGTAGGAGGGGGATGACTTCATAACGCGAGGCCAGCGTAGGTCTGTCAGTAAACCTCACTTCCCCTGAATCAAGACGCACTGCAATGACCTAGAGGCTGCAGTCTTTAGCTCTGCCTTAGTGTCAGTCGCGATCCGCAATATTTAAAATTGTACTACATACCTTGTATATATATATTTATATATATTATATTGAAGAGAAATTTGGGGAATCACGATGGCCGCCGTGTGTTCTGGCACAGCCATCACACTCACTCTTCTATTATGTTTGTACCACTATTTTCTGTTTTTCATGCGAGTATCAGACGTGGCCTACAACCTTCGTCTATGATCGTCAATTGTTGATAGATATTAGGTCTTTAGTTACTAATATTGGCAACGATATAAGGAGTGGTTTTCATTCGTACTACTCATCGTTCCGGATGAATATGCCGGTGGCCTTCTGCCATTCTTCGTAAGAAACGCTGCAGAAGACGAGTAAAGTAACGAGGAGGCACTGCTATCAGAACAAAAGCTGGAATGGATATTTCTACCTGCTGTTTTGCATGGCATGCGCGGGATGTGTCTTTCCGCCGTCATTGGATCCGGCCTATTGTCCTTGGCTTCCTCGATGTGCCTGCTTCCACGGATTCGCCAGGGTGGAGTGCACCCTCAGAGAGCAGAGAGCGATCCTCTGCCGCTTAGGATGGCTTTACTCAACGTCCGGTCATTGGTAAATAAGACTTTCATTCTACATGACTTTATCTCGCAGCATCTGGATTTTCTGTTTATGACGGAAACTTGAACTACAGAGGGGGACTTCAGTTTTTTTTCCAAACTCATTCCTCAAAACTGCTCATTTTTTAACTCTTCGTGATCCTCTGGTCGTGAGGGAGGATTGGCCGTTGTTTGTAAAAACTCTTTTTACGGCCGCATTATCCCGACTTTTTATTTAGGTCCAAATGTCTCTAATGGACATGGCAAATCCAGTATTATGTGCAGTTGTTTACAGAACCCCACAGTTTAATAATGCTTTTTTGAGTGAATTTGCAGACTTTTTGGGGAATGTAGTAACCATGTATGATCAAATTTTATTGCTTAGTGACTTTAATATTCACATCTGCCGTCCTGGTAAACCGCTATCCAAGGATTTTTGTAATCTTATGGATTCTTTTAGTTTTTCTCAATGAGTGCAAAGTCCTACGCACATTCATGGTCATATCTTGGACCTGGTATTTTCCCACAGATTTTCCATTACGGACATGGAGACTGGAGACATTGTTTTTTCTGACCATAAATCTGTGCCCTCCACCACTGCCCTTCCTCATCGATCAAGTACTACACCTGTTCAGGCCCGTTGGGTTCATTATTTTCCTCCTACAGCCTGCAAGGATTTTGCTATCGCTTACAAGGTAGTTGATGAATTGTCAGTCACAAACTGGTTTTCAGAAAGCTCTGATTCTGACACATATTTAAAAAAAAATGTTTGTATTATTGTTAATAACATTGCTCCCTTGAAGATTAAGCGATCTACTAAAAAAAGCTGCTCCTTGGTTTAATGACTCTATTCGTTCACCTCGACGAAACTGTAGACGAGCAAAACGCAAATGGCATAAGGACAGGCTGCAGTTGTCCTATGACATTTTAAGGGAGTCTCTCTCCCATTTTTCAGAAAGCTGTCTAAATCTACATTTCTTTCAGAGATTGTCACAAAAAATCACCATAGACCAAGAGTTCTATTTTCAACAATAGATGCTGTTTTAAACCCTGCTGTTGAGGTTTTCTCCGATGTGTCTGATCTCTTATGTGAAAACTTTCGGTCGTTTTTTTGTTGAGAAGACAACAAGGTCAAGACCACAATCTGGTGACTCCTTATGCCTTTTCCGAAATAACTAGGTGCTCTTCTACCTGGAGCATGTTTGATTTAATTTCTCTCCAGACCTGTAAAGACATTATTGATCACCTGAAACCTACTTCTTGTCTGTATGATAATATTCCTTCACACTTTTTTAAGCAAATTGTTGATATTATAGGGCCTGATCTCCTGTTTTTTATTAACATCCGTTTGAGTACTGGTACGGTCCCTGACTGCCTGACTATTTTTCTGAAGAAACCAAATCTTGATGTGTCTGATTTATGTCATTTCTAATTTCGAGCATACAATTCTTATTTCCCGACTGGAAAATCTTGTAGGCATTAGGGCACCTTTCTAAATTGTTTCCCGTTTTTTTTACCAACAGGAAGTTCTCTGTATGCATCGGGAAACATACCTCCTCAGCAGCACATCTCTCCTGTGGTGTTCCACAGGGTTCTATTCTTGCCCCAACATTGTTCTCTTTATACTTGCTGCCATTGGGTTCCATCTTTTTCAAATATGGTGTATCATTTCACTTATACGATGATGACACCCACTTACCTCCCATTTAAACATAATGACTCAAGCTCCATAGAGGTCCTGCTAGCGTGTTTACAGGAAGTGAAATTATGGCTCACGCACAATTCTTTGGCCTTAAATGAGAATAAAACTGAAGTAATACTGTTTGGTCCAAGTGATTTTTATGACTTTTTTAGCGATCTGGACCTTGGCGATTTAAGTTCTTATGGTACTCCATGTGCGAAAAATGTAGGTGTGTTTTTTGATTCAGGTCTCAAGTTTGACAAACAAATTAATTTTGTTGTCAAATCATGTTTTTTTTTCATCTACGACATCTCGCAAAAGTTCAATCTTTTCTCTCTCTAAAGAATTTTGAAATAGTTATCCATGCATTCATTACTTCACGCCTTGACTACTGTCATTCACTCTATTATGGAGCGAACCAAGCATCTATCAGGCGTCTTCAAATGGTTCAAAATGCTGCAGCCAGGCTGCTGACTGGTAGTCGAAAATACGATCACATTACTCCTATTTGAACTTCTCTGCACTGGCTACCAGTCAAACTGAGAATAGTATTTAAAATATTTGTTTTTAAAGAACTAAATGGCCTAGCCCCAACATATTTATCCGACATTCTACGCTGTCACATCCCATCCAGATCACCAGGTTATGTTTGTTGCTTTATAGATTGTAATTTTTCATTTTTTATTTGTTGTTTCTTGATCTGTACAGCACTTTGGTCAACCTTGGGTTGTTTTTTAAATGTGCTTTATAAATAAAATTAACTTGAATCAATGAAT
This sequence comes from Sinocyclocheilus anophthalmus, assembly GCA_018155175.1. NCBI lineage: Eukaryota > Metazoa > Chordata > Actinopteri > Cypriniformes > Cyprinidae > Sinocyclocheilus > Sinocyclocheilus anophthalmus. Next base: position 344,620 of record JADLZN010005187.1, on the reverse strand, counting down.
ATAATATATATATTAGATATATATAGTATATATATCTTATATCTATATATAAAATGTCAAGAAAACAAAAATGGAAAATATAAAAAATAAATAAAATTCAAAATATTAACAAAATATATATTTTTAAGTGATACTAAAATAACACTGGCATGGTTTAGACTGGCCACACACTAGAGGATTTTAAGGCCAATTTGCACCCCCGAACGATCGGGGGATGTGGCAAGCCGCAAACGATTTTTTTTTTGTCCAAAAAATCCTCTATTGTGTGGTGTCATTGCGATTATTTAACTGTTTCCGATTGAGATGGAGCGTCCCCAAACTCAAAATCTGACTCTTGATCTGGCTGCCTCTGACTTGATACCCGCGATAGCCAATGAGAGCGAGCAAGCGTCACTTACTGGAAGTTGCGTGCTTCGATAGCTGAAACTTGGCAGCCACAAACATGCCACGAAAGCAGACTACATCACCCATATTCTTTTTATACTTTGTTTTTCACTGTGAAACAGAACGAGCACCAAGAGAGCCAGCTGACAATGTCGATTGTCTTCCATTTGTTTTTCTTCTCTATTCATGTTTGATTTTGCGAGTCTCCATGAGATCTCGTGTCACTGTGAAATCGTCCCTACAATCAACAAGTGTGTGGTCTTGGAGTTTGGTCGAATTGTCTAGTGTGTGCATTCAGAGGATTATAAGGCAAAAAATCGGTTGAAACTCTCTTCATATCTGTGGCCTCCCATGGTTTTAAAATTGGTTAAGATTTGAAAATTGTCTAGTGTGCGGCCAACTTAAGTCCAGATTTAAATGTAAAATTGTTTGTGTAAACAAATGTTTCAAACTGAAAAAAACAACAACAAAAATAATAAAGAATCAGAACATTTTCAAGCAATACCTAGGGAATATTTTAGTCCAGATTAAAAGATATGAAAATAAATAGTCTTTAAGTATTAAGTATTTATTAGTGTGATAAACACAACAGTGAATATTAATGTGTTCATATGAGTATTTTTGGGGACGAGTGGTTCTCAATTCCCTGTAATGAACTGAGTTCAGTGAGTTACACAGTATGAAATAAAACTGGTGTGTCTGTGTTGGCTTGTCTGACAGTTGAAGACCCAGGGCTAAAGGTTTGATCAGCAGGGGATGAAGAATCACTGACCCAACACTTCTGCCGATTGATTGAGGTGTCGGAGCCATCCAGTAACGGGTCTGCAGAGGTTTCAGTGCCACACACACAAAACCATTGATTGTATTCGCTTTATAATCGACCCTGACAACCAGTGGCTGTGATAATGTTAACCACAGGGGTCAGAGGAAATATATAAATTCACAGCTCTACTGCCATGACCCGCTGGATTTTCTGAGACTGACCTTCTTGAGCAGCCAAAAAACTGATAAATAAAAAATGATGCAGGCGTCTTTTCACAAGGACATTTCTTATCCTTTCAGATATATTTTACTGCTCGCTCTCTCCGCAGGCTGGATGAATAAAACACCATGATGTGATGCCATGAGCCTCGAGGGGCGACATCTTACAAGGTTACTCGACTTAAAATCGACCTTCTTTACCGCCACTTAATCACCAGCTGTCTCTCGCCCCCTGGAGGCACGGAGGATGGACACGGGATAGTTATTCTCAGCGGTTTTCCTTGCACAACTCAGAAAACTTGAGATCTGAATTAAGTTTCTTTTTAGTGTCAACTTGGTCTCAGGATCTAAAATCACCATTCAAAAGTTTGAGGTTGGTTAGATTTTTTAAGTCTCTTTTGCTCACCATGGCTGCATTTATTTGATCAAAAATACAGCAAAAATTGTGAAATATTATTACAATTTAAAAAATCAACAAATCTGATTTTTCAGCATCATTACTCCAGTCTTCAGTGTCACATGATCCTTCAGAAATCATTCTAATATGCTGATTTACTGCTCAAGAAAAATGTATTATTATTATCAATGTTGAAAACAGTTGTGCTGCACAATATTTATGTGGAAACCATTTTATTTTCAGGATTCACAGATGAACAGAAAGTTCAAAAGATCAGCATTTATTTGAAACAGAAATCTTTTGCCACATTATAAATGTCTTTACTGGCACTTTTAATCAATTTATTGCTTCCTTGATTTAAAAAAAAAAAGTATTAATTTTGTTAAAAATAAATAAATAAATCTTACTGACCCCAAACATTTGAATGGTAGTGTAAGTCTGTTATTTTTTATTTTTAGAGAAAAACGTACTGCGCCTGTCACGCTTCACGAGGGAGGAACGAGGAGACGCTGGAGAATACGTGAACTAGAATTTAATTCAATAAACAAAGGGATGCAAATACTGGAACTTATGAATGACATTTAACAGCGGACGGGAAACAAGGGGCAGAACACACTATAAATACACAGATGCCAATGGGACACACCTGGGAGCAAATTAACTAATTAATCAAACACAGCTGGATACGAATTCACAAAACAAGGACAGGATCAGCGCCATGGTACAACAGTAATACCCATTCTCTCGTAAAATCGTAATCTTGAGCACAAATGGAGAAAAACAAACTTGGAAGATTTTAGAATTGTGTGGAAAAACAGTATGTCCAGCTATAGACAGGCTCTAAAAGCAGCCAGGGCCGAGCATATCCACAAACTCATAGAAAATAACCAAAACAATCCAAGGTTTTATTTAGCACAGTGGCTAGATTAACAAATAACCAGACGCCACCCGATCTAAATATTCCCTCACAGTTTAATAGTAATGACTTTATGAATTTCTTCACTGATAAAATAGATAACATCAGAAATACAATAACAAATGTAGATTCTACAGCGTATAATACTTCAGCTTCATTCATCACAACAAAAGATAAACTGCAGTGCTTTACAAATATAGGAAGAGGAAGAGCTAAATAAACTTATCACTGAATCTAAACCAACAACATGCCTGTTAGATCCTGTACCCACTAAATTACTGCAAGAGTTGTTACCTGTAGCAGAAGAACCCGCTTCTCAATATTATTAACTCCTCGATATCTTTAGTTCACGTCCCAAAACCATTCAAGCTGGCGGTCATTAAGCCTCTTATTAAGAAACCACAACTAGATCCTAGTGAACTGGCAAATTACAGACCCATCTCAAATCTTCCTTTTATGTCTAAAATTTTAGAAAAATTGTCTGCTCAATTGTGCAAAAAAATGATCTCTATGAAGAATTGCAGTCAGGTTTCAGGCCCCACCATAGAAACCACGCAGAAACTGCACTTGTTAAAATTACAAATGACTGACTTCTATCTTCTGACCAAAGATGTCTCTCGAATTGCTAGGTGTAAGTGATGACTTAGGTGCCGCGTCTCGATCTAGCCCTAGCTCATGACATAACTCACTCGATCGATGACAAAACTATACAGGTATTCAAGGGCAGGCTTTAAGATGGTTTAGATCATACCTGTCTGATCGCTACCACTTTGTTCATTTATAATTTCATCTCAATTATCACCAGTAAAGTATTGAGTGCCACAAGGATCTGTCCTAGGCCCACTGCTATTTTCAATATACATGTTGCCACTTGGTAATTAACGGGCGCGCCGGGGAGCCAAGAGGTGTATTAGCGCCCGCACGCGGAAGCGTAAAAAAGAGAGGAAGAGGAGATATGTGCGCGGGAGAACGCTTCAATTGTTATGCTGATGATACTCAACTATAGATCTCAACAAAACCAGATGAAACTTCTAAATGATCTAAGCTAACAGAGTGTGTTAAAATGTAAAAGACTGGATGACCAATAACTTTCTCCTATTAAATTAGGATAAGACAAATATATTACTTATTGGACCAAAAAACAGTACAACGAATCTCGTGGATTACAATTTGCAACTAGACGGTTGTACTGTTACTTCCTCTACAGTCAAAAATATGTGTGTTATATCAGATAGCAACTTTTTTGAAAATCATATTTTCCATGTTACAATAACAGCATTCTTCCATCTTAGAAACATTGTCAAGCTACGAAACATGTTACCTGTTTCTGATGCAGAAAGCTAGTTCATGCATTCATGACCTCTAGACTGGACGATTGTAATGCACTGCTAGCTGGTTGTACTGCATCTTCAATAAACAAGCTACACATAGTCCAAAATGCAGCGGCTAGAGTACTTACCAGGTCAAGAAAATATGATCATATTACCCAATTTTACAGTCTCTGCACTGGCTACCTATAAGTTCCGTATCAGTTACAAAATATTATGACTTGCCTATAAGGCCCTTAATGGGTAAGCTCCTGCGTAACTATCTAGTCTTCTACCACGCTACAATCCATCACGCTCTCCCTAAGGTCGCAAAACGCTGGACTTTTGGTAGCACCTAGGACAGCAAAGTCCACTAAAGGAGGTAGTGCTTTTCGCATTTGGCTCAAACTCTGGAATAGCCTTCCTGAAACGTTCGGGGTTCACCCCCCCCCCCCCCCCCCCCCCCCCCCCCCGACACACTCTCTCTGTGTAAATCTAGATTAAAGACACATCTCTTTGGCCATGCATTCAAATAATGCATCTCATAATTGTACTGCAGTTATATCTAATCAAATGCATATTATTATTCCTTAGCTTGGGTTTGAACAAATCATTTTGCTTGGTTCGGAACAGCAGCTACGCTAATATGTATCTTGTGTTTCTCTGTTTCTGATGGGATTGACATACGTGGTAAACTAGGATTTACACAGCAGCTTTCAGTCGGTCCCGACACCTGAGAAAGAGATGATGCCACCTTTAGGGACCCGCAGATGCTGCCAACCTGAAACAAATACAGCTACCACATTTTGTATAAGTTTGATTGAATCATATAATTAATGCTGTAATAGTGCCAGACACGCCGCGCAGCTGGATTATGTGTCTTGAATTTATTTGTCAGGATATTTTGCCATATGAACATCACACTGACATAGTCACCACTGATAAGCTACTACTAAATATATTGTAGAAATAAAATTTTCTGTAAAGCTGCTTTGCAACGATTTGTATTGTGAAAAGCACTATACAAATAAACTTTTTTGTGTGCGACTCTGTGTGTGTGTGTGTGTGTGTGTGTGTTTCTTCTTCTTCTTCTTCTTCTGTATTTCTCCAAGACAGTAATGATATAAAATGGAAAGCACATGGACACTTGAGCTGAAGTCTCTTTCTGCTCTCAATTCAATTGTATTACTGCCTAGGAGAAGCGATTGAGCTGTTTAAAAGTCTCATTTGTGATGTTTGTTTCCCTCGAGATCAGATCTGAACGCAGGTGTGATCAGTGTGAATGTTTTTAACACATAAGCTAATAACAATGTATAAGGACGGATAGCAAGCAATACAAAGCGAAAGAGGAAGGAGTGTAGACGCTGGGTTATTTTTAATCTCTGAAATGACAGAGAGGGCGACAAGAAACCCATCATCGGCCCCGTCGCCTCCCACTCACTCGCCACATGAACTCCTCCAGGCTTCCAGGTGGCAACAACACGCGTGTTTCATCGTTCTTGTTCACTCGTAGCGGCTCCATCTATCTCTGCTTAGTATTCACATTCTCATGTTCATCTCTCTGCTCCATCTGCAGCAGAAATGTCTTATCTACTGACCTCTGCACTCCACCAGCTCTTTATCAATGAGTCTCAAATCAACACCTAACACATGTCTACATTACATGCACACAGCAATTCATGATGTGTCAAAGCTGGATTATAATTACAATCAAATGAGACATCTATACTGGAGATAGCAGCATTTGGCTGTAGGTAATCACAGCTATGCTGATATACAGCAATATGATATTGCGTTTATAAGCAGTTCAACGCCACAAGTGTGTAAGTAAAAAAGAAACAACAATGCAGTGTCTTTAAAAGCCCTCTTGTTTTTTTTTTTTTTTTTTTTTTTTTTTTTTTTTTTTTTTTTTTGTTTTTTTCTTTTTTCTGCAGAACTACTTCCTTCTGCCACGGATTCAGTTTAACAGCTGAGCTCAAGCCTCCATTACTAATTCGAAAATGTCACTTTAGAACTAGTAACGAAGGAACTTTGAGTTGCTTCATTGAAAGCTTATTGTATTACTGTATTAAAAGCTGTATATTATGCAGAATGGAGTATTATGAGAGAGAGATGGACTGAGCGAGTGTGATTACCTGCATCTGATACAGCATTCATTCTTCAGTTCAATCTCATATTCACAATAAATCATTAGTTTGAATGTCTGCTGAGGAAAGCGATATCTTTGTCGTATTATCCTTTCATCTGTTAATGGTAATTTCCGATGACAGCGCTGCTCAGTGCATTTGTTGGCTGTGTTTTACAAGCTGCTGTTTAAAGTAAAAATCAATTCCTTGCTTAAACCCCATTTCAGTCTCTTTCAATTAAAAGTCGTTACTGCGATCCGTAAACAGTCTCTTGTCGCCCATATAATGGCAGAAACAAGGAACCTAAAATCACATCACGAACCCGCACACGTTCCAATACTAAATACTATTATTAGATGCTACTATGATTTATTTAAAATATTATTTATTGAATAATAATACTTAATAAACAACAACAGTTATACAAATATATAAATACACACACACACTTAAATAAAAATCTCTTTAACTTCTTTGATTAATTTCCTTTAATTTGCTTCAAATTAATCACCAATTGAACCCTGAATTGAATAAACAAAATCGAAATCAGCATTAGTTTTACTGAAACTAAACAGATACTGAAAGCAAAAACAGCCTGTTTTCTGTGGCCTTCAAGACTAGAAACTCCCAATGAACAAAAGATCTGCTCAGCAAACTAAACCGTGATTCACTCTATCAATAAATCTGTCTCCAGCTTCAGTGTCCTGAAGTCCATCATCACTTCATCACTCAGTTTCACAGAAACACTTTACACTTCCACACTACTGTGACATTCAAATCCCTTCTGTCATATCCGAGCACACATAGAAAGAGCAAAGGAGTATAATTTTGTTCTTCTATCCATGTGTTACAGTGATTTTTGTGTTCATCTGCTTCTCCCATTTGCTTTTTTTTTTACATTGACTATAACTCTATACAGACTAATACAATCAGACACAACAACAATTGCTCAAAATGTATTACAATATATACTGATAAATTGAACATTCACTTCAATGGTCTGAGAGACTGGATGCTTTCAACTGATTTCTATTGAACTGTCAGCAACTGAACTGCAGCTCAAACTATTTCAAATATAGTGAATTAAGCTACAAACTCCATTATAATGCACAATGTTTCCATCTAACATGTATTTTGAGCTGCAGCTCGTTATATTAATGGAGTGTTTCACTAGTTAGCAGTAAACCGGCTACATCACCTGAATATGTTCCTAGATTTGTGTTGGATGTTATCTTTGGAATGGAAATATGGATATTTTATTTGTAAAAAATCATACTTTTTCGCTTATTTCAGTTAATGTCATAAAACTAGCGAGCTAAGCCAGTAGTAGTGCTGACAGTGCCGTGTAAACATGACTGAAGACGAGAAAAGAGGAATAGACAAACTGATTCAATTGAGTGAGTAATTTACGCTGGAACCACTCCTACTGATTCAAACTCGTGCCATGATCATTTAATTCAAGCGATTTACTAGCAAAACCAGGTGAATAAATACATTTTTTGAATTTCAACATCGCTTGTGATGATTTTAAAAAGCAAGTAGTGATGGGTGAAACGGAGCTTTTTGAACTCTGAAAACCTTTGCATCACAAAATGATTTGTATAAGAGCTCCAAGTGTATTGCGAATCATTTGATTCAGATCGGGACTTCGGAGCGGATTCGCAGATCATTTGATTCAGATCGGGACTATATAACTAGCCTATTATTAAACCAGTAAGGCAGTACAGTTATAAAAACAAAACAAAGAAAAAAGAAAGAAAGTATAGCCTACACAAATACAAATCCCTTTAAAGAAAAATAATCATGGTTTTATTATGGTAAAAGTGTAATAACAATGTTATATATATATAAAACCATGGTTATATTTTCAAAAGGGATGTGTTGCCAGGTTAATACAAAAAAAGAAAGAAAAAAGTAATAAATTCACAACTTTAAGAGGACTCTGTATGAATATAGAGATGCAGTTTTTACTGCTTTAGGATGAACAGAGCTTTTGGATAGTTCCCATATACTCATCTAAAACAACTTTGAATTAAAAAAAAAGAGAGGTTTAGAGCCAGATTTTTGTTTATGTGTGTTAAATTTAGCTTTGCAAGAAACACAATTAAGTTATATTTTCCTATCTACTCTTAGTCAAGCCATTCAAAGAAAACACATTTAAAACAGAAAGAAAAGACACTTTCAAAAGTGTTTAAAACATATTTGTACAGTTCAGTTGAATGATAAAGTGTACCCTCTTTAGTTTACCCACTTTATGTTGTTAAACTGAATGTACAAAGCAAACTGTTGCTGAAATAGCCACAAACTAACAAACAACACTGAAATAAGAGCGTGTGGTTTATCAGATCAAAATCAGATGTTTATCAGAAGGTTGTGTTCATTACTATAGCAACAGTAGAGATTACTGTCAGAATCATCATCGGTTCGATTCATTCATTTTTAATATTAAAATAAAATGATGTACTGTACGTGATTAAAACACCCAGTGCTCTGATGCAGCTGTAATGTTGTGTAATTATTGTCTAATGAATATGCTAACGTTTTCTTTATGAATTATGAGTATGTTGGCTACCGTAGCTATACATAAAGATGACATGAAACTGTGGTCAATAGTCAATCATAAATGCAGAAATATTGGGGTGTTGTCTGCTGTTACGTCCCCACATGTCAAAATTGAAACTTCTGATTTCACCATAGTAAAAACTGTTGTTTGTAACAATATGAAGTAGAGCTCCTGAAACCCCAAAATCACTATAATGCCTATTGTCTTTAAGGGCTGGTCTTGTTTGATTATTTACAAATCATCACCCTAATCAGGTGTGTTTTCACACTGGTCTCCTGTTTTGTCTTTCTTTCCTGCTCTGTAATCAGCTGCCAAACATTAGAGAAAAGAGGGAGTTGTTTATCCACCAAGCGCATGAACAGCCCGCTCTGATTGTTTTAAGTGACCATTAAAGGCCTTCTGCCCCACAACAGCATCTCTGCTAGTACAGGACAATCAAAACCACGAAACATCGATGAAATCACAGAGAGCATCAGACACACTCCAGCACATCTGATGAGAAACTTTCCTCAAGACGATCCATGTGATTTCAGCAAAACACAGCGAGAACCAGTGCTTACATTCACACTTACAGGACATCATCCACAAAAACAACACGTTCGTATACTCAAACGTCACAGATCTTAAGCCAACCCTCTAAGCATGTGTCGGAAATGAGCTGAATGATCCCACATGCAATATTTAGCTTTGACTGAGATATAGATTTTCAACAGTGACCAAACAATAATTAAACATTAAAATGCTAATTGCCCAAACTAAATAGCAAGACAAAATGTAAAAAAAATAAATAAATAAATAAAACTATTGGACACTAAAATACAAAATAAATTCTAATATGCATATAAAGTAAACAAATGGTTTGAGTGTATGAAATAAAATAAAATACAGTTGTTATTGATTTTTTACATCTACAAGGTTTTCCGGCAAACTAAAGTACAAAACGAAGGAAGAAATTAATGAATGAATGAACCTAGTGAAAAATAAATATAATAAAATGTATTTAAAATATAATGTAATAAGTAGAAAACAATATTAACACATATAACACTTAATAAAAATACACTGCAATTGTACTTATAGCATACTAAACTGGTATACTTGAAGTCTGCAAAATTGGAACAACTAATTTTATACTTAATGCAATTTAATTGTGCAGAAGTAGTGCTGAACTAAAGATATACTGTATTTGATTGTGCTAAAGTGGAACTATGGCAAATACTTTCAGGTACACTTTCTATATCTTGCATTTAACGACCTTTATATTTAAGATAGTACAATCCTCACAATAGTGACATTAAAACACATTTTAGGCTTAATATTAAGAAATGTGAATTGTGCACAAGTAGTAGTCCAAATAAAGTTGAACATTTGTATTTTAGTAAGTCTTGAGGATTATGTCAGTAAATATGTAAGGGTTATTTCAGCCAAAAATGAAAATCTGTCATTAATTACTCACCCACATGTTGTTCTAGCGCGTTTATCTATCTATCATTTATTTTTTTTCTATATAATTATATATATATATGCACACACACGCACAAACCCATTAACTATTAAAAACTATTAAAATAAAAACTAACTAAAATACTAAAATGTAATGCATATAAAGTACAAACATACCGAGGTTCAAGTCCTATTAATATAAACTGTTACAATAAAATAAACTTAAAAGGTAAATTAAAAGTAAGTTACTAAAAACATAAATATATTAAATATACACATAATCTAATAAAAAAACAAATACAATAATAAAAACTTTAGTTTTTAAGTCTGTAAAACAGAAAATTCACCATCAAGGTTTACAATGCAAATTAAATTACAAGAGAATTCCAAGAAAAGAACTACTAAAACTGTAACTAAAAAAGACTTGCAATGAAAGTATATATATTATACATACTTTCATTGTAAGTCTTTGTAAAATATTCACCATCAAGGTTTCCCCAAGCATAACTTTCCAAACTGACAAGTGTATTTTTCAAAGTAGATCATCTTTTCTGAAGCGAAATGCAAGATCATTAATTTTATGCACTGAGAAACTGAAACAAGGGGACATAAAACATTGGACCATGTATATACTAATGTGACTGATGCCTACAAAGTCACATCCCTCCCCCACCTGTGTCAGTCTGACCATCTCTCTTTGTTCCTGCTCCCCAAGTATGCCCCGGTCATCAAACGTACATGACTCCACTCTTCAGCATCAATTCCAGCACACAGACTGGAGTGAGTTTGCTGCCCAGCCCACCACAAACTCTCAGATAGACATTGACACTTACACCAACTCTGTCCTGGAGCACATCAACAGGTGTGTGGGCAGAGTGACTACACACACAAAAATTTAATTTTTCCCCAATCAGAAGCCCTGGATGTTTACTCCACTCTGTGTAAGGTGAATGCATGGAAGGCAGCTGGCCCTGATGGAATACCTGGTCGTGTGCTTAAAGCCTGTGCGGAGCAGCTGGCTGAGGTCTTCACGTACATTTTCAATCTGTCCCTGGCCCAGGCAACTGTCCCCACTAGTTTCAAAACCTCCACCATCGTGCCAGTACCGAAGCACTCCACTGCCTCGGCCCTTAATGACTTCCGTCCTGTCGCACTCACCCCCATCATTGCCAAGTGCTTTGAGAGGCTGGTTGTATCCCATCTAAAATCCTGTCTCCCTGCTACACTAGACCCATACCAGTTTGCCTATCACCGCAATAGGTCAACAGAGGACGCCATCTCTACGGCACTTCACTCTGCCCTCACCCACCTGGACAGTCAAAATACACACGTGAGAATGCTGTTCATTGATTTCAGTTCTGCATTTAATACTGTAATCCCCTCCAAGCTCAGCCAGCTTGGAATCAGCACATCCCTCTGCAACTGGACTCTCGATTTTCTGACTAACAGACCCCAGTCTGTTAAGTTAGATAACCTCTCCTCCTCCATCATCACCCTTAACACCGGCGTGCCACAGGGCTGCGTGCTGAGCCCTCTTCTGTACTCCTTATTGGCTCCAACACCATAATCAAATTTGCAGATGACACCACAGTGGTAGGTCTGATCAAAGATGACGATGAGTCAGCCTACAGCTACCAACAATCTGGAACTAAACACCCAGAAGACAAAGGAGATCATTGTGGACTTCAGGCGGACTAGGAGTCATGCACACACCCCCATCTACATCAATGGAGCTATAATGCAGCGTGTGCCGAGTTTCAAGTTCCTTGGCATCCACATGACCTCACCTGGTCCCTAAACACCTCCACCCTGGTCAAAAAGGTTGTATACTTCTTACGGAGCCTTAAGAAAGTTCACCTGAGTCCCAGGATCCTTGTGTACTTCTACCGCTGTACCATTGAGAGCATACTCACAAACTGCATCTCAGTGTGGTACAGCAATTGCTCCGCATCAGACCACAAAGCACTCCAGCAGGTGGTGAAAACTGCTCAACAGATCACTGGCACCCAGTTAACTACCACTGAGAGCATTTATCACAAGCCCTGCCTGGGCAGGGCAAGGAACATCATCAAGGATGCCTCACACCCTAATCATGGACTTTTTACCCTCCTTCCATCCGGCAGGCGCTACAGGAGCCTACGCTCTCGCACTAGTAGGCTCAGGAAGAGCTTCTTCCCCGAGGCTGTGACCCTTCTGAACTCCACACCACCAATCTAATCTGCACCTGCTCTCTTACTGCAAACATGTATTTGCACTATTCATATTTTGCACAGATTGTACATTGTTCAAGCTATTACACTGTACGCTGTCTAACGTTGTTACTGTACAAAGCACAGTAAACTATGTCTAAACTAAACTATGATATTTTGCATAGACTATACATTGTTTAACAACAACACAACCAACTGTATTTATTACCACTGTTCTTACGTTGCTGCTGTTCATATTGTACATATAACCATACATTGCACTCCTTTTTATATTATGTACATAATCTGCTTAATATTGTATATAGCAACTCCACTGTACATACTGTAAATTATAGCTTCACTTACTCTGCACTTAGCTGTTTATAAAACACTATATTCTTTCACTTCTGGTTAGATGCAAACTGCTTTTCATTAGCTCTGTACGTGTACTCTGCATCATGACAATAAAGTTGAATCTAATCTAATTTCAATATTTGGCCAAACAATCTACAGATAAAAGCTTTTCAGCAGAAGGTGTTTCTGTACCTGGCTTTTGAATCGCTTGATCACGGCGGGCAGAATCACGTCCTCCTGTCCGGCCTCAGGTGTTTTAAGGCGCGACACGTCCAATCGTGACGAACCCTCTCTGCCCTGCCAGTAAACACACACACACACACACACCACTTATACACTGAATGCATGCTCATCTGCATTAAACAGAATCAGACGCAGAGTGTCAGCGGATCGTATGATGAGACACACATAAGCGTGTGAGTAACCATACGGGACGAATGGCTCGTTTAATGCCTTTGCCTTTTCCTGTTACTCAAATAAGGTATTTGGCCTGCGTCATTAAACTCTCTTCTGCCGGAGCTGTCAGACGCTTATGAGTTTCACTGCTGTGTAGAGAGATTATGAAAATGAGTCTCCAAAACTCAAAGGCCTCGCATGCTCCAAATTCAGGTGGGAGGAAGGAGATATTCAGAGATATTTATGCAAAATACATATAACAGTTCGTGTGGAGTAAAAAATCCATCTTTCACAACAGTTCTGTGTTTAAAATACATCCAATGGCTGTTTAGTCAAATTTAAACTGTAAAAAAGTATACAAAACACAATTTATGATAAGCAAAAATGAAGAAAGTAACATACAAATATATCACACCAATGTGCTGTCCATCAGAAATTAACGATTGAATTATTATTGAAAATAACAACCCCACAGTTCAATATTTCACCTGTAATATATAATTAAAAACAAAACCAACTCTATAATACATGTTCCTGGTCTTATTGTGAAAAAAACATGTTTCTAAGTAAATTTTTTAATAAATAACTGAATACATAAATAAAAAATATTCTAAATAAATCAATTTCTAAATGAATACATGAATGCATGTTCTTTTTTATTTGTACCTTTTTTTAAATAAACATTTATATATCAATAAATTGAATTTTATGTACATTTCTAAATAAATGCATTTCTAAATAAAACATACTGTACATACATTTCTAAACAAAGACAGAAATGCATTTCTAAACAAAGACAGAAATGCATTTCTAAACAAAGACAGAAATACATTTCTAAACAACTAAACTACATTATAAAGCACATAAAAATTAAAATACTCTAACTAAACAGAGCAGATAAATAAATAAATATATTCTATGTTGAAAACATGAATGTACAGTAGCTTAGTAAATAAAATTTGAAAAGCAATAAATTGCTAAAGAAAATACTTTTCTAAATAAATAAAGTTCTAAATAAGTTAATATTTTTGAACCAAATAAATATCGACATTCTAAATAAATACACTCATGAAACCTCTGTAAGTTTAAGCTTGTAGTCTAATATCTAAATCCATCTACCCATTAAATCAATTCCTGATGGGAAACTGGTCTTTGATCAGAATACTAGCGTTACTGAAATATAGCTTGGTCTCGCTTATATATACAGTATATTATAATATATATATACGTAATATATATTATTATGATAGAATATATATGATATATAATATATATAATATATATATTACATATATACATACTGTAAACATGATGAGTATATTACATCTGACATATTTGAATGGATCAGATGGTGCCACATTCACGTCAAGGACCATCTGAAGTGATAAAAGCCGAACACTGTAAAGGTACACTTGAGCCAACACAAACGAGTGTGAGCAGCAGAACAGCGTGTGAATGCGAGTTAGTCTGCTTTGAAAGGCAGGCACTGGAAGAGAAAAACACAAGCGTATGCACATTACGACGGATAAGATGCTCTCAAAACTCTGAACTTGCATTTCTCTTTTGTCCTGCTCGCAGATGTAGTGCCGAATAAACATAGCTTCATATAACCCGACGCCAGGCTGCATATAAAACACTGCTTTTCATACAAAAGCGCAAAGTAAGAGAACAGCTATATTCATCGACTTTTTAAGAATTCGTGCAGCTTGCGAATTATTTAGTGCAGGCGTTGTTTAGAAATGAGCTATTTACTGCTGGATCCAATACTGAGTTGAAAGAAAACTGCAGTGAACTCTGAGCCGCTTGTTTTTCATGAATAGGCACAGATTTATGGCTTGACAAACTGCTTTCCTATAATACAAAACACCTGCGGCTCTGTTCCAATACCTCGTGAGCCTACAATACATGGGCAGCATCCATACATGAAACGACTAGATGAGAAACTCTAATAAGACTTAAAAAAAAAAAATTATAATAAAAAAAAATAATGTAGCATCAGATTATCAAATTGAGACACTCTAATAAATAAATAAAAGTCTAAATACATAAAGATCTAAATATTTTAAGCGTCCGAACACCACCCACAGTTATATAAATAGATGCCTAAAAAAATTAATACATTTATAAACAAAGAAATGTCTTAATAAATACATTTCTAAATAAACAAAAATAAACTTCTAAATAAACATATAAATTAAAAAACTACACCACAAAATTCCTAACAATATATTTCTAAATAAATAACTTTAAAAGCCCGCTCTACCTAGCTTCTATTATCTTTTCTATTTATCTACTTGTTTCTTGTTTGTGTGTGGTGTGTGGTTGTCTATATTATTATATATATATTATACGATCTATATATATAGATATGTGTGTGTGTGTGTGTGTGTGTGTATATATGCACACTGCATTGGGCTAACTGTGACTTGTTATAGCACTTGCATTTTATTTATCTTTTGTTGATTTTGATTGCTTCTATTGTCTTCATTTGTAAGTCGCTTTGGATAAAAGCATCTGCTAAGTGACTAAATGTAAATGTAAATAACTAACATCCACAATAAATTTCTAAATAAATAAATAAAACTAAATTTCTCTGCTCCAAAACTTAGTGAGCAGCCTTGCTGTCTAATGCCTACATGAGCAGCATCCTAAACAAAATGACTGAATTGAGACACTCTTCAAGCTCAAACTGTGCTTTTTACATTGTCACCAATTGATTGTGAAATGTGTTTGATGTTTGCATGTTCCAAAGTTAATATAGTACTGTTAGTAGTATATAAACAGACTATTTTCATGCTCATAAATAAGTGTTATTAAAGCCCAAAGCATCTCTACACTGGAACATGAACACAAATGCTTAGAGCAATGTACGCTGGATTTCATGCATGGCTGAACATCTCAGCTGAAGTAAACTTCTAGAGACTCTTAGTGGAGCTGTTCATGTAAACGTGTGTGTTCATGTCGCAGGAACTGGCTTCAATCTTCCAGGCAGAATACAGAAAAGGATAGAGCCGTGAATGAACCCGAGCCGCGCTGCTGTACGCGCTTACAGAGGCAGTATATCGCTGGTTTTTGATCCAGACTTCAGAAATCAGGCCTCAGAAGACACTACTAAACCTTCTTCAAACCAGCTACGCCGATGGAGCACACGCCAGCTTCGTTCCACCTCCTCTGATGGAGATCCGTCAGATGCAAAGCCAAAACATTGCATGCTTAAGTTGACATGTAAGAGAGAACAAATGAATCCTAGATCAGCCAGAAGCAGCGTTTGATCCTGCTGCTGCCTTCAAGTTCTCCTGAAGTTCCTTCTTATGAGTTTAGAAATAGTGATTATGATACGACCACGATTTTAACAGAAATAAAGTGTATGTGTTGGGTAATTATAGATTTCTTACTCTTTTATTTTTACCCATTTTCCAACATATTTTTGGAAAACAAGTCATTAATATTATATTCTATTATATTATATTATATAGTTAATTTTAGTTTTTAGTTTAAATCTCACTAAAGGATTTTGGTAATTTGTTATGTGCTTTTGTCTTTTTTTTTTTTTTAGGGTTTTAACATTTCTATTTAGACAATAACTGCATGTGTTGGATAGTATATTTATTTTTGTCTTTTTTTACCATAATTTGAAAAATAAGTCATTCTTGTTGTATTATTCATATACTATTCTAGAATTATTTGAGGATTATATAAAATAAAATTTTTTAGTTGTATATGAAACTATTTATTAATATTTTCATTTAGCTTTTATTTTATATCCTTAGTTTTCATTTTAAATGTAGGTTAGGATTTGCTCATTTTGTTATGTGCTTTTGTTCTTTTATTAGACTTTTTTCTATTTCTATTTAGCATTCATTAATTTATCTATTTCAGTTGTAGCTTTAGTAATTTTAGTACTTCAACCTAAACTATAATTTATTTCAGTTAGTTGCCAAGGGGAGGCATGTTTACTTTTTGTGGTTAATGTTTAATATAATATTTATTTTTATGTTTTTCAAATAACGAAAATGGTTCTTAATAGTTTTAGTTAACAATAATACTTCGTTAGTTTGGAGAGGGGAAAAGCAACCAGAGGAAAAAATGTCACAATTATTTATTAAATTTAGCAAACTGCAAAATTTGCTAAACTGTAAACTTAAATATGTATTTTAAAAACTCCACTCCACGACAAATTCTCACAAAAACAAACAGACAAGTCTGAAAAATAAATTTTAAAACAAACTTAAAATTATAGGTGCAGTTAGAAATCAAAGACACCATTTTTTATACAGTACAAATTACAATGTGCACTGTTGCGCATGTTTTTGCAGCTTTGACATTTAATGGCGAATTAGTCGCTTTGAAATATAAATTCCTGTTTGGATTATAAAAAAGTCTCTAGGTTAGCGTATGTAACCCTGGTTCAGTAGAGGCATAGGGGGGAACGAGACGTGCGTCGAGTCGCTTTGGGAACGTCCTTGCGTGACCGCGTTCTGAAGCACCTGTCAAATCAGTCCAATGGAGCAGCGAGACGTCACGAGCAGGGTGACGTAAGCACCAGACAGCATAAAAGCACATCCGGCCGGGCGCAAAACAGCTTCGATGAAGTAGCGCCTGCAGGGAGGCAGGGAGTATGGCAAAGAGACGCAGCGTCTCGTTCCCTCGGGGAACCATGGTTACATACGTAACCTAGAGGCGTTCCCCTTCAGGAACTCGAGCTGTGGCGAGATCGCTTTGGGACGAGAGATACCCACTGCGTCATACTACAAGTCCATGCCTTTGTGTATATCCAAGAGGCAATCCGAAGATGAGAACTGGGAAACTAGGGTAGATGCCAGGTCTGGTGTAAAACGCGGACACGAAAGTAGTGGAGAGGACCAAGCACAAATGTCCTGCAAGGCTGACAACCCAAGCTGAAAAAAGTGCCTTGGAGGCACAGACCATCCTACTCGGTCAAGATGCTATGAACAACCATAGGTGGAGAGGAGGCCAGAGGACTCGTAGGCTAGTTAGATGGCCTCGACCACCCACCTACCCGTAGTTTGCTTGGTCGCCGGAAATCCCTTCTTGGCGGACCAAAACAAACAAAAAGCTTATCTGCCTTACGCCACGGGGCAGCTCTGTGTGCGTAAACGTCCAGTGATCGAACTGGACAGAGCAGATTAAGCCATTCTTGGCCTACTTCCTGGAACGGAGAAGGACAGAATGCCTGAAATACTATGGGCCCTGGCAAAGAAGTGTCCACCTTAGGGACTTACCCGACCCTCGGGTAAAGGAATGCCCTAACCATGCCTGGAGCAAACTCCAGGCACGAAACAGAGAGTGCCTGAAGATCCCCGATCCTTTTCGGTGAGGAAATAGCAAGGAGAAAGATAGTCTTGAGCGTGAGCAACTTGACCGACACTTCTTCTAAGGGTTCAAAGGGGGCATTGCATAAGCCCTCCAGAACCACAGCCAAGTCCCATGAGGCCACCTTAGTGCACTGCACCGGCCTCAGCCTCAGGGTGCCACAGAGGAAACGAGTGGCAAGTGGGTGTCTTCCCATTGATTGACCACCCAGAAGGGCGTGGTAAACAGCTAAGGACGCCACGTATACCTTCAGAGTGGAGGGAGATAACCCTGCAGAGAATCGCTCCTGCAGAAACTCCAGAACTGTACCAATTGGGCAGTTGACTGGGTCCTGCAGTCACTGTCCGCACCATGAAGCGAAAAGTTTCCACTTCAAGTTGTACTGTTTCCTTGTGGCGGGCTTCCGAACCCTGAGAGAGAGCCGCAGATCTAGCGGCTGAGGACCGAGAAAAGGACGAGCCCGTATCGGATCCCTCCGCTAAATCCACTTGCGATCCCCAAGATAACAGCCGCCGCTGTGCCTCAGCAACAGCGGGATCGCGAGCATGGGGCAGCTCTCATCAAACACTGGCAGGCAGAGAGCGGAGCTCGTGCGCAGCAAGAGCAGGCTCGCAGGTTAGTCAGTGGACGTAATAAGCCCCCCTCGAGAGACTTACCCGTGGAGGAATTGCCTCCGCTCCCCATACAAACGACACACAACTCGTGTGTATCCCCTGCCATCAGATATCGTGGGCAGGAAGGAACACAGCGTTTTTAATGCCGTTCGCTCGCCATAGACTTTTCATTGTTTTATATATGAGTGCTTGTGCTGACAGACAACAGTAAATAGACAGACACTTACACAGAGCGCTACTGAAGAGCAGAAACTGGTTTGCGCTCTGCTGGATGAGCTTTTATGCTTTCTGGTGCTTACATCACCCCGCTCGTGATGTCTCGCTGCTCCATTGGACCGATTTGACACGTGCTTCAGAACGTGGTCACGCAAGGGCGTTCCCAAAGCGATCTCGACGCAGCTCGAGTTCCTGAAGGGGAACTGTGACTTAGCCTATACTGCAGAGAATACTTACAAACAAACAATGGATGCTGCACTAGTGCAATTTCATCATTAGCATGCTGTCATAAAGAATAAAAGGATATATAATCTGTCATAAACCAGCTAAATAAGCAGTTTTGGTTCAGATCTATCAAAATTCTTCATCAAACTCAACTGTATCATGAACATTCACAATCACACTTCATGATCAAAACCAAATTAGCATCCACTAATACCGTCATTATGGTGGCACTCATGTGAGCTTGTCATGTAAATACAATCATTCCGACGCGTCTTGAAGACAGCATTAGTCTTCCACACTATAGCTAATGGCAACAGAGTGAAACCGAGTGAAAAGAGAAGGTCTCGCGGGTCATTTTAGAGGAGCTTATTGAGTGGGCGAGCGATGTGACAGTGTTCATTTAGAACTCAACAAGCCTTGCTAATGTGCTAAAGTTCAGCGCTGGTGTGTGGGAGTTCAGCTTATCACAGAGCTGCATTAGCAGTCACTTCCAAACACAAAAGCACGCATATAAACCCACTGCTAAACAAACAATATTAGCTTTAAAAGGCATGCTAATGCTGCAGTTCAGACTGTTAGGACACAGTGACGCACGCTGAAGTGCAGAAGGTCACATTATATTTGAGTAATTTTAATTTGCATGTAAGCATGGGTTTTGCATTTGCATTCAAAAAATAAACATTGTAATTTTACTCACTGTATTGTAGTTCAAACCTGAATGAGATGTTTATGCAGCAGAAACATAGCAAAAAACATTTAAAAAGTCATTTTCTATTAGGAAGTGAATGTTATACATTATTTACTGAAAATTGTCCATTATGCAATAGCTTTCCAATCTCATTTGCACTTGCATACATTAAAACACTGTTCTACCAGGTTTGACATTATATTGATTTATGGAATTAACTGCATAGCAGCACCATAGCAATCTACCAGAAAACCCCAGCAACCACATAGTAACACCAAAGCAATCTACCAGAACACCCCAGCAACCGCATAGCAACACCATAGCAATCTACCAGAACACCCCAGATCCAACATAGGCAACACCAAGCACTCTACCAGAACACCCCAGCAACCGCATAGTACCGCCTAGCACTAACCAGACACACCAGCACAACGCATAGCAACGCCATAGCCATCTACCCACAACACCCTTAGGGCAACCACATAAGCAAAACTATAATTACCCCACACACCCAGGGCAAACCACCATAGTAAACCCATAGCATCTACCCGAAAACAGACCAGCAACTGAATAGAGCAACACACACCATAGCAATCTACCAGAACACCCCAGCATCCACATAGCAACACCACAGCACTCTACCAGAACACCCCAGCAACCGCATAGTAACGCCATAGCAATCTACCAGAACACCCCAGCATCCACATAGCAACACCATAGCACTCTACCAGAACACCCCAGCAACCGCATAGCAATGCCGTGGCACTCTATCAGAACACCCCAGCAACCGCAAGGTAACGCCATAGCACTCTACCAAAACACCCCAGCTACCGCATAATAACGCCATAGCAATCTACCAGAACACCCCAGCATCCACATAGCAACACCATAGCAATCTCCCACAACACCCCAGCAACCGCATAGTAACGCCATAGCAATCTTCCAGACAACCCCAGCGGTCCCCACATAGCAACACGATAGCTCTCTACCAGAAACACCCCAGCAACAGCATCGTAACACCACGAGAAATATACCGACACCCCAGCAAAACACCGCATAGGAACGCCATTAGCAATCAATCAGACACCCCAGGCATCTACATAGCAACACCCATAGCGGCTCCCACAACACATCAGCAACCAACATAGCAAACCACCACAGCCAATCTACCAGAACAACCAGCACACGCACATAGCAACATGATAGCAATATCCCACAACATATGGCACCGCAGAGCAACACTATACTACCCCCACAACAACCAGCAACCGCATAGTAACACCATAGCAATCTACCAGAACACCCCAGCAACCGCATAGCAACACCATAGCAATCTACCAGAACACCCCAGCAACCACATAGCAACGCCCATAGCAATCTACCAGACACCCCAGCATCTACATAGCAAGCCCAGAGCAAATCTCCAAAAACACCTGGCACCGCATCCATAGCAAACAGATAAAATACCCCCCAACACCCCACAACCCCATTAGTAACACCTAGCACTCCCACAACACCCCAGCAACCGTAAACATAGAAACACAATAACAACCATTCAGAACACCCCAGCAACCGCATAGTAACACCATAGCAATCTACCAGAACGCCCCAGCAACCGCATAGCAACACCATAGCAATCTACCAGAACACCCCAGCAACTAGAAACCGCATAGCAACACCATAGCAATCTCCCACAACACTCCAGCAACAGCATAGCAACACCACAGCAATCTACCAGAACACCCCAGCAACCGCATAGCAACACCATAGCAATCTACCACAACACCCCAGCAACCGCATAGCAACACTATAATGTCCCACAACACTACCCCCCAGAAACCACATAGCAAAAACATAGCCCCCCAATTACAAGACACCTGGCAACCACATAACAAACTATAAGTCCCACAACACCCCAGCAAAAAGCATAGCATACGCCATGCAGCAATCTACCCACAACCAAACTGGCAACCCATAGCAACCACTATAATACCCCACAACACCCAGCAAAACCATAGTAACACCATAGCAATATACCCAGAACACACCCCAGCAACTGCCATAGTCAACACCATAGCATATCTACCAGAACACCCCGCCATCCACATAGAAACACATAGCAACTACTTAGAACCCCCCAGCAACCGCATAGCAACACACTAATGATCAATCAGAACACCCCAGCAACCGCATAGTAACGCCATAGCAATCTACCAGAACACCCCAGCATCCACATAGCAACACCATAGCACTCTACCAGAACACCCCAGCAACCACATAACAACACCCTACAAACTACCCAGAACACCCCAGCAACCACACAGAGGCGCAACATCATAGCAAGCTCCACCAAACCACCCCCCAGCAACACATTGCAACACATAATGTCCCCATCAACATCCAGCAAACCAACATAGCAAAACCCACAGAATCACCTGAAACACCCTGGAACCACATAAACAACACTATAATGTCCAACAACACCCCAGCCAAAGCATAGCAACACCATAGCAATCTCCCACGACACCCTGGCAACCGCATAGCAACACTATAATACCCCACAACACCCCAGCAACCACATAGCAACAAACTAACAACCACTCAGAACACCCTAGCAACGATAGCAACACATAAGCAAATCTACCGAAACACCCCAGCATCCAAATAGCAAACCACCATAAGCACTCTACCAAGACAACCCAGAAGCAACCCGCATAGGTAACGCCATACGCCACTTCTACCAGAACACCCCACAAAAACCGACCCATAGTAATGCCATAGCAATCTACCAGAACACCCCAGCAACCGCATAGTAGCACACTAACAATCATTCAGAACACCCCAGCAACCACATAGTAATGCCATAGCAATCTACCAGAACACCCCAGCAACCGCATAGTAACACCATAGCACTCTACCAGAACACCCCAGCAACCACATAGAAACGCCCTAACAAACAACCAGAACACCCCTGCTCCGCATCGCATAGTAATGCCCTAGCAACCACTCAGAACACCCCAGCAACCGCATAGTAACACCATAGCACTCTACCAGAACACCCCAGCAACCACATAGAAACGCCCTAACAAACAACCAGAACACCCCAGCAACCACATAGCAACACCATAGCACTCTACCAGAACACCCCAGCAACCGCATAGTAACGCCATAGCAATCTTCCAGAACACCCCAGCATCCACATAGCAAAACCATAGCACTCTACCAGAACACACCAGCAACCGCATAGCAATGCCGTGGCACTCTATCAGAACACCCCAGCAACCGCAAGGTAACGCCATAGCACTCTACCAAAACACCCCAGCTATCTACATAGCAAACCACACCATAGCGTCTCCCCCAACAACACCTGCAACCACCATATGCATTAACATATCAGCAATCTACCCGAACAAACCCCAGCAACCGCACCATAGCACACCATAGCAATATACAAGAACACCCACAACACCTTAGAAACCACATAGCAACACACTAAAACCACTCAAAACACTCCAGCAACAGCATAGCAACACCCCAGCAATCTCCCACAACACCCCAGCAACAGCCCCAGAGCTAGAAACACCATGTCAATGCCACACAACACCCCCAGCAATCACATGTTGCAACATAGTAAGGTCCCACAAAACTCCAGAAACCACCATGAAACACTATAGCAATCTTACCAGGAACACCCTTGGCAAACCAGAATAAGAAACACGTAGATACCCCACAACACCCCAATTCAACCACATAATGGTAACACCATAGACACTACTTCTGTCGCAAGAACACCCCAAGGAAATACATGCAACACCATAGCAATCTACCAGAAACACAACACCACAGCCCAACCGTAGCCACACCTAGTAGCACCCTCATACAAGAACACCCAGCAACCGCCAGTAGTAACGCCTCATCAGCACTCTACCCGAAAACCCCAATGCCTACGCATGTAACGCCTATAGACAATCTACACAGAACCACCCCAGCATACACGACATAGTAAAACGCAGTAGCAGATTCTACCAGAACTAACCTCCAGCAATGGCCCAACCTAGCAACACCATAGCACTCTACCAGAACACCCCAGCAACCGCATAGTAACGCCACAGCACTCTACCAGAACACCCCAGCAAGCAGTGACATTAGTGAACGCCATAGCCATATCTACCCAGAACACCCCAGCCTTCAACATAGCAACACCATATGCACACTATACCAGAACACCCCAGAAAAATGTTTACACCTTCCGTCGTAAGGGAACGCCATAGCACTCTACCAGAACACCCCAGCAACCGCATAGTAACGCCATAGCACTCTACCAGAACACCCCAGCAACCGCATAGTAACGCCATAGCACTCTACCAGAACACCCCAGCAACCGCATAGTAACGCCATAGCAATCTACCAGAACACCCCAGCAACCACATAACAACACTATAATGTCCCACAACACCCCAGCAACCGCATAGCAACACTAATTATAAATGGCCCACAACACTCCAGCAAACCACATAAGGCAAAACACCCACAAGCAATTACAGAACACCCTGGCAACCACATAACAACACTATAATGTCCCACAACACCCCAGCAAAAGCATAGCAACGCCATAGCAATCTACCACAACACCCTGGCAACCGCATAGCAACACTATAATACCCCACAACACCCCAGCAACCACATAGTAACACCATAGCAATCTACCAGAACACCCCAGCAACCGCATAGCAACACCATAGCAATCTACCAGAACACCCCAGCATCCTTATAGCATAGCAACACCATAGCACTCTACCAGAACACCCCAGCAACCACATAACAACACCCTATATACCACCCAGAACACCCCAGCAACCACATAGCAACACCATAGCAATCTACCAGGAACACCCTAGCAACCACATAGCAACACACTAACAACCATTCAGAACACCCCAGCAACCACATAGTAACACCATAGCAATCTACCAGAACACCCCAGCAACCACATAGCAACACTATAACACTGTCCCACAACACCCCAGCAACCGCATAGTAACGCCATAGCACTCTACCAGAACACCCCAGCAACCACATAACAACGCGCATAAGCACTTACCAGGAACAACACCCCAGCAAATGCTAGAGAACACGGCCATTAGCACGTACCAGAACACCCCTAGAGTGTACCACATAGTAATGGCCATAGCAAATCTACCAGACACCCCAGCATTCCACATAGCAAACACCATACCTCTACCAGAACACCCCAGCAACCGCATAGTAGCACACTAACAATCATTCAGAACACCCCAGCAACCGCATAGTAACACCATAGCAATCTACCAGAACACCCCAGCAACCGCATAGCAACACCATAGCAATCTACCAGAACACCCCAGCAACCGCATAGCAACACCATAGCAATCTACCACAACACCCCAGCAACCGCATAGCAACACCCTAGAAACCACCCAAAACAACCACATAGCAACATGCTAAAAAAAAATAGCAATTCTCCCACAACACCCCAGCAATCCCACTTTTGAACACTATAATGTCCCACAACACTCCAGCAACCACATAGCAACACCATAGCAATCTACCAGAACACCCCAGCAACCACATAACAACACTATAATGTCCCACAACACCCCAGCAAAAGCATAGCAACGCCATAGCAATCTACCACAACACCCTGGCAACCACATAGCAACACAATATGACCCCACAACCACCCAGCAAACCACATAGTAAACACCATAGCAATCACCAGAACACCACAAGCAAATGCATAGCCAACACCCATGCAAATTACCAGAAACACCCCAGCCAAACTAGAAGAAACCGCCATAGCAACACCTAGCATCTCCACAACCTTTATCTGTCCGAGCAAACAGCATAGCAACACCACGAAGCAATCTACACAACACACCGCAACTGCATAGCAACACCATAGCAATCTACCAGAACACCCCAGCAACCGCATAGCAACACCATAGCAATCTCCCACAACACCCCAGCAACTAACATGTGCGCAAAAACATAGTAATTTCCAAAACACCCCAGCAACCACATAGTAACACCATAGCAATCTCCCACAACACCCCAGCAATCACATAGCAACACTATAATGTCCCACAACACCCCAGCAAAAGCATAGCAACACAATAACAATCTCCCACAACACCCCGGCAACCACACAGCAACACCATAGCAATCTCCCACAACACCCCTGCAACTACATAGCAACAACATAGTAATTTCCCATAACACCCCGGCAACTGCACAGCAACACCATAACAATCTCCCACAACACCCCAGCAACTGCATAGCAACACCATAGCAATCTCCCACGACACCCCGGCAACCGCATAACAACACCATAGTAATCTCCCAAAACACCCCGGCAACAGCACAGCAACACCATAACAATCTCCCACAACACCCCAGCAACTGCATAGCAACACCATAGCAATCTACCAGAACACCCCAGCAACCACATAACAACACCCTTCAAACTACCCAGTACACCCCAGCAACCACATAGCAACACAATAGCAATGTGTATTAGAAACAGAGCTAATTCTAGACATTATCTATTGAATATGTTCCACTATGCAGCAGCTCTAGAATCAAACACAGTTCTGGCAGGTTTAATGTCAAACTGATTTTGCGTGTCTGGTGTCCATTTGCACGGGACCCCGAACCCGCATTGGCTGGAACAGCATGATACTTCATCGAATCAGGAATTAGTAGAATGAGTTTTTAGTGCCAGGTATGTTTACACATACGAGGAATTTGACAGAAGCTTCCACAGTGTAACAGAATGACAGTGACAACAAAAAACACAGATAATAAAAAAAGAATAAAAAAACAACTAAGGAATAAAAATATACAAATCGACAATTGTATGTACAGGTATATAACAATAGACAGTTGTATGTACAGGTATATTATGTGCAAATTGAAATGTAGACTGAGTGTGTGTGTTAGATAAATAAGTGTATGAGTGAATAAATAGTGTGTGTTCCACGGTTATTGTTAAGTGTTCATGTGATGGATTGCCTGAGGGAAGAAACTGCTCCTGTGCATGGCTGTTCTGGTGCTCAGTGCTCTGTTGCGTCGACCAGATGGCAACAGTTCAAGAGGGAGTGTGCTGGATGTGAGGGGTCCAGAGTGATTCTGCCAGCCCTTTTGCTCACTATGGATGAGTACAGTTCTTGGAGAGAAGGGAGGGTTGTTCCAATGATTCGCTCAGCAGTCCGGACTACCTCTGAAGTCTTCTGAGGTCAGATTAGGTAGCTGAGCTGAACCAGACACATAGAAGTGCCAGAGAACGGATTCAATGACTGCAGAGTAGAACTGTTTCAGCAGCTCATGTGTTAGGTTAAACTTCCTCAGCTGGTGAAGGAAGAACAACCTTTGTTGGGCCTTTTTAACAATGGAGTCAATGTGAATGTCCCACTTCAGGTCCTGCGAGATGTGGTGCCCCGGAACTGAATGACTCACTGCCAGTACACAGTGCGTCCAATGATGGGAGCCCACACCGTCGGGCAACGACGAGTCAGAGGGGTTCTCCTGAAGCACAACCGGACAATCATCTCCATTGTTTTGAGCGTGTTGAGCTCCAGGTTATTGTGACTGCACCTGACAGCCAGCTCTTTAACTTCCTGACTGTAGGCAGACTTGTCACCGTCCTGAATGAGGCCGATGAGTGTGGTGTCGTCTGCAAACTTCAGGAGCTTGATGTGATGCTTTGCAAAATCACTTTCATGATGCTTTGTTGTCATTTTTGGAGCCTGACATGCCTATTTTATTTAATTTTTAAGTAAAAAAAAGCCACGTGAACTTCTTGTGTTCAGCAAAAGAAAGAAAGTCCCATGGGTACAGCATGAAAGCGAGTAGTAAATGATAACAGAAAGTTTATTTTTGGATGAATTCGTATAATACGGGTAACTGTATAATATAATTGCTAATACACACTGTAAGTCTTTCAGGAAAGTGCAAACCCATAAGGCTGAACTGGTGCTGCACACCCATAAAGAGCTCCTGAAAATCACTCTGGAATTACTAGATATTACATGACAGCTATTTATTTGCTGTCATAGTGAAATACGCTGGTGTTAGAGACGGCATTCTGCTTCTCAGACATCACACATCTTTAGAAGAGCTTAAGCGCTGAAACTCTAAATTAAACCCCTCTGACTTCTGTCACTTTCACAGGCTAAAAGTATGGAGATGAGAGAGAGAAGATGAGACTGCAAGAAGAAGAGTGACGCATGAGTCTTCATCAAACACACTGAGGAATAACAGCTCTTACTAAACTCATTCATGAAATCAGTGATTAGAAGTGATTGCCAAGCCAACCACTCCTATTACTATTAATGGTCATATTAAAAAACAACAACAAACGATTAGACTTTTCACTTGACACTTCACTTGCAAAATCACTTAAAATAAATCACTTAAAATATTAATAACTACATAACCATAATCTATCAATCACACAGCAACACTAAAGTAAACCCCTATAACATTCTAGCAACTGCATAGCAACACCATAGTAATTAACTCTACAAGCACCAATACAGGTACTAACTGCCCCATGGAAATCACCGTAATCTCTCTACAACACTCACCATGAACATGCATAGCAACACCGATAGTAATCCCCTTACAGCAATTCTCTTTTTTTTTTTTTTAGCAACGCTTGACCTGATCAGCACCAGAGTAACCCCCTACAACACTTTAGCAACTGCATAGCAACACCTGAGTAACCCATACAACACTCTAGAAACTGCATAGCAACACCAGAGTAACCCCCTACAATACTTTAGCAACTGCATAGCAACACCAGAGTAACCCATACAACACTCTAGAAACTGCATAGCAACACCAGAATAACTCACACAACACTCTAGAAACTGCATAGCAACACCAGATGGAGCCCCCTAAGAACACTTATAGACAACTGCCAGCGAAACACTAAGAGTAAACCCCTACAACACTCTTAGAAACTGCATAGCCAACCCCAGGAAGAACTCATACAACACCCTAGCAACTGCCCATAGCAACACCAGTTTTGCCAGTAAACCCTACAATACTGGTAGCAATGCCATAGCACCACATGCCCCCACCCGAACGTAATCCCATATAACACTCTAGAAACTGCCATAGCCAACACCAGAAGTAACCCCCTAACAATACTGTAGCCACCTGAATAGCAACACCAGAGCTAACCAATAACCACTACTAGAAAACTGCAGAGAAACACCAGAGTAACCCATACAAACTCTAGAAACTGACAGATGAAACACGTGAGTCAAACCCCTACAACACCCCTACACAACTGCCATAAGCAATCACCAGAGTAACCCATGACAATACTCTCAGAAACTGACATGAGAAACACCAGAGACTAACCCATGACAACAAATTTATGCAACTGACCCATAGCAACACAAGAGTAACCCTACAACAGCTCTAGCAACTGCATCGCCAGACACCCGAGAGTCACCCAGACAACACTCTAGACCGCCAGAGAAAGACCAAGAGTACCCCCCTACAGACACTTAGCAACTGCATAGCAACACCAGAGTAACTCATACAACACTCTAGCAACTGCATAGCAGCACCAGAGTAACCCATACAACACTCTAAAAACTGCATAGCAACACCAGAGTAACCCCCTACAACACTCTAGAAACTGCATAGCAAAACCAGAGTAACCCATACAACACTCTAAAAACTGCATAGCAACACCAGAGTAACCATCTACAACACTCTATGGAACTGCAGAGAAAACACCCAGAGTTACCCCCATACAACACTCCTAGAAACTGCGATAACAACACCATAGAAACCATACAACACTCTAGAAACTGCCCAGAGAAACACTCTGAAGGAACCCATACAACACTTTGCAAGTTCATAGCCAAAACCAGATTAACCCCTACAACACTCGGAAACTGCCTCAGGAGAAAGAAACACCTGAGTAACCATTTACAACCATCTTAGCAACCTGCCCCCATAGCACAACACCTGAGCTAACCCATAAACACTTAGAAACTCTGCATAGCAACACAAGAGCTAACCCATACAACACTTTAGCACTGCCATAGCAACACCCTGTAGCTAACCCACACATCAACACACTCTAGCAACTGCATAGCAACACCAGAGTAACCCACTACAACACTCTAGCAACTGCATAGCAACACCAGAGTAACTCATACAACACTCTAAAAACTGCATAGCAACACCAGTGTAACCCATACAACACTCTAGAAACTGCATAGCAACACCAGAGTAACCCCCTACAACACTCTAGAAACTGCATAGCAACACCAGAGTAACCCATACAACACCCTAAAAACTGCATAGCAACACCGGAGTAACCCATATAACACTCTAAAAACTGCATAGCAACACCAGTGTAACCCATACAACACTCTAGAAACTGCACATCCCTCCCCCCCCCCCCCCCCCCCCCCCCCCCCCTTAGCCAACACCAGCAGCTAAACCCAATAACACACTTTAGCACTGCACCCATTTAGCAACACCAGAGTAACCCCCTACAATACTTTAGCAACTGCATAGCAACACCAGAGTAACTCATACAACACTCTAAAAACTGCATAGCAACACCAGTGTAACCCATACAACACTCTAGAAACTGCAGAGAAAGACCAGAGTAACCCCTACAACACTCTAGAAACTGCAGAGAAACACCAGAATAACCCATACAACACTATAGAAACTGCAGAGAAACACCAGAGTAACCCATACAACACTAAAAACTGCATAGAAACACCAGAGTAACCCATACAACACTAAAAACTGCATAGAAACACCAGAGTAACCCATACAACACTAAAAACTGCATAGAAACACCAGAGTAACCCATACAACACTAAAAACTGCATAGAAACACCAGAGTAACCCATACAACACTCTAGAAACTGCATAGCAACACCAGAGTAACCCACTACAACACTCTAGCAACTGCATAGCAACACACTAAAAACACCAAAACACCCTAGCAACTACATAGCAACCCAGATTTACCCATACAACACTCTAAAAACTGCATAGCAACACCAGGGTAACCCATACAACACTCTAGAAGCTGCATAGCAACACCAGAGTAACCCATACAACACCCTAAAAACTGCATAGCAACACCGGAGTAACCCATATAACACTCTAAAAACTGCATAGCAACACCAGTGTAACCCATACAACACTCTAGAAACTGCAGAGAAACACCAGAATAACCCATACAACACTATAGAAACTGCAGAGAAACACCAGAGTAACCCATACAACACTCAAAAAACTGCAGAGAAACACCAGAGTAACCCATACAACACTCAAAAAACTGCAGAGAAACACCAGAGTAACCCATACAACACTCAAAAAACTGCAGAGAAACACCAGAGTAACCCATACAACACTCTAGAAACTGCATAGCAACACCAGAGTAACCCATACAACACTAAAAACTGCATAGAAACACCAGAGTAACCCATACAACACTCTAAAAACTGCATAGCAACACCAGTGTAACCCATACAACACTCTAGAAACTGCATAGAAACACCAGAGTAACCCATACAACACTAAAAACTGCATAGAAACACCAGAGTAACCCATACAACACTAAAAACTGCATAGAAACACCAGAGTAACCCATACAACACTCAAAAAACTGCAGAGAAACACCAGAGTAACCCATACAACACTCTAGAAACTGCATAGCAACACCAGAGTAACCCATACAACACTCTAAAAACTGCATAGCAACACCAGAGTAACCATCTACAAACACTCTAGAAATGCTCAGCAACTACCCAGGGTAACCATAACAACATCTAGATATAGAAACTGCAGAGAAACACCAGAGTAACCCATACAACACTCTAGAAGCTGCATAGCAACACCAGAGTAACCCATACAACACCCTAAAAACTGCATAGCAACACCGGAGTAACCCATATAACACTCTAAAAACTGCATAGCAACACCAGTGTAACCCATACAACACTCTAGAAACTGCATAGAAACACCAGAGTAACCCATACAACACTAAAAACTGCATAGAAACACCAGAGTAACCCATACAACACTAAAAACTGCATAGAAACACCAGAGTAACCCATACAACACTAAAAACTGCATAGAAACACCAGAGTAACCCATACAACACTAAAAACTGCATAGAAACACCAGAGTAACCCATACAACACTAAAAACTGCATAGAAACACCAGAGTAACCCATACAACACTCTAAAAACTGCAGAGAAACACCAGAGTAACCCCCTACAACACTCTAGAAACTGCATAGCAACACCAGAGTAACCATCTACAACACTCTAAAATGATAGCAACACCAGGGTAACATCATACAACACTCTAGAAACTGCAGACGAAACACCAGAGTAACCCATACAACAACTCTAGGCAAACGCCCAGAGACACACAGAGGTAACCCAACAACAATCCTAGAAACTGCCATCAGTCAACACGGAGTAAAACCACTACAAACACTCTAAAAACTGCATAGCAACCCTCAGAGCTAACCATAAAACCTCTAGAAACTGCCTAGCAACACCAGACTGTAACCCATACACACTCTAAAAACTGCATAGAACACCCCCCCCTGAAGTCAAGCCAGACAACACTCTAAAAACTGCATAGCAACACCAGAGTAACCATCTACAACACTCTAGAAACTCATAGCATAGAAACACCCAGAGTAACCCATACAACAGCCCATCTAGAAACGCACCATAGCCAACACGCAGAGTACCCATAAAACACTCTAGAAATGCCCATAAGAAAAAACCAGAGTAAAGCCATTACTATACGACTCTAAAAACTTGAAAGAATCAGCCAGGAGTAACCCATACAACACGCTAGAAACTGCCATAGCAACACCATGAGTAACCCTACAACCACTCTAAAAACTGCATAGCAACACCAGGGTAACCCATACAACACTCTAGAAGCTGCATAGCAACACCAGGGTAACCCATACAACACTCTAGAAGCTGCATAGCAACACCAGGGTAACCCATACAACACTCTAGAAGCTGCATAGCAACACCAGGGTAACCCATACAACACTCTAGAAGCTGCATAGCAACACCAGGGTAACCCATACAACACTCTAGAAGCTGCATAGCAACACCAGAGTAACCCATACAACACCCTAAAAACTGCATAGCAACACCGGAGTAACCCATATAACACTCTAAAAACTGCATAGCAACACCAGTGTAACCCATACAACACTCTAGAAACTGCAGAGAAACACCAGAATAACCCATACAACACTATAGAAACTGCAGAGAAACACCAGAGTAACCCATACAACACTAAAAACTGCATAGAAACACCAGAGTAACCCATACAACACTCTAGAAACTGCATTAGAAATAGAAACACCAGGAGCTAACACATACAACACTTTTTTTTTTTTTTTTTCTAAAAACTGCCAGAAAACACCAGCGTAACCCATACAAACACGCTAGAAACTGCATAGCAACAACCACGAGATAACCCATATCAACACTTTAGCAACTGCATAGCAACACCTGAGTAACCCATATAACACTCTAGAAACTGCATAGCAACACCAGAGTAACCCCTACAACACTCTAGAAACTGCAGAGAAACACCAGAGTAACCCATACAACACTCTAGAAGCTGCATAGCAACACCAGGGTAACCCATACAACACTCTAGAAGCTGCATAGAAACACCAGAGTAACCCATACAACACTAAAAACTGCATAGAAACACCAGAGTAACCCATACAACACTAAAAACTGCATAGAAACACCAGAGTAACCCATACAACACTAAAAACTGCATAGAAACACCAGAGTAACCCATACAACACTAAAAACTGCATAGAAACACCAGAGTAACCCATACAACACTAAAAACTGCATAGAAACACCAGAGTAACCCATACAACACTAAAAACTGCATAGAAACACCAGAGTAACCCATACAACACTAAAAACTGCATAGAAACACCAGAGTAACCCATACAACACTAAAAACTGCATAGAAACACCAGAGTAACCCATACAACACTAAAAACTGCATAGAAACACCAGAGTAACCCATACAACACTAAAAACTGCATAGAAACACCAGAGTAACCACCCCCTACAACCCCCCCCACTCTAGACAACCACGCCCAGAGAAACACCAGACGTAACCCATACAACACTCTAGAAACGCCATAGAAACCACCAGAGTAACAAACTACAACACTCTTAAGAAACTGCATTAGAAACACCAGCCGCGTAACCCATACAACACTCTATGCAAACTGCCATAGCAACACCCAGCAGTAACCATACAACACTCTAAAAAAACTGCCATAGCAAATCACCAGAGATAACCCATACAACACTCTAAAAAACTGCAAGGAAACACCAGAGTAACGCCCTTAAAACACTCTAGAAACTAATGAATAGCCAACCAGAGCGTAACCCCATACAACTACTCTAAAAATGCATAGCAACATCCAGCGGTACCCATACACACTCTAGAACTGCATAGCGCAACACTCCAGAGTTAAACCCTACAACACAGCTCTAGAAACTGCAGAAGAAACCCAGAGTAGTAACCCAGTACAACACTCTAGCAACTGCATAGCAACACCAGAGTAACCCATACAACACTCTAGCAACTGCATAGCAACACCAGAGTAACCCATACAACACTCTAGAAACTGCAGAGAAACACCAGAATAACCCATACAACACTATAGAAACTGCAGAGAAACACCAGAGTAACCCATACAACACTAAAAACTGCATAGAAACACCAGAGTAACCCATACAACACTCTAGAAACTGCATAGCAACACCAGAGTAACCCATACAACACTCTAGAAACTGCATAGAAACACCAGAGTAACCCATACAACACTCTAAAAACTGCATAGCAACACCAGAGTAACCCACTACAACACTCTAGCAACTGCATAGCAACACCAGAGTAACCCATACAACACTCTAAAAACTGCATAGCAACACCAGAGTAACCCACTACAACACTCTAGCAACTGCATAGCAACACCAGAGTAACCCATACAACACTCTAGAAACTGCATAGCAACACCAGGGTAACCCATACAACACTCTAGAAACTGCATAGAAACACCATGAGCACCCCCCCCCCCCCCCCCCCCCCCCCCCCAGACAACCCATACAACCTCTCAAAAACTGCATAGCAACACCAGTGTAACCCATACAACACTCTAGAAACTGCATAGAAACACCAGAGTAACCCATACAACACTCTAGAAACTGCATAGCAACACCAGGGTAACCCATACAACACTCTAGAAACTGCATAGCAACACCAGAGTAACCCATACAACACTCTAGAAACTGCATAGAAACACCAGAGTAACCCATACAACACTAAAAACTGCATAGAAACACCAGAGTAACCCATACAACACTAAAAACTGCATAGAAACACCAGAGTAACCCATACAACACTAAAAACTGCATAGAAACACCAGAGTAACCCATACAACACTAAAAACTGCATAGAAACACCAGAGTAACCCATACAACACTCTAAAAACTGCAGAGAAACACCAGAGTAACCCATACAACACTCTAGAAACTGCATAGAAACACCAGAGTAACCCATACAACACTAAAAACTGCATAGAAACACCAGAGTAACCCATACAACACTAAAAACTGCATAGAAACACCAGAGTAACCCATACAACACTAAAAACTGCATAGAAACACCAGAGTAACCCATACAACACTAAAAACTGCATAGAAACACCAGAGTAACCCATACAACACTAAAAACTGCATAGAAACACCAGAGTAACCCATACAACACTAAAAACTGCATAGAAACACCAGAGTAACCCATACAACACTAAAAACTGCATAGAAACACCAGAGTAACCCATACAACACTAAAAACTGCATAGAAACACCAGAGTAACCCATACAACACTAAAAACTGCATAGAAACACCAGAGTAACCCATACAACACTAAAAACTGCATAGAAACACCAGAGTAACCCATACAACACTCTAGAAACTGCATAGAAACACCAGAGTAACCCATACAACACTCTAAAAACTGCAGAGAAACACCAGAGTAACCCATACAACACTAAAAACTGCATAGAAACACCAGAGTAACCCATACAACACTAAAAACTGCATAGAAACACCAGAGTAACCCATACAACACTAAAAACTGCATAGAAACACCAGAGTAACCCATACAACACTAAAAACTGCATAGAAACACCAGAGTAACCCATACAACACTAAAAACTGCATAGAAACACCAGAGTAACCCATACAACACTCAAAAAACTGCAGAGAAACACCAGAGTAACCCATACAACACTCTAGAAACTGCATAGCAACACCAGAGTAACCCATACAACACTCTAGAAGCTGCATAGAAACACCAGAGTAACCCATACAACACTCTAGAAACTGCATAGAAACACCAGAGTAACCCATACAACACTCTAGAAACTGCATAGAAACACCAGAGTAACCCATACAACACTAAAAACTGCATAGAAACACCAGAGTAACCCATACAACACTAAAAACTGCATAGAAACACCAGAGTAACCCATACAACACTAAAAACTGCATAGAAACACCAGAGTAACCCATACAACACTAAAAACTGCATAGAAACACCAGAGTAACCCATACAACACTAAAAACTGCATAGAAACACCAGAGTAACCCATACAACACTAAAAACTGCATAGAAACACCAGAGTAACCCATACAACACTAAAAACTGCATAGAAACACCAGAGTAACCCATACAACACTCTAGAAGCTGCATAGAAACACCAGAGTAAAGGCCATTGCACACTGGGTCCTCTCTATATCACAGGATTGGATGGACCCAATATTTCCTTTCTTTTTCTCTTTTTAAGAAGCGAGAGGACAACAAAATCATCCTCACTGCTTGAAGACTCCATGGCCACGAACACAATGCAGCTAAATTCAGTTGTCAGTTCACCTTTTACTCCTTAATCGCTTTCTGTACACTCATAATTCACTAAAATACGGGAGTGACAACCGCATTAACTTCCAAAACATACAGGTAGTGACAACCGCATTTACAGAAATTCTATACAGTGTGTATGGAACTGAACTGAACAACTAGTTGTTAATGACGTATTTGAATGTGCATCAGAAATGAGTCTTGGTCTGTATGTGAGATGCAAGAAAATAACAGTGAAAGAATCTTAACCTTAGCACATTTTGACACGGGACTAGTTGCGCTCATGAGCCCTGCGGTAGTGTCAGTGTTGCCAGATCTTCATAGAAAAAAACACATCAAACAAGAACAAGCACAAAAAACACCAAAATGCTTTATGTTTTATAACACCAAAAAAAATCATATATCTCATATCCGCAGCAGACCACTTTATGAGCGAAGACCAAACAACATGCATAAAAGTGCTTGTAAATATGAGGACATGGCAACACTGCAAGACAGCGCTCTCTAAAGCAGCCTCCCAAGCATAAACTAAATGCAACACGTCTATCAGCGGTAGTTTAGTTAAAATCGATGGACATAAAGAGTCTTTAGCCAAAAAATGGCAGATACCAAATGGCTAAATTCTTCTTCACTCCTGCAAGAAGACAAAATGTTGCTATAGTTACAAATGCGGGAGTGACTGCTGTTCTGTACACACATGGAACGATCATTTATGGGACTCACTTCTGCATTTAAATGCGGTTGTCACTCCTGAAACGTACAGTGTGTACGTGACCCATTTAGTACCGTATTGCGATTTTTTCCCCCGCAATGGATTAATTAATACACATCGGACTCAGTGTGCAAGGTTTCTGTGCAAGACAAATTTTTAGGATGACGAAAATGCAGACGAAAATTTCGGACTCAGTGTGCAAGGACCGTAACCCCCTACAACACTAGCAACTGCATACACTCTAAAAATGCTGGGATATTTTTTTTAACCCAAATGTTGTGTTCAGCCTCTTGGGTCATTTTATTGGGTTGTTTTTAATATTTGCAACGCAACAAAAGGACAAGATGGTTGTTTGGCGCTGGAAACGCCTTTTGCCTTGCATAACATAAATTGATTTTATTCGCTATAATACTGAGATAAATCTATTTTGATGTTAAAATATGTTCTCTAACCTCAGTACTGTTTGTTTATGGGCAGATTTTGGAGTCAGTCAACGTGGCATCTTTCAGCTACGAGTGAAATGCGAAGTTCGCAATTCCCGCACGCGACACATCGGCACGAGAATTAGCAATATTTCTGTAAAAAGTGATTACAGAGAACGGTTGAATACACTTAAATTAAAATGCTACTTTTAAATGTTACATTTTTTATTTCTAAAATGCTTGTTAAACGAGTTTAAATGTATGTAATATTGTAAACTATGCTGTATTCAATTTGTTTTGTATTTTGTACATGGGCGTTCTTGCTTAGTAATAAATGTTCATCTTTGTTTATTGCTCTAGTAATTCTGTGTGTGAATTTTTTATTTATTTTTTTCATCCCATTTTAAGCCAGCAATATAATCATTTTTAAACAATAGTTGACCTAAATAAAACAACCCGGCATGGTGGTTAAAAACATTTAACCCAGCCAGCAGGATCAAAATAACCCAGCATGTGTTCTGTCCAGTATATACCCAGTGCCGGGTTGCCAAATAACCCAAGTTGGGTTGTTTTTAACCCAGCACTCTTTAGAGTGTAGCAACACCAGAGTAACCCATACAACACTCCAACAACTGCATAGCAACACTCTAGAAACCACATAGCAGCACCATAATAATCTCCCATAACACCTTAGTAACACCACAGAAACATCCCATAGTGATGGTGGTGACTCAGCAAGGGCATACACACCTCACAATTTCTTTTCCCAGATTTCAGAGATTAGTACAAATTCAGTTTCAATCCAATATTGCAATATCATTTCTGGTCATATTTCACAGAGTCTAGATTAGTTGTAATATCTGCTGTGAGCCGCTCAGGACAGTGCAGTGATTTCTGTGGGTAACTGATCAGAGAGGCGTCACACCTCAGTCAGCCGCGTTCCTTTTCATTTCTAATGAGCTGTGCTGAAACGCAGCGCCGCTTTAAGCACATCTTTTTTCTGGTGAGAATCCTCCATCTGTGTTTCGCTGCGCCGGCACAATTCAGCCGACTGCACACGCAAAAACCATCAGCATAAATTCACTTTACCTCCAATCAGCTCAAATTCAAACGTGCTAATGTGGGACAAACGTTCTGTCCTGCTACGGCGGAGCGGCTATGGGTCCTGCTTTCATTTCACTTACAAACGTCAATCAAACACAAGCGCTGACTTCAGTCTGTTTCATTAATCTCATCTGAGCTCAAACAATGTATTAGGGGTTGTCGAAAGAACTGATTAATGGCCTTTTCAAAAGCATAAGAAAGATTATTATATATTATTAAGCATATGCAAGCAATCTCCTGCCAACCATCTCCATATGTTCTGGAGTTGCCCTCGGCTGACAGACTTTTGGTCCAATGTATTTGATCCACTTAATAATGCTCTTAACATAGGCTTAGACCCTAACCCCTTGACAGGTCTTTTTGGCATTTCCTCGAGAGCTGATTTGACTCTCATCCCGCCAGGTTAGTTTTAGCTAGACCAGCTATTCTCCTCAAATGGAGACATGTCATCCCTCCATCACATGATTTGTGGATCCGAGAAATCTTTTGCTGTATAAAACTTGAGAAGTTAAGATTTTTGCTTTTAGGATCTCGCAAATATTTTCATAAGACCTGGAGACCTTTTTTAGATCCCATCAAAGGCTTAGTCTGTTCTCCTGATACCAGCGCTAATACACATTAATGAACTAATATTGGAAAGAGGGAAGATTGATTCTTGAGAGAGGAATGTTCATTTATTTTTATGCATTTGTTTATCTTTATTTGTTTATATAATATATTATTTCGTTCCTTTTTTTTTTTCTTTTTAAATATATTCAAATGTCTTTTGGGTGGGAGGGTTTTGAGTGGGTTTATATTGAGACGATCTGTAATTTCATATTTTTCACTGAATACAGTCTTGTTAAAATACCAATTTTTAAAAAAAATTCCCCAAAAAAACTAAACAGTCGGAATTATCAAGCCGTTTTGATTTTCTGAGCAGTATGACGTCATACTGCTCAGGCCCCGCCCACGACCAATGACGGACTGTCCTGTATTAGCATATCTCCGCCCTCAGCCAGTTGTAAGCTGTCTGCCATTTTCTCCGTGCTTGAGAAGCTGTCGCTCGTAAGCAATGCAGGTGTTTTGTAGCTGGATGTAAAACGTATGAACATAAGGCCAGTTTCACACCGCAAGCGTGAGTGGCGTTTAAGCAGCGCTGGTTTTTTGGGGGGTTTTTGCGTACACCAAAATGGGTCACTGTGAACAGAGCTGCTTTTGACGAGATAAAAAGGGTGTTGTGTCACATAACTATTAAGGAATTTTAACCAAAGTATGTTGCAGACATTTCATGAAGACCCTAGAGCATCATACTTACAACTTGTGGAAAATGGGCATCCGATGTTCCCTTTAAAGGTTGAAAATCCTATTTAAACATATATATATATACAGTATATTGTATTGAGAAGTTTTCCTCATATTTCTTTCTTCCTTTTCAGTTAATTTCCCAGATTCTTATCAATACATTTACTTAAGAGCAAATAACTTGATATTAGTCTTGTGTAAAAATTATAGACAGATCAATTATGTTGAAACATATGGGTTTTTTTTTGTTTTAGGCATAATCATTTAACGAGGTTCATATATTTTTGCTTGTTTTCTTTGTTTTATTTCTTTATTCATCATTCATTCATGTCAATCAATCATACATTTATTTATTTATTTATTTTTATTTTTATTTTTTTATTTTATTTACATTTTATTATTTATCTTTTTTGTTTGTTTGTTTGTTTGAAGTGCATGCAACATTTTAATACCTTGAATTTAAGTCTTTCATTTGTGGAAACACCCAAAACAACTGTTTTAAAAATCATATTTTTGTTTGTTTGTTTGGTTTTTTTGTTTTGATTTTTGTTTGTTTTTATTTCATTAGACCAGGGTTTCCCAAACTAAAAATTGTGAGTTGATGAAAAAGTAATAATCCAGATATTAGTGTAGTTTCTGGGGGAAAAAATATTAATGATATATTTGTGTGTGTGTGTGTGTGTGTGTTTGTGTGCAATGCATGCAACATTTAATTCCACGACTTTATGCATTCAAGACTTTCTGCTCCAGTTTAAGATCTTTTTAGGCCCTTAATTTGTGGAGGGGCGAATTAAGATTTATAAAGACCTTTTGAAGACCCACAGAAACCCTGTGTTAAACATGATCTGTTATCTATGATTTAATCAGCAATTCACTTTCTTCCACTTTTCAAGAAACCTGGTCTAATGTAATGACATCCAGACATTTGTAAGTGTAGTTTTCATGGCCGCCATATGCCTGCCAATGCATTAATGAATGATTCATGTCGCTTCCCCTGCAGTTGAACAAACATCTCTTCAGAAGCGAAGACTCTGGGCTACAGGAACCCCTGCCATCTCTCCGAACTCGGCTGTGAAGTCTGTCACAGTGTATATCCTGATCCTCTGTAGATGTTAAAGCAGAAACTATTCGTACGGCACACAGAGGTAAATCCAGACATCACTAAAACCGTCACGGCCAACGTGCGAAGCCTGCCGAAGTTCAAATAGCAGATTTCGACAGAGCTTAGCCTCGACAGAGCTGCAGATTTGCATTTTGAGCCGTAAAGTTTTTGAAGACTCTTTCGGAGGTAAACATGATGTTTTCTCGCTGTCGTAATCCCGTTACACTGATGCTCAGTCACATTAGTCATCCTGAGATATAGAGAAGTGTCATGTGAGGAAAACTCATATAGCACCCGTGACTAATAGCTCTATAGTCAAAACCTCGCTGAATTCAACAAGCTTGCTCAATTACACCCTCCGTCAATGTCAAATGTCAGCTCCTGATGAATGCCACGGCTGACGCACAGTTTTACAGAGGAGCTTCACGAAGGATTGGGACGGCTCTATCGAGCAACAAAATCTGGGCATTTATTTATATATATATATATAGGTTTATTTTTTGCAGATGCACCACAGTCGAGCGCTGAAAGTCTGAGATGGTTTGATATCTATTTATAATCGGCTTCACTTGTGCTGCATTATTCACATCTATCTCTTCAACACAATTCATATCAGCAATTACAAATCACAATCATGCAGCTAAAA
Source organism: Sinocyclocheilus anophthalmus (assembly GCA_018155175.1). Classification (NCBI taxonomy): domain Eukaryota; kingdom Metazoa; phylum Chordata; class Actinopteri; order Cypriniformes; family Cyprinidae; genus Sinocyclocheilus; species Sinocyclocheilus anophthalmus. The sequence continues at coordinate 302,184 of JADLZN010005187.1, read as the reverse complement.
TCTGGATTCGCGCACAGTGTTGGCGATGTAAGGAGCACACGACGTCAGAGAACTATAACAGTCTTTAATAAATCCACAAGAGAAACTAAGAGAACACACAGCACTACCAACATGAAACATGCAATACAGGACAAAGGAACTCAGGAGAACACAGGGCTTAAATGAACGGAGACGAACGAGATTATTAATAAACACAGGTGGAAACGAGGCAGGTAGAACAGAAAACACAATGAAAACTGACTAGACCTGTTACACGTATAAGTAAGCATTAAGCATTTATATATTTACTGATATGCAATGCAAATAAAAACAGATGAATGCACATGTGACTCACAAAAGCAGTCATAAGTAGCACAGGTGTATTTGTAGCAATAGCCAACAATACATTGAATTGGAAAAGTAAAGATATTAAGTAAATGGTTATTTTAATAATTTCAGCTATTTTTTTTTGTCTTGACTATATGTCAACATCTTTTATGTAAAATATCTTACTCAGGACATTAGGCCTACTAAATAAAAAAATAACATGCATTTTGTATGATCTCTCTTATTTTGTTAAAATTATTCACATTTTCACCGATTCTGCAAAGGGTTCCCAAACTTTCGCATTGCCATTGTATACACACACACACACACACACACACACACACACACACACACACCACACACACACACACACCACACACAGTATAAAATATATATAAATGTATGCATTCAAACAAAGCTAAACTATTCTAAAAATATATATTCTACCCATATAAATAAATAAATAAATGAAGAGAATATATTCCATTAAAAATCTCTGTCTCTCTCTCACACACACACACACATGCATAGTGTAAAATAAATTAAACGCAAAAAAAAAACAACTAAAACTGGACTTGATTGGTCTGAACGTGTAAAATAGCTGAAAATGAAGTTTGAAGTTTATTTAGGCAATTTGTGTTATAGGTGGTTACTAGGCAGTTGATACAGCATGATACATCGACAGAGAGCCAGACTCAGAAGACTCCATCAGTGTAAGTCTGAGGGATTTCTGGGATATTTCATTATCTGCTTGAAGTCTGACCAGTAAGAACAAGATAAAACGTCCAAAGTCAGAACAGGCTGGAGGTCTGTTTGCTCCACGAGGACTCAGAGTCAGACATTTCACTCTTAGTTTTGAGAGAAGCCTGAGGCGAGTTTTCACACTAGCAGCATGTTTGCTCACATAATAAATCAAACACACGTTTCGATTTGAGTTTGTTTCTGTCTATCGTGAAGCCAATAAAACAAACGCATCACACCTCATTAACACCGTGCGAGTCGCTGCCGTCACGAAAAGTCACGGTCTCCAGTTCTTCGAGTTACTATAAAACACTGTCACATCTTCAGAAAGGCTTTGTTGTGTAGGAGAGGTGCAGTTGTGACATCTGTTCAGCCCGAGCTAATAATATCTCTCATCCGGCAAGAACTAAAGCACATCAACAAGATTTACAAAGCAAATAAGATATAAAAAGCCAGCCTGAAATAAACCACTACCGACAAGATAAACTAGTTTACTGACGGTGCACGGTGATAGCGCTGTTTTCACTTTAACACACTTATCTGCGTGTCAGGACCATGTTATCTGGGAATAACGGCACTGTATCGCAACAAAACAGACGTAAAAGCATCTGGAATTCTGCACTGATCTTATTCATCAGAGTTTAGGTACATTATTACTTTGCAAAAGCATCAGTCTTTAAAGGAATGTCTTTAGTCTATGGACGCACAGCTAATTGTGCCACAGAATATGAAGGTAATTTCAACTTTTTGCTCACTCAGTTATCTATAATCTGATAATAATAATAATAATAATAATAATAATAATATAATAACCCTAAATAAACTCATTTCTGAAAAAGTCCAAATTGAGATATCTAAAATATGTGGAAACAAGTTCCATTGTGTTGCCTAAACTTGCATTTCTGAGACAAAAAGTCCAAATTGTGTGGCATAAACTTGCATTTCTGAGACAAAAAGTCCAATTGTGGGACATAACTGCATTTCTGAGACAAAAATCCCAATTGGAGATATAAACGGCGTTTTGAGAAGAAAAGTACAAGCTGTGAGATATAAATGTATGTTTCTGAGAGGAAAAGTCCAAATTGTAAGATATATTCTCAAATTTCTGAAATTAAAATTCCAAATTGTGAGATATAAACTTGCATTTTTAGAAGAAAAGTCCAAGCTGTGCGATCTAAACAATTGTGCAATATAAATTGTGAGATTTAAACTCACAATTGCGAGAAAAAAACTTCTCTGATGTGACGTCCAATCAGAGAAGAAAGTCCAATGTATTAAAATTATAAAAAAATCAATCATGGATATAAAAAGTTGCAGTCCCTTTCATTTTTTTTAATTGGTCAGCTTCTATATTAAGCAACATGTCATCAGACTCATTCCTGCAGAAACAAATGCACCAGAAATAACACAACACCACCAGACGTGATTTGGCCAAGTAAGACATGTTCCTGGATCAACGTAACTGTCCAAAAATATAGAGTAAACCCAATCCCTACCCCTAAACCTAACCCTACCCATAATTTATTCCTAAAGTCAGAGGGAAATGATAGCTGATTAACAAGGGTGTAGAAGCACCTAACCCTGATCGTAAGCCTAAAACAGATATTTCCTGAAAAGTTATCCCTCAATTCTGATTGGTTGATTGGAATGCTGTTCCAGGATTATCAAGGATGTTGATCCAGGAACATGTTGTACTTGGTGAAATCACGCTCAACTATATATAAAGCACCTTTCCTTACAAAGCACACAAACAATCAGAAATCTGATCTGAAGCGTGACATGTCGAGATGACCCCGTGGAGGTTTTAAAGCAGTCGAGTGCCTCTCTTCCCATAATTCTCATCACCATCGGCGAGCCCGAAGGACCAAGAGCAGCAAAAACAACAGAATGGAGAGCATCTGTGTCCGTACAGACAGCTGACCTCTGAATAATTCACATAAACACCGGCTGTAAAAGAGAAACTTTACAACCACACCAAACAAAACACTACAGACGAGACAGTCAGAAAGAATAAAACACCCTATTCATGATCAGAAATTCATTCATGCTCCGCAAACACTGTATGATTGCATGAGGATGTTTGGCATTTTCTGCCTGCCGAATGTTATTAAGATCCGTAACCTCGTGGTCACATTTTCTCACAGACCGAACAGACCCTCGAGGTACAACAAACACCTTCTTACATTAACATGGTAGAAATGTGATACACAGTTTATTCTGAGGGAGTTATTTTGTTGGTAGGCCCCGAGTGAATCCTGTGACATTAATCCTCCAGACAGACTGAAGCCTGCGCAGGACACGGTTCATTCCAACTGAAGTTTAAACAGAAAACCCATCATAAACAAACCCTCAGTGCAGGGTGCGAACTACGGGGGAGCTCGGCTCCCCTTAATAAGACCCGGGGTTCCCTGAAAACGTGATTTGTGAAATTTTGGGGGGTCTCAAAAAATATTGACAATGTGTTATTTTGACGTGCAATTTCAGTTTTGTGTAATGTGATCATCGTGGATTATTATGTGTAAAATTGCAAAAATATAATTCATTCATGCATGACGGCGATTTAAACCTAATTCACTTCAATAAAGATAACTATACATGCTATTCTTGTCATGAGCATCAAGGTGTGGGGGCGCTGCGGTGCAAATTCCACTCATGTTTAGTACAAGTTAAAATATAAACGCTGGACTCTGTGGTCGATTCTGTGTTAAGGTAAGGCATGTTATTCGCAATTATGTGTTGTGGCTGGGTTGTTATAGGTCTGTGTGACTCTCGATGTCGTAGGCCTAATTGAACGGAGGAATTATGGTATTCTTCTGTAGCCTGACGACGAGTAACTTTAACCGTTGTTCATGTGAACTCAAAGACAGCCTGATGCTTTGTTTATAGACTATTTGTGGGTGGCTGTTTGTTGTTTCACCTATCAATTTGTGTCGATAAAGTATAATAGGGTAAATCCTGTATAGTGATTTATCCTATATAGTGCTTGCATAAAGCAAATAGTGCATACACTTGTAGCTGTTATGTATCTTTGTAAGTCATTGTAAGCCACGCGCAAATGCACGAAACCCCCGTTATAAAAAAAAAACCAAACAAGTGGGCTCCCCCAAAGTCCACGGTATACCGAACACTGCCTCAGTGCATAGCAGCACCAAACACACACATCCACGCGACACAAAATCACATCAGATCTGTTAATTAATTCAATAGTTTTTGCTGGTCTCTCCTGTTTCTCAGATGTTTTCCTCTCAGTAACAGAGAAAGAGCATCAGACTTTTACAGCTCTATACTCTGACTCTGTGTCAAGAATTGACTCATTTGTGTCTATTTGTATTTCACCAAAGAAATTTTAGGGAGAAACATTCGAGAAACTTAAGCAAAACGAAAATATGACATCTGATCTATAAAAGAGCAACATCTGACAAATATATCTGTCACGGTCCCGAGGAGCGAGGAGACGTAGGAATAAACTTGAACAAACAGACTTTAATAAACTCAAAAAGCAGTGAACGTAGGAGACTCAAAATGACATTAGACACCGAACACTAGACACAGGAAACACTGGGCTTAAGTAAACAGAACATACAGAGGATAATTAGGGGAACACAGGTGAATCAAATGGAACTCAATGGGCACAGGAACAGGAACAACCAAATATTGGCATGATCAAACACGAGGGAGAAACTAGGACATGGAGAGCACCGGGAGCAAAGACACCAACAGTACACATGGTATTCCATACGCGTTACTATAGATCTTACAATTGACAGTAACAATAATAATAATAATAAAATAAATACTAAATCACATTATTAACATATAGGGGATAATTATGAACATTGATAGTAATAAATAAATAAATACTGTGTGTGTGTGTGTGTGTGTGGTGTGAGTGATTGTCGCGCGCGCACATCTGATAAACTTGATTCTAAAAACTAAATTTATAGTTTTTTAAACTAACATATCCAAACTACAAACTATATACACACACTATACATTATTATTAATTTTCATTTATATGCTCATGAAAAGGCTGTTCCTCATATTTATAATCCTGTGGAACAGGAAGTCATAGTTGAACAGTTTCATGCTCCTAGTCACCCTGGTGTGCTAACAAAATGTAACAGGATAGAAATACCTCAATATTTTACTCATAAGAATTCTAGGGGTGCCAATAATTGCGGCCACCTTCATCTGGAAAAAACGTCTCTAGGTTACGTATGTACCCATGGTTCCCCGAGGGAACGAGACCTTTTTGGCGTCGAAACACTTTGGACGCCTTGCGTGACCGCTTCTGAAGCACGTGCCAAAAATCCCCCCCCCCGTCCCCCAATGGACCAGCGAGACGTCACGAGCAGGGTGACGTAATCACCAGAAAGCATAAAAGCGCATCTGGCCGGGCGTAAACCAGCTTCGATGAAGTAGCGCCTGTAGGGATGCAGGGAGTATGGCAGGGAGACGCAGTGTCTCGTTCCCTTCGGGGGAACCATGTTTACATGCGTAACCTGAGACGTTCCTTTTCAGGAACTCGAGCTGCGTCGAGATTGTTTTGGGAACGAGAATACCCACTGCGCCAGACTACCAAGTCCCTGCCTGTGTGTGTATCTCTTGAGCACATCACGAAGAGAGGACTTGGGACCCTGGGGTAGATGCCAGGTACAGGTTGTAGAAGCGGACAAATGTGTGTGGAGAGGACCAGCCCGCCGCAGTACAAATGTCCTGCAAGGCCACACCCAGTTGTAAGCTTTGGAGGCCGCCATACTCCTGGTCGATTGCGCTCTGACCCCCATAGGTGATGGGAGGCCAGAGGACTCGTTGGCTAGTGAGATGGCCTCGACCACCCTCCTACTCATAGTCTGCTTGGTCGCTGGAGATCCTCTCTTGGGCGGAACAAAGTAAACAAAAAGCTGATCTGCCTTACGCTACGGGCAGCTCTGTGTGCGTAAGCGTCCAATGCTCGAACTGGACAGAGCAGATTAAACCTTTCTTGGCCTACTTCCTGGTACGGAGGAGGACAGAATGCCTTGAGTACTATGGGCACCTTGGTGCGCTGTACCGGCCTCAGCGTCAGGGTGCCACGGAGGAAACGAGTGATAAGTTGGTGTCTTCCCAATGATTGACCACCCGGAAGGGTGTGGTAAGCAGCTAAGGCCGCCACGTATACCTTCATAGTGGGGGAGATAACCCTGCGGAGACTCGCTCCTGCAGAAACTCAAGAACTGTACCAATTGGGCAGTTGACTGGGTCCTGTAGTCGCTGTCCGCACCATGAAGCGAAAAGTTTCCACTTCAAGGCATACTGTTTCCTAGTGGCGGGAGCTCTGGACTGGAGTATAGTCTCAACAACCTCAGTTGAGAGACCAGATGCTAGGAGCTGTGCCCCCCTCAGGGGCCATGCCACAGCTTTCCAAACTCGCGCCGATTGATGTAGGAGACCGCCGATGTGTTGTCTGTGCGGACAAACACATGATCCCCCTTAGGTCTGGAAGGAAGTGTGCCAGAGCTCGAAACACGGCCAGCATTTCGATGCAGTTGATGTGCCAAAAGAGATGATGTCCTTCCCACAGACCCTGGGCAGAGCGGCCACTCATGACCGCTCCCCAGCCCGTGAGAGAGGCATCCGTCGTTAGCCTTACGCGATGACAAGGAGCCCCTAACATCGAGCCTTGAACCAGGCACCAACATTTTCTTCCACATGTCTAAGGCACGTAATCATCGCCGCGTGACCTTGATCATGCAAAGCAGATTTCCCCTCGGGGAAAACCCATTGGACTTGAGCCACCACTGTAGGGGTTTTATGTACAGCAGGCCAAAAGGTATCACTTTGGACGCCGCTGCCATCAGGCCCAACAGCCTTAGAAACTGTTTGACAGTGAGTGACTGACCTTCCCTTACTCTCTTGACTGTCGTGAGGATTGACTCAATACAAAAAAAAGTTCGAGCAGGAGACAGACGTGCCTGCATCGAGGTTGAGTCCCACACCACGCCTAAATAAGTGGTTCTCTGTAGTGGAGAAAGAACACTCTTCTTGGCGTTTAGTCTTAACCCCAGCTCTCTCGTATGGGCGAGGACGACATCTCGATGCCGAGCCGCCATCTGCTCTGATTGAGCTAGTGTTAACCAATCGTCGCTATAATTGAGTATGCGGATGCCCTGGAGCCGCAGTGGAGCCAGAGCAGCATCCACAAACTTCGTGAAAGTACGGGGTGAGAGTACAAGTCTGAAAGGAAGAACACGATATTGGTAAGATTTGCCCCCAAAAACGAACCTCAGGAACCTCCTGTGATGAGGGGAGTATGGAAACCTGGAAATAAGTGTCTGTGAGATCTATCGTAACAAAACCAGTCCTCGGACTTGATTTGAGATACTATCTGCTTGATAGTATGCATCTTGAACTGAAGCCGTTTGATAGCGCGTTTCAGAAGACGGAGATCTAAGATCAGACGCAACCCCCCCATCCTTCTTCGGAACGATGAAGTAACGGCTGTAGAACCCGGACGTTCTCTCTCTCGAGAGAGGAGGAACACGTTCTATGGCCCCCTTCTTCAAGAGAGTATCTACTTCTTGTTCCATTACCAGAGCCTGCTCGGGGCCCACTAGTGTGGGGATGACCCCGTTGAAACGAGGCGGACGAGAACCGAACTGGATTCTGTAACCTTCTCTACAATCTGCAGGACCCATTTTGAGATATTTGGTAGAAGTTTCCACGCTACCAGAAATCTACTAAGGGAACCAGCCTCTCGAGGCTGGCTTCTGGTATTAGTAGAGGAGCCATTTCGGAGCCCTGAAGCGAATGACCGGCAGGGAACAACCGACCTGACTGCTGTAGCACCCTCAATTGAGGGGCGAGCTCTCCCGTGCCGTACCGTTGCCGGGCGGCAGCTGGGAATTTCGCTCGTCGGAGCTCACTGAGCCCTGAAGCACCGAGGTGGCAGGGGTATCAATGAACCTCCATGAGGGCACTGAAGGAACAACCGACCCGACTGCTGTAGCACCCTCACTTGAGGGGCGAGCTCTCCCGTGCCGTACCGTTGCCTGGCGGCAGCTGGGAATTTCACTCGTCGGAGCTCCCTGAGCCCTGAAGCACCAAGGTGGCACCCCCCATCCTCTTCGGAACGATGAGTAACGGCTGTAGAACACGACCTCTCTCAGGAGGAACACGTTCTATGGCCCCCTTCCTCAAGAGAGTATCTAGTCCTTGTTCCATTACCAGAGCCTGCTCGGGGCCCACTAGTGTGTGGATGGCCCCGTTGAAACGAGGCGGATGAGAACTGAACTGGATTCTGTAACCTTACTCTAAAATCTGCAGGACCCATTTTGAGATATTTGGTAGAAGTTTCCACGCTACCAGAAAATCTACTAAGGGAACCAGCCTCTCGAGGCTGGTGTCTGGTATTATTAGAGGAGCCAGTTCGGTGCCCTGAAGCGGATGACCGGCAGGGAACGACCGACCTGACTGCTGTAGCACCCTCACTTGAGGGGGCGAGCTCTCCCGTGCCGTACCGTTGCCGGGCGGCAGCTGGGAATTTCGCTCGTCGGAGCCCACTGAGCCCTGAAGCACCAGGGGTGACAGGGGTATCAGTGAAGCTCCCTGAGGGCACTGAGGAACAACCTACCCACTGCTGTGCACCCTCAATTGAGGGTGCGAGCTCGCCCGTTGCCGTACCGTTGCGGGCTTAGGCTGGGAATTGGTCGTCGAGCTCAATGAGCCCTTACGCGCCGAGGTGGCAGGGTATCAAGGACCTCCATTGAGGCACTGAGGAACAACCGACCTGACTGCTGTAGCACCCTCACTTGAGGGGGCGAGCTCTCCTGTGCCTTACTGTTGCCGGGTGGCAGCTGGGATTTTCGCTTGTCGGAGTTCACTGAGTCCTGAAGCACCGAGGGTGGCAGGGGTTCAATGAACCTCCGTGAGGGCACTGAGGAGGATTGGGCACCGTATACTGAGGTGTTATCCTTTCCTCTCCAGGTGGGCTGCCCTCAGGGACCTGACAATGGTAGGACCATTTCGCTGAGGTCCTCTTAGACAAATAACGGTCCACAGATCCGTTTTCGGTCTATAAGACCCCAACTGAGAGCATCGCCCCGACCCCCGATCTTTCTGTGGAGGGGTGCGGGTTGCAACGCTCTGTTTTTGAGACTGGCGATATGAGGAGCTTTATGACTTGGGCTGCTGCGCGCTCAGCAGCCCCACCCCTGAGCAGGTCAGCCTGGTATGCCTGCAACACCGCCATAGTGTGCAGACACGCACCAGCTTGACCTGTCGCCGTATAAGCTTTCCCAACCAGACTCGATGTAAGCCTAACGGGCCTGGTGGGAAGCTTCGGGGCCTTCAGGGACGATGCTGAGGATGGGGAGAGATAGCTCGAAAGCGTCTGCTCCACCACTGGCATCGCCCCATATACCTTATCATTCAGCCCCACGATGTTCTTTGAATAATTCGAGACTGTGGGGCTGTAATACGGGATGAGTACGGTTTCTCCCACGATCTTGGCACCTCAGCATGGAGATCGGGGAAAACGGAAGGCCCCGTCGTGAAGGCTGTGATCTGGATTCAGAACATGCTCGTCTAATTATTTTTAGGACGAGCGTCCTGTTTCTAGGCTGGCCAAACGATATTTTATTTTTGGCGCGAAACACCCCCCATAATCACGAATCACACCTCATACGCGAGGGACTGTGGTGGCGAGTCCACAGTCTCCTCTGTCTCGACACTCGTCACATCCACCTCCTCGGAGGAAGATAGATGAAGCGTCTGGCTCTTTCTCTCTCGCGGGGGGGTGGGCGCGCGAGCGAGAGACGCGGATCTACCGGGTGAGGACCGAGAAAAGGACGAGCCCGTCTCGGATCCCTCCGCTAAATCCACCTGCGATCCCCACGACAACAGTCTGCGCTGTGCCTCGGCAACAGCGGGGTCGCGAGCCTGGCCGCTCTCATCAAACACAGCCAGGAGCGTGTGCAGCGAGAGCTCGCAGTGTTGACAATCAGTTGCTCGAAAGCTGACCGTGCATGCTTCTCGCTTAAACAAGCGACACACAAATCGTGTGTATCCCCCCCCGCCAGATATCGTGGGCAGGGAGAAACACAGCGTTTGTAATGCCGTTCGCTCGCATAGACTTTCTCATTGTTTTATATATATGAGTGCTTGTGGGGACAGACAACAGTAAATAGACAGACACATACACAGAGCGCTACTGAAGAGCTGAAGCTGGTTTGCGCTCTGCCGGATGTGCTTTTATACTTTCTGGTGCTTACATCCCCCTGCTCGCGATGTCTCACTACTCCATTAGACTGATTTGTCACGTGCTTCAGAACGCGGTCACGCACGGGCGTTCCCAAAGCGACTCGACGCAACTCGAGTTCCTGAAGGGGAACATTTCTTTTCATCATGAGTATTTTTCTCCCCACTTTCCATTGTTTTTATTTCAATGGATATGTAGAATTTTGAGAATTTTTTGAATGAAAGATTAAAAAGAAAAAAATGCAAATGTACATTTATTCATTTAGCAGACCCTTTTATGTAAATAAATACATAATAAATTTATTTATAATGTTCATAGCCCTCTTTGTGGGGGGGAGCTCATATTTACCAAGGGTGTCAATATAGGTGGAGGGCACTCTCTCTCTCGCTCTCTCTCTATATATATATATATATATACAAGGCTGCTTAACAGCTGCATGATACAGAGAGCCAGACTCAAAACACCCCATTAATGTATGTCTAAGGGATTTCTGGGATATTTCATTACCTTTAACACAACCACATTACATGTGAGCTATAAAAGAACAAACTCTGAGCAATATATTTTTCTTTAGGCAAAGAAAATCACAATCACACACTCCTGAACTGACATAAACAGGCACAAAGCAGTAATCTCGAGGGTTTACCTGCGGAATCCTCCTGTGATGCTGACGGTGGCGGATGGGTTGACACAGATGACAGCTTCCTCCACTATAATCTTCAGAGCGCTGGCCTCTGTCCTGCTCACCGGCTTACTGATGTCCTCATAAAACAAGAACCCTGCGACCAGAGCGGATGAATAAAAGATTGAATGACAAACACCCACCAACTGTTGCGCAAACTAGACTTTTACACTGTCTGAAGAAAATGAAAATGTGAGAGGAGTTTCCCTGCGAAAACTCATCAGATTTGGAGAAATGTAGCATTGCATCAGTGTCTCAGCAATGGATGCTCTGCAGTGAATGGGTGCCGTCAGAATGAGAGTCCAACAGCTGATAAAACATCACAAATCCCATTAATCCACGCACTCCATGTCCTCCTTTAACATCTTGAAGACAAAGCTGAACAAATCCAGCATTAAGATGTTTTTAACTTCAAACCATTGCTTCAGGTAAAATACAAGGCCATAATCCCCAACTTCCCTCAGTGAAAAAGTGCATCTCCTGTTGTCTCTCACGTCATAATCCAGCCACATATTTGTTTAGAGCTGTTTAAACGGTGCTTGATCTGTGCAGATTTCTCTCCTGATGCAGACCAGAACACTTTTACACTGGAGGAAGAGTTATTGTATGAAAAACGTCTGGGTGTTAGTTAAAAACGTCTTAATGCTGGATGTGTTTCAGCTTTTGTCTTCTCCAGATGTTAATTGATGGACTGGAGTGCTGTGGATTACTTGTGGATTATTGTGATGTTTTTATCAGCTGTTTGGGCCCTCATTCTGACGGCACCCATTCACATACATTGCTGACACACTGATGCAGTGCTACATTTCTACAAACCCGATGAAGAAACAAACTCATCTACACTTGGATGGCCTGATGGTGAGTACATTTTAAGCAAATTTTCATTTTGGTGAACTATTCCTTTAATGTACAAAAAAAATGATACTACCAATGAAAACTTTCTTTGTCAGCCTTAAAGAGAAATATACAGGAGACGTTCCTGGTTTTTATCTTGGTGTTTTTGATCTGCTTTCTAATATTGTGAACTTCTTCCCTTGTGCTGCTGTCACACTTAATAGAGCACAACCGTGTTTCCAGAAATAAAAAAACATTAATTTTCTCCATAGAGAAAACGACTTTCAGTGATAAAGCACCTTGAGTGACAGACTTGAGTGCACCTTAAAGTTGCTTTGGATAAAAGCATCTGAAAAATGACTAAATGTAAACCTCCTTCACCCAAATCGTGAGCGAAATCATCACTCAGAGTGTCTCAAACTTACTTACAGTTTGTATATATCTGCTACATGCAATGAAGTTAAAAATATATTTGATGTAAGGAAGAAGTTCAAGTTCAAAGGGAATCGAATCCAAAGATTTGAAATCAACTCGATTCAAAATTGATAGTTTACACTTTATCAACTATTCGTCCAGCGAAACGTTAAAATTAGTATATCTTAACAATTTTGATATTTATATGATCCCCTTGGCCAAAGGTCGTAATACTGTACATGCTAGTGATAATGGATTTGCTAGGTAAAATCCCTGGGCATGAGGTTGCTTTATAAACAAAGAACACAAGACACTGCTTCTTTACAAGAAACAAGAATTTATTATTTGCTACTCTAAGATACTGTACATGAAACTACTACTAAAAACACACACACACACACTACAGTTGAGAGTCGTGAAGTTACTGTGTTTGATGAAGTCCCCACATCTAGTAGTTTCTAGTTGCTTAAAACGCACCCCAAGAAAATCACAAAAGCAGAGATTTGGCTTATTTTTAGCTGCTTAAGATAGATTCAGCACCAATTTTTTTTGCAAGAAAGGAGACTTTGTTTGTTTACTTGCGTTTGGTTGAAAACATGTTTTTCCTCATTGGCTTGTCTCAGAGAATCACGGCGCTTCTGATTGGCTGGCGAAATATTATAATAATAGAAATAGAAATATTATAATATAATAATATTAAATATTATTATTACAAAGTAAAATAGCAGTGAATTATTGTAAAATGTAATGTATTTCTGTGACGCACAGCTGAATTTTCAGCATCATTACTCCAGTCTTCAGTGTCACATGATCTTCAGAAATCAGTATAATATGCTGATTTGATGTTCAGGAAACATTTCTGATTATTATCAATGTTGAAAACAGGTATGCTGACAAATAGGTATTTTTGTGGAAACTGTGATACATTTTTCAGAACTCTCTGATGAATAGAAAGTTTTAAAAAAACAGCATTTATTTGAAATCGAAATCTTTTGTAACATTATAAATGTCTTTACTGTCACTTTGATTAATTTAATGCATCCTCGTCAAGTATTCATTTCTCTCAATAAATACTGTAGATATTTAATAAATACTGTAAACATTTTAAGTGGAGACTGATGCATGCTGCTATAAGTAGAAAAGCATCATATATTTGATGTCATTCACTGAACTTCAAAATAAACACATCACAAGTGCACAGCCAGAGAAATCACTACGAAAACCGAGATCTTTTCCAACAGGAGACTTTCTGATCCGCCTCTCACCCGACTGGAAATCTCCCGAATGGGATCTGCATAATTGTTTGAAGCCAGCGTGTTGTTTATAGATCAGCAGGGCGTGAATGAGCGCCTGAAGACAGCGGTGGAAAATTACGAGGCCTGACGATTAAAAAACACTAGCGGTGTGCCTCATTAAACTTACAGTAGATTTTTCTAAACAATCAGTAATTAACAACACGGCCCTCCATCATAAATCCACATTAAGACTCGAGGCCATAAAACAACAGGTCAGATGAGGCGATTGCTTTAAACGCTAACAATAAAATCATATCATAATTCATAAATGAGATGACAGCGGGAACACGGCTGGCCTTTTCCCAGCCTGATTGATGAGCTCTGAATGTATAACAACCAAAACTGTCGCCATTCTCCCACTTCCTTCCGCCTTTTAATACGTGACGCTCCACATGAATCCAGACTCATCGATGAGTGTATTTATATTCTGAGGGGTTTTGTGTGCGACGCTCCCGAAGCACAGCACAGCGCAGGAGCCCTCGGCTCCAGACACACACCATCAGAGGCCGACAGCTGCATAAAAATGACCTGCAAATGATGAGTGTGGTTTGGCAGGAACATTTATCATGTCTACACTGTGTTTTTACTCAGAGAGAGAAACAGAGAGGAGGTCTGGCTTAAAAACCTTCAAACACTTGACACTAGTCAAAAAGTGACTCTTCTCTGAAAACATTATAAACTGTGGTAAAACAGTGTTGTTTTGGACACATACTCTGGTGAGTAAGTGCATGGTAAAAATATGGTATTCCTGGAAGTGCTTTAGAATACCAGGCCTGGGAATTGGCATAAACCTCCCAATTCTATATTATAATAATTTTGAGCTGCCGATTCCATATATATAATGTTGTTGTTGTTTTTTGTATTTTGTAAATTATTTTTAAGCATGGTTTTAAGTAGTTTTTATTCATTTAAATATAAATTGTAATTACAAAAGGTTTAAAATGATATAAATAAAAACAATGGTGTGTAATAAAGTATTTTCATAATATTTAGCTGCCAATTAAATATTATGGAGACATTTTATTTTAATTTACTGTTATATTAAGTAAAACTTTCTTAAGCATTTTATAAATTTTGTCTCTCGGTGTCCAGATGATAACTGGCTGTTTATTTATTTTGATATTTAAAAAGTCTATTGGCAAAAAAGAAATCCAAGGCCATTCTTCTGTCCAAACAGTAAACAGAATATTATTATATTATATATATATATATGTATGTAACAGAAGAATGTCGGAGGATTTCGTAAAGGCCAGAGCACTGTTAAAGGTTTCTCTTTAAGGAAACTTTGCTTCCTTTGCTCCCTTTAACAAACATTGGTTTTCACGAGACGCACCGGTGCATGTGCAGCGCTGAACTCATACGTCATGCTCCCGGAACTACTTCTGTGTACAACTGCTGGCGCAAGCTAAATTCAAGTGATTATTACGTTTTGAATATGGATATTTTTCTTCCAAAACGCAGGTGGGATAGCACAGGAGGCCTTTGTCCACCCCCCGGAGCCGTGTGAGACACTTTTTATTATGGATGGGCGATTTTTATTTAACTTCTTTTGGACTGAATCATGCACACCCTCTGTGCCATAAAAGATTGACAAATCAAAGACAATTTTTTCATATACTCCGACTGATTCGTCTGAAAGATAAAGTCATAAACACCTAGGATCCTCGGGGGTGAGTAAAACGCAGCCTAATTTTCATTTTTTGGGTGAACTAACCCTTTAACATCTATCATTTCACACCTCTCTTTCCAAACCTGTTCAGTCGAAGCGTCAGTGTTTATGTCACATATTCCACTGAAGGCGAGTATAGACGAACCCAAGTGCAGCTTTATTAAAGTCAAACGTGAGCAGATACAAAAACAAACAAAGACTTGGCTAGACGTGGAACAAAACATAATCGAGAAACTCACCAACAGAGGATTACACAAACAACAAAGCTAGAGCCGAGATAATGGCAAAATGAGGGCTATATACAGTATATCAAACAAAGAGGGTCACATGACATAAACCAACCAAAGACCGAAACAGAACTAGCAACCACATGACAAAGACAATGAACCAATGGAAACATGACATGACGAGGGCACAAAGAATCGCATGACAAAGAACATGACTTTTACAAAATAAAAGGCATGAAAACAATGAACATGAAACAAAACCCATGTTAAAGTTTACCTGCGGTCTGCATGCGGTTCAGTCTGACGCTGGGTTCGCTCAGGACCTGTTCAAACGTCCGCAGTCCTCTACAGAACCAGTTCTCAGCCGTTTTGGGTCCGACCCCGAAGACACTGCTGAACAACTGAGCCACAAACACATGAACACACACATTAACACACACACTCGCTAATCCGCATGCTAAACTCTGAAGTCCTGAGAGACTCACTTTACCTTCATAGTCCGATACCTCTCATCATTCAGTATCTCCTCAACTCTGGAGGAAGAGCCGCATTCAGAGATCTCCTGTGAAGATAGAGACGTCAGACACGCCTGAGTCGCACAAACTGCTCAATCCAGCTCATTCATGAGCTGTTATGATTAAACACGCTAACTGTGAATAATCTATACACACACACACAGCATCCTAGTTAATTGCAGCTTAATAAGTCTAATGAAACGCTGGTTGCGTTGTCTCCCATCGCTCTGGCGCTGTTGTGAAGATGCTTTATTTGCTGTCTTACAGTCTCTCAGCCTGCAGGAAGCAGAATCAGTGTATTAATCACATCCACAGTGAGTTGCTTTCACATTTATCACTGTGAATGTGGACGCAATGATTGACTTTCCCATCAAACATGCTTCCCATTAATCACAGAAGTGACTTAGAGTCTCAGGAATGAACATTTGGAGAATCATCACCTTCACATCAATCCATTTTCACACTCAAGTCAATGACATGAGGGAGAGTAAACGACGACTGCATGATCATTTTAGGGTGAACTAGTCATTTAATTGTCTGTATTTGTTTAAGCAGTTGGTGGAAAGCTGCACGCAATTCATTCTCATCAAAGAAATGGAAAGCACTAGAGATATGAGGGCCAGTATAGAGACGTTAGTATAGTTACTCTACATGCTGTCAGTAATCCCACAACTTTCAACACAAAGGAAAACCGTGTTTTTGTCACGTCACTCAATTATTAAAAGCTAATTGTCTTTCATTTTTAAAATGGCATAATATTACAAGTTCTTCCTTGTATTCTCCAGACTTCGGCTGTCAAAACACATCTCTGCTGAAATACTGCAGGATCTTCAACTAAATGTAGGAGAATCTCATAAAAACATGTCACATTTAACCCCAAAATCAATTACAATAAGCTTATATATATTGCATGTATATATATACTGTATATTAGAAATCCTGATTATACAGTTTAATGTAATGGTATGCTCACCAAGGCCGTATTTATCTGATTGAAAACAGAGTAAAACATATAAAACAAAAAAATATTTTTACAATTTAAAATAGCTGTTTCTATGTGAATATCTGTTAAACTGTAATTTATTTCTGTGATCAAAGCTGAATTTCCAGCATCATTACTGCAGTCTTCAGTGTCACATGATCTTCAGAAATAATATACATTTAAAGCTTCAAATAAGTTAAATAAATTATATTATAATTTTGTACTATAGACTATATGTCAGGCCAAAAGGAATCAAATCTGAAGCTCAAAATATATTTATAAATCCTTAATATGAATACACGCCCCAATTTTAGGACCATTACATTTAACAATTAACGTTGTTTTTTATTAGCATTTAAATGAATAAATCCAGGATCCATCAAATCTTTCATATATGTGACCCTGGAGCACACAACCAGTCATAAGGGTCCATTTTTTCGAAATTGAGATGTATGCATCATCTGAAAGCTGAATAAATAAGCTTTCCATTGATGTATGGTTTGTTAGGATAGGACAATAATATGTCGGAGATACAACTATTTGAAAATCTGAAATCTGATGGTGCAAAAAAAATCTAAATATTGGGAAAATTGCCTTTAAAGTTGTCCAACTGAAGTCCTTAGCAATGCATATTACTAAGCAAAATTAAGTTTTGCTATATTTACGGTACGGAATTTACAAAATATCTTCACGGAACACGATCTTTAATTAATATGCTAATGATTTTTGGCATAAAAGAAAAATGGATAATTTTGACCCATACAATGTATTGTTGGCTATTGCTACAAATATACCCCAGCGACTTAACACTGCTTTTGTGCTCCAGGGTCACAAGTGACATTTTAAATGATATATTAATAGTAAGAATTTTAGGGGAAAATGTGCTAAATTGTCATAACAATAATCTTGACAATTTCTTGGATTTGCTTGTAGGGTGAAACATGACCCATGCAGACATGTTCTCACAGGTTTGAGCTTTACCATTTTACCTCATTTAAAACCTACTCAAATGTTTTTTTTGCTGAAATGTTTGGCTCTTTCTTTCTTTCTAAACCATGTCTTGCTGCTTTCCCCCTCAGGAAAATAAACAGCGGCGGTGTGAAAGCGTATTTATCAGAGCCTCAGCAGGAGCAGAGCAGCTCAGATGACTGCTGATGTGTGGAGACAGAGAGAGATGGACGAGGCTCATGCTGCACCTCTATGATGGCCCTGCTATGTTCTCCCAGGCAGGGCAGATGCTGCGTCTCCTCCAGCCGTCTCAGGGCAGCGGGGAGGCTCTTGAGCACGGATGCAGCTTTTCTGAACGCCAGGCTCGGCCCCTGATTCCCACAGAGCTCCAGGTTCTCCGCCAGCACCTCCAACGCATCCTACAGCAGCAGACAGGAGGAGAGCTTTGTCACATGTCACTCAGTTATTAAAAGCTAATTGTGTTTCATTTTTAAAACAGCATAATATTACGAGTTCTTCCTTGTTTTTTCCAGCTTCAGCTGTCAAACACAAACACATATCTGTGCTGAAAAACTGCAGGATCTTCAGATAAATGCAGGTGGATCTCATGAAAACATGCCCAAAATACATTTAACCACAAAATCATAATGGTCCTAAAATATAATATAGAGAGCCAAAAAGCACATGATTAGATGAAAATGTTTGTAGATCTTGAATAAATTATCCAATTTAATTCTAAAGCATTAAATAAAGAAATATTTAACACATATAACTAACACTATAAAACCATAAAACTACTTTTGTTACTTGAAAAAAACCTTTGACTAAAATATAATATAATAGATTTAAAAAACTACATGTATTTATTTCAGTGAGTGGCGAAGCAAAATTTCTGCACTAAAAAAATTAATGAAATTATATAACATATAGTACAAAATAATAATAATAAATAAAATAAAATAAAATAAAAAATTACCAAAAAAAAAAAAACTTAACATACTTGAAAAAAAATATATATATAACATAACCATTAATTTTTTTAATAAATAGCATAAATAAGACAAGTTCTCAAAGTGTTCATAAATTACCATTTTAATAATATATTATTTTTCCACATACTTTAATGAGAATTTTAGGGGAAAATTGCTTATATGACAATAATCTTTATAACAACATAATTTACTGATTTTGCTTTTAGGTTAAATACAACAGAGATGAAATTATGAAAAGCTAAAATGTTTGTCACTCTTTATTAAATTATCTTTCATTTATAGTGGCGTCAGATTAACAAGTTCTTCATTGTATTTGTATTTTATATTTTTGTATTTGTTTGTTGGTGGTTTTGACGATTGCCCAGCACATTTACTGAACTAAAAATGAAATGAACGAAACTATAGTAGACAGATAAAAAATAAATAAACTTTTAACTAATCTAAAACGAAAAACTAATCAACTCAAAGTATAAAAAATCATTACCCATAACTAATGACAGTATATGTACTGTCTATATTAAGTTACATATAATTATATAATATATAATATAGTATATATGCAGTGGGGAAAAAAGTATTTAGTCAGCCAGCAATTGTGCAAGTTCTCCCACTTTAAAATATGAGAGAGGCCTGTAATTTTCATAATAGGTATACATCAACTATGAGAGACAAAATGAAAAAAAAAATCAAGAAAATCACATTGTAGGATTTTTAACGAATTAATTGGTAAATTCCTCTGTAAAATAAGTATGTGGTCACCTACAAACAAGCAAGATTTTCTGGCTCTCACAGACCTGTAACAAACTTATTTAAGAGGCTCCTCTGTCCTCCACCAGTTACCTGTATAAATGGCATCTGTTTGAAAAAGTATATCAGTATAAAAGACACCTGTCCACATCCTCAAACAGTCACACTCCAAACTCCGCCATGGCCATGACCAAAGAGCTGTCAAAGGACACCATAAACAAAATTGTAGACCTGTACCAGGCTGGGAAGACTGAATCTGCATAGGTAAGCAGCTTGGTGTGAAGAATCAACTGTGGGAGCAATTATTAGAAAAATGGAAGACATACAAGACCACTGATATCTCCCTCGATCTGGTGCTCCACGCAAGATCTCACCCTGTGGGGTCAAAATTATCACAAGAACTGTGAGCAAAAATCCAGAACCACACGGGGGGACCTAGTGAATGACCTGCATAGAGCTGGGACCAAAGTAACAAAGGCTATCATCAGTAACACACTGCGCCGCCAGGTACTCAAATCCTGCTTGCCCGACGTGTCCCCCTGCTTAAGCCAGTACATGTCCAGGCCCGTCTGAAGTTTTGCTAGAGAGCATTTGGATGATCCAGATTAGGATTGGGAGAATGTCATATGGTCATATGAAACCAAAATAGAACTTTTTGGTAAAAACTCACTTGTCGTGTTTGGAGGAGAAAGAAGGCTGAGTTGCATCCACAGAACACCATACCTACTGTGAAGCATGGTGGTGGAAACATCATGCTTTGGGGCTGGTTTTTTCTGCAAAGGGGACCAGGACGACTGATCCGTGTAACTGAAAGAATTGAATGGGCCATGTATCGTGAGATTTTGAGTGAAAACCTCCTTCCATCAGCAAGGGCATTGACGATGAAACGTGGCGTTCTTTCATCATGACAATGATCCCAAACACACCGCAACGAAGGAGTGGCTTCGTAAGAAGCATTTCAATGTCCTGGAGTGGCCTAGCCAGTCTCCAGATCTCAACCCTATAGAAAATCTTTGGAGGGAGTTGAAATTCCGTGTTGCCCAGCGACAGCCCCAAACATTACTGCTCTAGAGGAGATCTGCATGGAAGAATGGGCCAAAATATCAGCAACAGTGTGTGAAAACCTTGTGAAGACTTCAGAAAACGTTGACCTCTGTCATTGCCAACAAGGGTATATAACAAAGTATTGAGATGGAATTTTGTTATTGACCAAATACTTATTTTTCACCATAATTTGCAAATAAATTCTTTAAAAATCCTGTGATTTTCTGGATTTTTTTTTCTCATTTTGTCTCTCATAGTTGAGGTATTCCTATGATGAAAATTACAGGCCTCTTTCTTCTTTTTAAGTGGGAGAACTTGCACATTGGTGGCTGACTAATACTTTTTTTCCCCACTGTATATATATGACATATATATATATAAATTATATATGTTTTTTTGATAAATTCAAATAATATATATATACATAAATAATATATTTCTCTGCCAGGACCTCCAGCGCATCCTACGGCACAGAGACGATGAAGAATGACAGGCAAGCAAACAGGCGGAGATGAAGTGTGAAAAACACCGAAAAATTTAAAAAGGTCAAATAAAAGGCAGCAGGAGTGAGGAAAACAGATGAAAAGAGAAAGTAAGTTTACACGGGCTGCGCAGTGACCCGTGCCAGCGGCAGACAGCAACCAGAGAGTGCTCTGTATTCTTCCCATCATGCTGCGCTCCTGTGCATGCTTTTCAGATGACCTCACAGCGACTCGTGGCTCTGCGATCAGTGGAGAGGAACCTGTCATTTTCCACTTGTTCACAAGCGTTTCCCTGAGGGCCGCTGGCACACGTGTTCACACGCTACTACATCATATACACTTAAAAATAAAGGTGCTTAAACTGACTTTAAAAACCATCAGTTGAATTTCATGTTACTTGAAATTGTGCAACTTATTTTGAGGAGTTAAAAAGCTCATGTAAATTACGTTATTGATCATATCATTTCTACAGTGTGCAGTGGCAGTCAAAAGAAGCAAAATTAGGTCATAATATAAGCTCACACTAGTGGTCAAAAGTTTGGAATTATTACAGTTGTTCTCTTTTGATCACCAAGGATGCATTTATTTAGTCATCAATACAATACAATTGTAATATTGTGAAATATTATTACATTTTAAAATAACTGTTTTCAAAAAATCATGTATCATAGGTTCTAATATATTTGCATACTGAGCACACAATGACGAGGTGAAGATTTGAGTTTTACATACAGTAACTCTTTCTATTTATTTTTAGTCATATTCAATATTGCATTTATTTGATTGAAAATTCAGTAAACTGTAATATTGTGAAATATTATTACAAATATTGCAATATAACAAAACTTGAAATAAAAGATAAGATAAGATAAGATGTGTGCATAACCAAGAAAATACGCCTTTTCTAAAGCATTTAAAAAAACTAGACATTTTGAACATTCAGAGAACATTCAGAAATAATGTTTTTATAACTTCATGGAACATTACCCCAAAAGTTCTCAGAAAATTTTTTCATCATCTGGATGTGTGCTTGCATTTCTCTAAATACACTATCTTGAAGGAAACTCTATCGCCCCCTTGAGTGCTGAGGTTTATCAGTAGAATAACAGCAGCACAGGTTTAGTATGTACAACGGGCCGGTGTGAATCAATACATGCAGCTGCTTTGTTTTCATGACATGAATGTGCCTAGACATATTTAAAAAACCCTCCCGACCCTGACATACACGACACCCTTGACACCAAACACACACCAAACACACACAGTACTGGTTAATGAGAGCAGCGGGCCGGTAATGCCAGGGGGCATGGGGTCGAGTCCTGCTATGCCGTGAGTGTGTATGGTGAGGATGAGGATGAGAATCCTGGAGTGTGAGGACAGTGGGAGTGTGTGTGAGGAGTGTGTGTGTTTGAGCTCCTGCTGTGCCAAAGGAAACTCTGGAGAGCTCACGTCTCACTGAGAACTCAAGACGAGATCTGCAGCTTTAATGAAGACCTCTGAACACACATCTGCACTGTCTGCTGCTGTAATGGTATGATATTATATTAGCATTGAGTGTATGATGAATGAGTGGGAGTCTGCAATAAGACTGTAAGATACTCTGTATTTGTTTGCTGAAGCCCACATGTTTAGTTGTGATGCTAAGTGTTGATTTTTTACTCATTGATTTTTCCCCCCAGTAGACACTTAAAATCAAACTCATATTCTGGGTTATCTGAAGGTTATTGTAAGCCTCAGACCAAACGCTGAGCATTGTGCAATGAGCATGATAAATATTGTACACAACAATGGCAGAAGTATAGGAAGATTTATAGTTTCTATCTACAGTAATTGTCTGACGCTGTACAACTTTAGTTCCCTTCCTAGGGAACTTTGAACTGCGTCCTCTAGAGGTCGCTATGGGGAACGCCTTCAGCGTGACCGGTGTCTGAAGCATACATCTAAACACGACAATAACATTGGCCGGCGACAGCCTGTGACGTCATCACCGACCACAATATAAAAGGGCGCCGGGAGAACACGAGATCCTCTTCTTCATCTCCAAGGACTGTTTTGTTTGAAGCATGCATTTCCTTTACCATGGCGAGCACTAGTAAAGCATTTAAGAAGTGTGTGGATCCGTGTCCTCGTTATTTGACACCTGATGACACGCACGATCTTTGCGTCTCGTGTTTGGGTGAAGAGCACGCACACGATGTCCTCAAGGGGGCCGTTTGCGTGCACTGTGAGTGTTTTCCTATGAAAAAGCTCCGCTCTCGGTCTCTCTTTTCGAGGAAGGAGGAACAGCCATCAGCTCCCCGTGGTTCAGGACCCTCCGCTGCTGAGGCATGGAGGAAAATGAACTCGTGGGGATTGCAGATGGACCTGGCTGATGAGTTGAAAAAGGGTCTTTCCCTTTCGCGCTCATCAGTCACGGATGAGAGTGAGCTGCTGGACGACGATGCTATCTTCTGCGGAAGCCTCCCAGCATCAGGTCTCCAGTATAATGCTGCAACCTCAGGACCAGCGGGTCCTTCTCGTGGGCTAGTACTCTTCTGAGTACATGCTTCGTGAAAATGCTCCCTATCCTCTGGCCAGGGTGCGCTACTCATCTCTCACCCTGAGGGGTCTCCTGAGATTTGAGTCTTCCTAACCATCATGCACGTTCTCTGAGCTAGAGCTACTCTTGCTGAGGTGTTGAGGAGCTTAATACTCCATAGACAGTCAGGCCCACGGGTCCTCCCTGTCTCACTGCCCTTATGGTTGAAGCAGTAATCGCCCCTCTGCGGAGTGGGCTTGAGTACACTGCATTCCTTGAGGCAAGAGGGATTTGTGTTTCTGCGGAAACCCCTCTTGTATGCGTCTGCTCCCCTCTCTGTGAGGGTTAGCTAGGAGTCGCTCCTAGTATGTGCTGTAAGGGCCCACCTCAGCTTTAGAGCCGAGAGCGCTGCTCCCAAAAAAACCCATTTGCAACAAACTGAGTGTTAGGCCAGTTTCTGTCGCCTCCTTGGTCAGTTGCCTTTATTTTGGGACCCTGTTGTTCCCTGTAGAAATGTGTGATACCCTTCTAGCAGGAACCCATTTCTGATGTCCCATTTGCGATCATCTGCCCCGGGCATGGCTGCGCTCCCCTCACTGCGGGAGGGTCCCTTTGAGCTCACCGGTCCTGGGCAGACTGGATGAGTCCTCCTCTTGACTTGAGAGTTAGGTTCTCTGACCCTGGGCTATTGATCGCTTCGGTCGAGCTGGGTTCAACCCCTAGCGAGGAGAGAGAGGAACCTGCTCTGCTCTCCAGCTCTGTGGCAGTGACATCAGGTAGTTGGGCCACTTGCTGCTTCCCTGTTAAATAGCTGCCACTATTTGGATCAAGCTAGGAAGTGCTACACTCACCTCGGAGGGTTGTCGTTGAGCCTGCCACTCCCCCCCCCACTTTTCCCGATTGCGCCGTTTTTGACTTTCCCTCATCAATTCCTCCACTTCGTTTTGAGCTCAAATATGGGGTTGGTGGTTGGTGGGTAGTTGAGGTAGCAGCCGCAGGTCGTTAGGCCTCTGGTCGGGTGGGTGTGGGTGGTGTTGGGTGTCCACCTCCGGGTCTGGGGAGCCGCCCTCCTTGTGGGTCGAGCTTAGCAGTGCCCTTGGGGGTTTCATATGAGCACGCCCCTCTCAATGTGAGCGTCCGAGTCCCCCTTCTAGGTTGGGCCTCCGCTCTTTTGAGCTCCGGATAGCAATCATGCCATGCGGCTGGGCCATCTCCGCAGGTTGCTTGTTAAGTGAGCTAGCTGTGCTCCCCTCACCATGAAGGGCCTCTTGCAACCGCGCTGCTCCCTTCTGGGCATCTGTGAGCAGATGCTTCAGAATCTTTTTGGTGAGTGTGCCACCAGTCACTTAGGGGCCCCTAGTCTGGTTTAATACAGGCCTTTGGTTGCCCCTTAAGGCAACGGTGTTTCTAAATCCATGCTATGGTGAGTGCACACGCTGAGCTTCTGTGCACTTTCTAAAATCCACATTGTGGTAAGTGTGCACAACCCCCTAAGACTCTTCGACTTTTCTAAAATCATGTATGTTAAGGGTTACGCGCTGTCAGCCTCGTTATCTTTCTCTGAGTTGGTTTAGGGACCGGTTTTCACCTTGGGCTCCACTCAACCTATGCATCTCTGTTGATACATTTCTGAACATGGTGTTGCTACCAAAGATCTGTCGAGTCAGTTCTTGGAGCAGGTTTATTCATAACTGGTGGTAGCCCCCCTGGTTGGCAGGCCAGGGTCTGGTTTGGTTTTTAGACACCTGGCCGTATCCCCTTAAAGGAATATCTTTCTTCTGATTCCAAGCCTTGAGCTCTGCCCTAGGCTTGGGCTTCCTAGCCCAGCCCTTAACAGGTAAGTTCTTTTAGGGTATGCGGCTCAGGCCCTTGGCCGAAGGGGACAATGTCACTGATAGCTGTCAAGGCATCCTTGGGGCAACTCCCATAGCTTTGGTAGAGTTTGTACTTAGTGCTCGCATGTGGTTTGGCATGCACTCCCCTCAGCATTGTGGCATGGGTATACCATTCCCTAAAGCGACCCCTAGAGGACGCAGTTCAAAATTCCCTTGGAAGGGAACGTCTCAGGTTACGAATGTAACCATGGTTCCCTGAGAAGGGAACGAGACACTGCGTCCTCTAGTTCCCTTGCCATGCTTCGGACGTAAGCTTCAGACGAAGAAGCGGATGACGTGTTCTCCCGGTGCCCTTTTGTGGTCGCGCCGGTAATGACGTCACAGGCTGTCACCTGCCAATTTTATTGTCGTGTTTAGATGTATGCTTCAAACACCAGTCACGCTAAAGGCATTCCCCATAGCGACCTCTAGAGCAGTGTCCGTTTCCCTTCTCAGGGAAGCATGGTTACATACGTAACCTGAGACGTTTTTATTTATTTGTATTACTTTATTCATTTATTTGATCAAAAATCATCATTGCTCACCAAGGCTGCATTTATTTGATTAAAAAAAAGATATAGTAAAAACAATAATATTGTGAAATATTACTGCAAAGAAAGAAACAAATACAAATAAATGCTCCATTTAAAATAAATGTTCTTTTGAAATTTCAATTTATCTGTGAATCCTGAAAATAAAATGTATCACAGTTTCCACAAAATTAATTAAGCAGCACAACAGTTTTCAACATTGGTAATAATCAGAAATGTTTCTTGATCAACAAATCAGCATATTAGAATAATTTTAAAGGTTCATGTGACACTGAAGATGGGAATAATGATGCTGAAAATTCAGCTTTGATCAAAGCAAAAAAAAAAACATTTTAACATGTTCACACATAGAAAACGGTTATTATAAATTATAATAATATTTCACAATTTTGCAGTTGTTCCTGATTTTTTGATCAATAATCAGTCCTTGGTGAGCAGAAGAGACATCTTGCAAAAGCATTAACAATAATCTAATCTAAAAAATACAAAATATAAACTGTTATATTTACATACAATATAATCAATAAAATAATGAAAAGACATTATAAAATATAAATAACACATACATAATATGTCTCTTAATTTTCCCCTGTGCTTTGAAAAATTACACCAAGACAACCCACTTTCTCATTTTAATTGAATTTAGCTCCAAATTAGGTCTATTATTATGGTATGATCTATTTCAGATAACCTCGTCTCTAAACGGCACATAAAAATAAAACTGTGACTGGTTGTTTCAATCAGACAGACAGTCTCTCCTGCCAAAGTGTGCTGTTTTTAGCCAAAATAACTACAGAATGCACCAGATTTTATGCTTGAAACACTGGCTATGTGCAGGTAAACCTCTCCTTACTCCACGGAAAATCTATTTCTAGTTCTGACAAGTGGACTGAAGCGTTGACTTCACTACCAATCCTTTATTTATGTCAGAATACATTTCAAATTCCAGTGATGGACGACTCCATAATGCACTCCTGAATCAATGAAGAACATACAGATGCCTGACCTACTATATCGCTCGCACAACATGAACATTTTTCACAGAGGAACTTTTATTTATGACCTCAGAGCTGTAGAGCGGCTCTGAAAAAAATGGACAAGCCGCAAAAAGGCTTTCCAGAGGCTTTCATCCATGCAGCAGCACACATAATGACCGGCATATCTGCTGCTGCAAGACGTAAATACCAACCATCAGATGCCTCCTGCATCGGATAACACAGCGCTTTCATTAGCAGACATGGCCGTGATTCCCGGTCGGTTGTATGATGAAGCGAGGGGTCATTAGAGAGATTGATTCAGCCAGGGAAAGACCTTTGCCAGGCTGCTGTCAGTGCAGCTGTGGCACCAGAGGCCAAGAGATGAAAGCAAACAACACGCGACGCCTGCTCATTAATGTCTATTTACACCCTCCACATTAAATCAGCCAGCATTCATTCACACACACGCTTTTCTGAGTGCTTTCACAGCGTGACGGTCAGTGCCGCTACATACGGATGTATTGATTGATGTGGAAACCTGGTAAAGATGGAGAGATGGAGAAAACTTTAAGAAAGTAGAGATGACAGAATGCCAAAAACAGAATGAGAGAAAGAAAAAGAAAGAAAAAAGACACACAGCAGCTCTGATTTAAAATGTTTAAATATTAAAAAATAAATATATATTTTATTATTAGATTATGATTATTTTTCTATTGATACTCATTTACACAGTTGATTTAATAGTGTTTTTCACAAGGCATTGGCATAAAATTGATCCGCACTCCACACAGTGGTAAACATGGTAACATGGTAAAACATGGTAAAAAAAATTAATACTAAATTTTCAATAATACAAATGCAAAATTCACCCATATAACCATTTTCAACCGTAACCAAAAAAAATTTACATGCAACAGAGACAAAATGCAAAAACAGAGAATGAGGAAAAGAGAAAAGAAAGGGGAAAAGACACACATTAGCTGTTTTTAAAATGTCCTAAAAGTATTAAAAATTATTTATTATTATTATTATATAACAGTAATAACATTATTATAAATTATAATTATACATATTATTCTAATTATTTTCATATTATTATTATTATTATATTATTAATCACTATATACATTAAACATATTTTTGTAATTACGTTTTGTTACTATCTGATATTTACTTTAACCGTTTGATTTGAACACAAACAATTGCATAAATTTAATCGCGAACACCCTAGCAATCACGATAATGTGGAAAATATTTATACTAATAATAAATAATAATAATAATAATAATAATAATAACTAACTAATAATATAATTTAATATGTAAACATGCAAAATTCAACCATATGCAACCATAACAGCAATTCAACATAATAATAATAATAATAATAAAAAAAAACAAAAACCTTAGCAAAATGCTAAAATCCTCCCAGAACACACCACTATACTTTTCTTTAGAACATTTAATTTGACTCATTTTAGGAAATGCATCTGCTGGACAAACATGCAAAACTCCAGGTGAAGTCTGTGCGGAGTAAGAGAAGACATAAGGATCAGATCGATATCGGTGACTCTTGGGAGCCGGGAAAAGTGCTGTGATTGACAATCACAGGATGTGTTTTGGTGGATTCATCAAGCTCCGGGGCCGCAGTGTTTCTGACACCTGCACACCTGTTACGTGTCAACCAAACACCTGCAGGCTGATCTCTCCTCACTCTCTCCTCACCATCAGTAAACCGAGACTTCACATCAGCGGCATGAAAAACAAAACTGTTCAGTATCAATTATGCACAGAATGTGGATCAAACCAAACAAAAACATGTCCAATACTGGTAAACCTAAACAATAACTTAACCTGTTAACTGTCACTGGCTAACCAGTCTTACTTTTCAGATTCAAATTAGACTAATCTATCTTTTAAAACTGAATGTATGACCAGTCTCGAAGGAAAAAAAAGAGATGACTAACTTTTTAAGACTAGTCTAAGCAGTTTATGTAACAGACCCAACCGGATTTTTTTTTTTTAACTAAATATTTTACAAAATATTTTGGATTCTAAAATTGCTATAAAATCAAAGCGACATGTCTAAGTGAGTTATGTTCCAAATTGTAAGTTAATATTACAAAAACGGAGGTTCCTGTGAGATTTTGTTTAGGTGCTATACCAAAAATAGACATCGGGTTACTCCCAAACTCACTAATCAATTTATACATTTCTGTCACAACATTACTTCTTCTTCAACAAATATTTTAAAATCTGAACATAAATTGTTATAATTCATGAACACTTCGGAATACAGACCTAAGCCTGGTCTCTTTTTAAAGAAGAACGTGATTGATTGCTGAAGTGGAAGCATTTCAAAAAATTAAAGTATAAAGTTATTTAATTTGCTGTAAAGAAGTGCACCACAATACTTTTTTATCTGAAATAAATATTGTACAAAATAGTTTGTAACCTAAAATAGCTATAAAATCATAGCAATATGTCTAAGTTACATTCCGAATTTGAAGTTGATATCACAAAAATGAAAGTTCCTGTGAGATTGTTAAAAAAGCCACTTGCAAACTCCATAGAATTTATGCATGTTCCTGTCACAATATTACTTCTTCTTCTTCTTCTTCAGCAAAGATGTTAACGATTTTCACAAGATAAATTCTGTGAGGTGTTTAAGCTTTCAAATGATATCTAATTTAATGATGATTGCTAAAATTTGTGATGGGTAAAAAAGCGTAATGAAAATAAAAAGTAATAGTAATAAAGATAACACAAAAAGAGTGCCAAGCGTCCCGATAGCTAGGCGCTGGCAGTTAACCAGTTAAACACCTCTGATTTACCAATGCATTCAGATGTAGTAAGCAAAATGCTCAACCACAGCAATAAGACACGCTGTAATTTGATGCAGCATTTGGATATTCGGATGCATACACATGACATTTATAGCCAAGACGAAACAGATTATATCTCTCACAAACACCCTGAGCTCATCTCATCTCACCCTGCTGTTCTTCAGCTCAATCATTATTCTCAATAATGTGTTTGCATTGCAGGTGTTTTTCTCTCCTGGCAATAGACAATCAAGTCTCTGTTTTCCATTAAAATATCATATTTGCCAGTGAAATACAGAAGAGATTTTAATCTGTGCTCTCAGTTACGGTTCACCTCGCCCTGTCAGTCTTTGGTGTTTTTCTCTTTCATCATAATTGATTTATTAACGTTGCTGATCGCAAAATACGAGTCTACGCAAATGTCAAATCTGAAACAAAGCATATTCTCACACTGTTTTTCTCTTGATTAATGTTCAAAGAACCACAACACATCAGCTGTAATAATCAGCGAGCGACTCCTCGTGCATCCAAAAGCTCTTAAACCGCCAGCGTTCGTCAGTTTAATTCTGGCACCAAACAAAGTTTAGCAGTTTGGGCAGCGTCTCAAGAGTTGCTCGTCATTTTCCTCGCAGAGCCAAAGGTGAATCTGTTATGGGTTTATGTTCGAGTATCAAATAAATCTTTAAAGCAGAACATGACTGAAGTTTTGCTCAACAACTGATAACAGGCCTGTAACCTTCCAAACGCAAATCGCAAGACAAAGCAAAAGCCATCTGGCGATTACGCCCGAATTTCCACTTCTTGTGAGAAAATAAAAATGTCCGCATGTGTTGATCTACATTTGACTAGACTCTATCTTTCCTGTTTTTCACCTCACACCACAGCTGATGGCCATGAGTAATGTCAGATACACACAGTACAATTTTGCTATCTCAGACTAAATTCATAGATTATAAAAGATTACTTCTGAGATTAAAAAAAATATTTTGACTAAAGATGAACTCAGATAAACCATTTAGCAACACCCTAGCACCCAAAACGCCCTTGAAACCACTTAGCAACACCCTGGTAACCACTTAGAACTCCCTAGCAACCGCTTAGCAACATACTGGCACCAAAAACACCCTTGAAACCACATAGCAATGCCCTGGTAACCATCCAGAACATCTAAGTAACTGCTTAGCAACATCCTGGCAACCATGTAAAACACCCTGGAAACAACTTAGCAACATCCTGGCACCCAAAACATTCTAGAAATCACCTAGCAACGCTCTGGTAACCACCCAGAACACCTTAACAACCATTTAGCAACATCTTGGCACCCAAAACAGTCTAGAAACCACCTACCAACGCCTTGGTAACCACACAGAACACCCCTAGCAACTACCTTGAACAAGCAAACGCAACTTGAAAACATGTGAAAGTCTTGTTATGCAAACAATCCCTTACAATGTTCAATATACCCCTGTTCTGACATAAACGGCTGTGTTGGTGTTTGTCTTGAGAAACGGCACAGTGTACAGCTGAAGCAGCTAATGTGTGTTAATGGGGACGTGTGTGTGTGTGTGTGGTAGGCTTAGGTGTAGGGTTGGTGTAAGGGATGGAAAATACAGTTTGTACAGTATAAAAAACATTACGCCTATAGGATGTCCCCACTCTTCACAAAAACAAACCTGTGTGTGTGTTGTATGTGGGTGTTGTGTGTGTTTGTGTGTCTGTGTTAGTGTCATGTGTGTGTGTGTGTGTGTGTGTGTGTGTGTGTGTGTGTGGGTGCGGTGTCGCCCCCTTCTGTTCTGTCCATCCACTGTGCTGCAAATGGGCCAGAGATTAAAATAACTCAGGAACACTGTGATGTCAGTTTTAAAATAATATCTCAGTGTCCTTTACGATGTTGGAGTTTGATTCTCAGCACACATGTGTGTTTGTACTCACTGTAAAAATCTTATTGTGGTTATCCAGTGTCGTTCGTCTCTGGCAAGCGTACGGAGACACAGCAGACTCAGGTTTGGCTGACGGATGCGTACACGACCTCTGATCCACAGCGGGATTCTTCTCATAAACATACACACACACACAAAGAGAGAGAGAGACTCATAAATCAATCAGATGTTCAGTCGATATTAGATCAAAATTAGCAATGAACCAGTTCACAAAGCCCAGAGCCGATCCTCCCTATACGCAAAGTACTCAAGCTGCATAGGGCCCCCGAAACACCAGGGGGCCCCCTTGCTCTCAAAGATGATTTAATTTAAGTTTCGTTTTTGAATTTGGCCAGCGGTTATGAAAACAGTTTATGTTATTTCTTTTAATGCGGTGCGCTGTTGCCCGTTCTACGTAAAAATCAGTAAAATCATGTAACGTGAATGTCATACAGTGTCTTACACGAGACAAAAAAAATAAAAAAGAGTTGAAAAGAAGTGGTAGTGGTAGGTGTCCCCCCGCCGACACAGTTTTGTGTAGGGCCCCAAGAAGTCTAGGATCGGCTCTGACAAAGCCTCTCGATATTTAATACATATAGAATCGCTTTAGACTAAAACCATAGAACACATTTAAAAACCCATAGACTTACAATGAAGGAGGGTCCCTAGCAAACACCCAGAATACACCTTGGCAACACCTAGAAGGCCTTCAAAACTACATAGAAAAGCCCTAACAACCATGTGGAATACCCTAGCAACTGCACAGCAACCACCCAGATCACCCTAAAAATGCCAAAGTAATCATATAGCAACACCCTAGCAACCACTCAGAATACTCTAGCAATGCCCTGGATACAACCTAGAAGACACAATTAGACACAATTACACACCAAATACCTAGAAACCACCCCGAATACAAATCTAGTAACCACTCTTGAAACTGCATAGCAACACCCTAGCAACCACCTACCACTTCTTAGCATCACGGCAGGATCTTTTGCGCAGGTAAACACTCACATTATCCTCAGAACACATGAGAGTCTGGTTATGCCTGCCAAAAAATGTTTATCTCGTCACAAACGGACAGCACGATAACGACAGGACACATCAAAATCAATTACAGCTTTATGATTTACAATTACAGCCAGCAGCTCCAGTTTAGCCCTCATGAATTGGCGTTTGATTATTCACCCCCTCCCGACTCACTAAATGATTACAGCTGTAATGTCAGCACTCTGGGAATAATTGCTAGATGTGACGGGAGTCTGTACCCGTGAAAATGACCTGCGCAATCATCTCGGCACATTGTGATAATGGCCGATTCAGAGATTCAGCAGGGAAAGTGAACGCTAACACGCTGCTCTGACCACCCGCTATTTTAGAGGCGTCGCAGATCTGAATGAAAATAGGCCTGATATCTTCACTCCCCTCCAGCAAAAGCATCGTGCGCTCAGAAGTGAGAAAAATCAGAGCCATTATTCGTCGTCAGGGGCGTCACCTCCTTCACAAGCATAAAGAGGCTGCATATAATGCCTGTATGATGACTATTTCAGGGCAAATCAGAAACTAATCTGGTCCCCCATTAAGTTATGATAGTTAAAGGCACTTTCAGATTTAATTTCCCTTCCTGTGACACCAGACCTCGCTGTGGGTCTCTGACTTCACATGCCTTTTCACTGCCACTCAGACAAAAATATTCATAATGTCTGAAAAACTCAATTTTATCCAGCACAGCGGTAAGACTGCATGGAGAGAAAATGGAGACTCGACAAGGTCTCAAACTGCTCAGATTTGCCAAGTGTGAAATCCAAAGTCTAATATTTCCCATCAAATTCATGTCAATTCCGTAATAAAAATTTTTATGAGAAACGTCTGAGACAATGTTGATGTCTCCTGATCTATTACACATCCCTGCTTCTTGAAATAATAAATAAATAATAAAATAAAATAAAAATCATTAACAAAATCTGCTGATTGCATAAAAAGCCTAATATTACCAAATTGATTATGCTGAATTCAAGTATGTAATAAACACCTTTCCCTCTTTAATATTTTCACAAAATAAGTATGAATATTTTTCAATATATACAACTAAAACTTTAAACTTCAAAATTAAAAGACAAGACGAATAAACAGAGTTATTGGATAAATTTAATATAAAACATAAACATGAACAAAAGTGCATTAGATTACTAAAATCTAAACTAAATTGAAAGTACTAAATACTCAAACGGAAATACAAACTAATTATTATAAATATAGATAGTCAGAAAATAATATAAAAGTTAAAAGGCACATAAGATCCTTTTAAATTAAATATTACTAACAGAAAATAAAACTGAAATATTCAAATGCCAAAAGGAACAGCATGGTTAATTGAAATAATGAAAAAGAAAATATAAATATTAATTTAACAAATATGATGAAGTTTTTTTCAAATCATAATATATATAGATATATAAAAAAAAAGTTTTTAAATTTTTATCCAAATTTTTAAATTAAGTATTCAAAATGCATCATTTAACTTACAATGTGTAAAGGAGTAGAAAAATATGTTCATACTCCATTTAATGTCAAAGAACTTTACAAAACACACATTTATAATAAAAGGCTTTCTTTCACAAAATCTGTCATTTAGTTTGGATGCAGTAAGCGGAAAACATCAGGCTCGTGTTTGCATTTTCTTCTTCAATAGCCTAATTCTGGATTATAAATAAAATAATGGGCTGAGAATTGAACAAATAGCTATAATCTGGATCAGATTCGGACAGGAATCATGTATTTGTGGCAGTTTTTTTTCTGATTAAGGGAAAATACAAGACTTCTTCACCTTATAATGGCTCTCGAAAACAAAAATGCTACAAAATGCATCATATTTACTGACAAAGTGTGGCGTGCTCCAGCAAAACAGGCTATTTTTGGAATCAGCAGCACAAAATTAGTAAGAAAGAAATATTGGATTTGATTCAGCATATATGATGCAGGGCAGTTTAATAGAGCAATAACTTTCCTCCTGAGTGCCTCTCTTTTGGGAACAAATTAAAAGTGCATTACATCTGGCACCAGGGGGCGCACTGCAGTAATCACATCTGGAGGTCACAGACACTGAAAAGAGGTTTTTTGTCTGAGGATTGACTTCACCTCAACAGGCAGAAACAATGAGCTGAAATGAATGCAGGCGAGAGAAGCGTCTGCTGCGGGTTAATGACCAACACTCGAGCAGGTGAGCCGAGTCGCTCGGGTTAATGAGATCACACCCTGAACACCGGCCCGGCTCGGGTTCACATCCCTCCTGATTGGGCCTTCGCTTCCTCTCCAAGTGCATGACTGATAGCGAAACAGATGTCTCTGGAGACACACACACTCATTTCTGATCATCCCATCCGTCTAGACGGCAGCGAGAGGCATATTTATCTGCGTTTCTTACAACCATCACGAATCAGTGGGTGTAAAAGCTGCAGCTTGTCTTCGGGAGAGAAAGAGAGCCTCGAAGGCGACTGAAGAACGGCATTTTTAGAGCGCTAATGAAGGCAACTTCTCTTGAAGCGGTGCATTTTGGCACTTCTACACCTCATCATGCATCATTATAAAAGGAACAGTTCACAATCTTAAAACAACTAAAACTACAGCTATTAAAAAATAATTTTCATCAAATTATATAAAGCTCAAATAAAATTAAAATAAATATTAGATGGTAGAAAAAGGTATAAAAAGGTCCTTCAGTGCCCGGGGTCAACTTCATACTCGCCCTGCTCTCGGGGGGGGTGGGTAGCTGGTGGTGGCGCGGGCTGAGACGTGTGGCAAGAGCACGCTCAAATTCTCAGTACTCCCAATCTTTGCACAGTGGGGTACCACCAGCGTGTCAGGTCCAGTCCACCCTCAGAAAAATGGGCATCTCAGGAACCGCACTCCTGTGGTTCAAGTCCTACCTCTCAGGTAGGTCCTTCAGGGTGTCTTGGAGGGTGTTGGAGGGTTTCTAAAATCACAACTTTCGTGCTATGCTGGGTGGTGCTGCGTCAAGGGGCTCAGTGCTTGGTAGCCACTCCTCTTCTCCATCTACATTCGTCATTCAGGTCTGTCGGCATAAGCATGGCTTTTCTCATCACTGCTATGCTGATGACACTGAACTCTACTTCTCATTCCAACCAGATGATCCGACGGTAGCTGCTCGCATTGCAGCCTGTCTGAGAGACATTTCTAGCTGGATGAAGGACCATCACCTTCAGCTCAACCTTACTAAGACAGAACTACTTGTGGTTCCAGGAAACCCATTGTTTCATCACAACTGCTCTATACAGCTGGGTTCGTCAACCATAACTCCTTCCAGGACAGCCAGGAACCTTGGAGACTTAAACTAAAATTAAAAGTTTAAGTACTAAAATTACTTTAAAACCGAAATAAAAATGACTTAAAGCTGAATAGAAATATTAAAAACAAAGTTTTTGTTAAATGAAATAAAGATGTAGATGTCGTCTGGCGGATCTTACGAATGTAGTTGAAAAACAAGCTTAAAACTAGAAATAAAAAAGACATATTTAATTGGCAATTAACGGAAAAATTAAAAGTTTAAGTACTAAAATTACTTTAAAACCTAAATAAAAATGAATTAAAGCTAAATTGAAATATTAAAAAAATATTTTTTTGTTCATTGAAATACAGCTGAAAAATATCAAATATACAAATTAGATGAAAAACTCAAACTTAAAAGTACTTAAAGTACTAAAATTAATCAGAATAAATTAATTAAATCTAAAAAGAAATTTAAAAAAATGAAAACTGAAAAATAAAAATAAAGAGCTTATTTAAAATATTAAATTCTATAATATTTCTGTAAATCATGGTGCTAGAAATGTAAGTTCCTTTGGATAAAAGAATCTACGAAATGCATAAATGTAAATAATAACCCTGGTTCACTCCAAAAATTAATTAATTTTCTCAAACTTTTAACAACCTCTGTTTTCAATACAACTGAAATGGACTGTGATTTATTCTGCCAAGGACAAAATATACCATAAAAACCTCAAATAGGCTATGACTTGCAGTCTATATATTCTCACTCTTGAACTCATCTGACAGCTTTGCATGAGAAACAGACTCAAAGCCAAGTCATTCATTGATAAATCTCTTCTTAAACCTCATTTATAGTCACATTTTTCATCTGTCACACAAAAATCAATGACGTTCAGCGTCAAAGACATCAAATCTGCTGTGGTCGGGGATGCATGGGG
Source organism: Sinocyclocheilus anophthalmus (assembly GCA_018155175.1). Classification (NCBI taxonomy): domain Eukaryota; kingdom Metazoa; phylum Chordata; class Actinopteri; order Cypriniformes; family Cyprinidae; genus Sinocyclocheilus; species Sinocyclocheilus anophthalmus. The sequence goes on along the minus strand of JADLZN010005187.1, from coordinate 265,176 downwards.
CGTAAAGGCACCACTGGGGGGTGGTCCTTCCTGGCGGGTCAAAGCATCTAGGGTCTAAGTGGCTTGGAATACGGTGTATACATATGGGGTCCTTTTTTTTGGAGATCATGCTGTCATATGGAAGTTTTTGAATTAAATTTTCTTCACAGAAATAACAGGGTCTGTAGCAAACGATGACAGAAGTCTCATTTTTGGCTGAATTATTCCTTTAATGTCGCAGATCAATTATTGTCTTCTGCATCATTACCTGACTCTGATATTTGGATCAATCAAAGCATCTTCATTTAAGCCGCTCGATGCTAAACGCCTCAATCAATGCCGGCCAAAAGTAAACAAGCCATTTTCTGGTCTGCGGCACTGAAGCGGCTAAAAGATGAACTCAAGCTCACAGTCGTAAGTCCTGCAAGGTTTGCGTCATCTGTATCCCACTGAGAAGGAGAAGAAAGATTAATGGAGTTTGTGAAACAGGCAGCATATTTCTTTATTTGGGGCACAGATGCTGCGGAAGCGCCCACGGCGTTGTCCAGGGGTGGAGAATCAGTCTTCAGCGTCAGTCAGCGATGCGCTACGAGGCCCGGCGTCACACTGATGCCTCTATTTGACGCTGTATTGAGCATCACTCTGAGGCTGTCAGGCGCTGGCCTCATGGCTTTATGCAATGTGCTTTTGCAACCAACACGTGAAATGCAATGTCCTTTCCCATTATTTCCCAAAGCGGCTGTGAAGTTGCTTTCTATAGAAATGTAATTTAAGCGCATTCAAGCTCTGAGAACTCAATGTAGGTGCCAAAACGTTGGGGGGGGGGGGGGGGGGGGAAAAATGCTTTTGGGAGATAAAAGAACAAAAGTTCGGCATCAAATCTGCATTCGTGAGTGTTTGCTGGTCATGCATTTGAACGAGAACATGTAACACGTTTTATTTGATCTATTCCTCTGCATTTCTAAGATGTGCATACGTTCATTATTTTGTAGGTTCAGTGTCATGTCAGAAACCCTTTCAGGCTCACAGCGACACCTAGTGCTCTAGTAGTGGTTACTACATCACCAAATCACCAAGTAAACAACACAACAGATAGAACAGTTCACCCAAAAACGAAAATGTGCTGGAAATGTGCTCACCCTCATGTCATCCAAGATCAGGATGAGTTTGTTTCTTCGTCAGATTTGGAGAAATGTAGCATTGCATCACTTGCTCAGCAACGGATGCTCTGCAGTGAATGGGTGCCGTCAGAATGAGAGTCCAAACAGCTGATAAAAACATCACAATAATCCACAGCACTCCAGTCCAGCAGTGAACATCTGGAGAAGACAAAAGCTGAAACTAATCCAGCATTAAGATTCAAACCATTGCTTCTGACGAGTCCATAATCCATAATAATGCTTTCTCATGCCAATCTCCTGTTGTCTCTCACATCAAAATCCAGCCACATATGTGTTTAGAGCTGTTTAAACGCTGCTTGATCTGTGCAGATTTCTCTCCTGATTCAGACCAGAACACTTTTTCACTGGAGGAAGCATTATTATGGATTGTGGACCACAGTTTGAAGTTAAAAACGTCTTAATGCTGGATGTGTTTCAGCTTTTGTCTTCTCCAGATGTTAACTGATGGACTGGAGTGCTGTGGATTACTTGTGGATTATTGTGATGTTTTTATCAGCTGTTTGGACTCTCATTCTGACGGCACCCATTCACTGCTGAGGATGCAATGGTGAGCAAGTGATGTATTGTTAAATTTCTCCAAATCTGATGAAGAAACAAACTCATCTTGGATGGCCTGAGGATGACTAAATTTTCAGCAAGACTTTTTACACTTGCAATTGTTTAAAAAGCCCAGGATTAACCTGGAGTGGAAAAAAGAGAACTATAGAATCAAATAGGATTGCATTGTTTAGGTAGCAACGTTCTTTTAAACCAACACCATTGTCTATTGCCACATCCTAAACTGTAAAATGACAGCAAAAACTGTAATTTAAACATCATCACAGTTCAAAAATACATATTTTGACAAAAATTAGGTTTTACAAAATGATAACCTTTACATTCAACCTAATAAATATATATAGGTGTGATACTAATTTTGTCTGAATCCAGTATATGTATCTTGTTTTTAAGACATTATCGTTGTTATTATTAATAATCAATTTATTAGACACTTCTACTGGACAAAAATTCAAGAATACTGACTAAAAAAAAGTTCATTAATTAATTATAGGAGCCAGTATAGGTTTTAGAAAATCATTTGGAAAAACTCTGTGTTAAGGTTCTCATTTGCTATTCATTAGGTTGATAATATTAAATGAACTAGTGCGAAATGTGACAAGCACATGGCCTATTTTAATTACTACCTGACCTGTGAAACATCCCGACTGCATTTAGCATGTTCACCGTCAACGTTTTAACTGTTGATGCTCAAACTAAGCAGTGTGTGAGCGTTTAGCACATTAATATTTAACGAGGCCAGCACTGATTCGTTTATGATTCTAGCACTGCATGAATCAACCTAGATGCCATATTTCATTCGCACAGTCCACTCAGTAGGCTGCAAAGTCTTTATGTTTTAAGTCACGTCTAGTTTATACATGTTTTTGAACGCTAGAAAGATCCACTGTCCCCAAGTCAGTGGGTTTTTTGAATGTTTTTTGGTAAAATGAAGGGTTATGGTGAACACAAGCTCAAGCTATTTTCATATTTTATTCTACGACACAATATACCTTTTTTTTAAACTTTTACTTTTTGCTAACAAGTGTCTAAATGGGACTAAAGTGGCTGTTGGAGATATTAAACATCAAGCTGCCAATCACGCTCTTGCAAATTATTCTCAAACGTTCAGGGAAAATGTGTTTTAAATAAAGACTGCAAGCTTTGACTGAAGCTTAATAATGGTGAGGTTGAAGTCATGTGACTGTGGTGTAGTTCGTAGCTCCTATAGTCTACACTTAGCTTTTTACTTCTGTCGATTGTATTTAGACTTCAAAATTCATAGAAGTTGTATGCATTTGTGAACATTATCATGATTCATGATGAACACTATGTGTAAGAATCAGACATTTTTCTTAGGCACAGAGCTTATTTTCTGCAAGCAGGATCAGTTATTTTAGTGTTTGACATACTGTGTGAATTTAATTTTATTTGTATATTTCATTTTTAGTTTAATTAGAGTAATTTTGTTGTGTGTAATTTATTTTTTTAATGTCTATATAGATTTTAAGTTTTATTTTTAGATTATTGATTTTTAATAATTTGTGTATTTTTAGATTTTTCGGATTTTATTTATTTTTTACTATTGAGAATTTAATTGTTTTAATAGTTTTAGTTTATTTTAGGTTCCACGTAATAACCCTGAGGAGAATTGAGGTAATTTCTTGGGTTAAACAAATGGGAATACTACAAAGATTGTTAATATCTTTAATTTTAGATTACTATTTTTTTTATTCATTATGGTTTTCTTGCATTTTTTAATGCTGTTTTTTTATTATTAAGGTTTAACGTTTTTTAGTTTTTTAGGACTTTTCAAGCGAACTAAACCAAAAATGAGAATAGAATGTTCTTTTATTTTATGTTAATATTTATTTTGATTTTTATTTTGAGTAATGATTTTTTTTATTTGTTGTGTTTTTTATTTTATTTTATTTGCTTTTGCTTTTAAAAAAAATATGTCTATGTCAGTTTTCAGTAAGTTTTAGTTTTTGTTATTTTAGTACTTAAACTGAACAAAAATGAGAAATGTTGCCTTGGCAACTTGATTTTTTAAAATATATTTTGTTCTATATTTTAGTCAATATTTAAAGTAATGTGTATGTGGTTTAGGTTTTAGTTTTAGTTAACCATGAGTGATTTCACAGGTGAAACACACAGCAATGCTAACAAATTGTGGAAAAAAGACAGAAAACTGCTGCTCTTTGTCATATGAGCTTCTCAAGTGCACTTACTTGTATGTAATGTCTGATTTCCACAGGCACGGGCCGGCCTGCGCTCATGCTCTCAGTAAACCAGCTGATGTGCAGCACATGTTTATCATGCGTCTCTCTAAAGCCCTGCTCCTCGAGCCAGCTCCACAGCTCCTGCGCCGCGTTCCCCTCCGACACGACGTGCGTCACTTCAGCACTGCCAAACACAAACACACACACACAGCAGATACACACCATTAGACGCATATAATGGATCCCAGATCGTGTGGCACATAAGTTGCTGTTTTCAAGCACCTTAATCCAGTTTCACATCTACTCTACGACTGATTGATTCTCTCACACACACCCACACACTCTTGTCCAGCGGTTTTCATTTCTCCAGCGGTTCTCAATGATCAGATTATACCGTATGAAATCAAATCAGGTGGACTTTCGCACATTAGGATGTGAATGTGACGTGTGTGATGATCTCACACACACACATACACACACACACACACACACACACACACACACAACACACACACACAGTCTGGTTTGCTATCCTTGTGGGGACTCTCCATAGGCGTAATGGTTTTTATACTGTACAGACCGTATATTCTATTGCCCTACACCAACCCTACCCCTAAACCTACCCCTCACAGGAGACTTTCTGCATTTTTAGATTTTCAAAAAACTTAATTCTGTATGATTTATAAGCTTTTGTACCCGTGGGGACCTCAATTTAGGTTTCACCGTGGCACGAGTCCCCCTGAATCTGTGTGTAGTCAGGTTTAAGTCCCCACCAGGATATATAAACCAGTACACTCACACACACACACACACCCTCACACTCACACTCACACACACACACACTCACTCTCACACTCACACACACACTCACACACGCACACTCACACACACACACACTCACACTCACACACACACACACTCACACACACACACACACACTCACACTCACTCACTCACACTCACACACACACTCTCACACACACACACACACACACACTCACACTCACTCACTCACACACACACACACACACCTCTTCAAAAGCCCCCAAAAAAAAAAAACACACCCCACACCCACTCACACACTCAGTCCTGAGCTTTCAGCACTTTGCTAAATGACTGAGTCTATCAGAGCAGTAGGCTAAACCAAATTATGCAATCAGACACGCCGAGGTACAATAGCAGAACGGACAGGTGCCGCTGTGGATGTGTGAAATGAGCCCGAGACGGAGAGCGCTCGGGGGAAATCGACCGCTGACGTGGCTTGCGAGACTCATTTACTCACCTCTGTTTGCCATCAGAGGGAAAACCTCTCATCTTTATTCTTTCGAAATGTAAATCTGGTTTGTTTGATTGAATAACAAAAAACAAAACCTTTTAATGGTCTGACTACTTTAGTATTATTATAGGCCTATTAGAATATTTATTAATATTTAGAATTAGCTTTTATTTTTATATTTTCAGTTTTTATTTTAATTTTGTTATGTGCTTCAGTCATTTTTATTTTTGTAAAATTTCTATTTAGCTTAATTGTTTTCAGTTAAATTTCAGTATTTTTTTCATCTAATACTTCATTTTTCAGCTTTATTTTAATTAACCAAAGCAACCCTTTTATTTATATTTTATAAGTTTTTATAATTTTATAGTTTTATATTTCGATTTAGTTGAATTAATTTTTCCCTCCAGTTTTAGTAATTTCAGTACTTCATCTTAAACTTATTTCTATTTATTGCCAAGGCAACAATTCGCTTTTTTTTTAAGTTTACGTTCATCTAATATTTATATTTATTTATTAAAATGAACAAAAAATAAGTTATTAATACTGCTATTTAACTCCTTTTAGTTTTACATCAGTTTTAGTTTTAGTATTTTTTGTACTTCAACTTATTTCAGTTAGCTGCCAAAGCAACATCATTTTCAATCTCAGGGTTTTCTATTCATATTCAGTTTTAGTTTTAGTAATTTTATTACTTACACTTATTTCGGTTAGTTGTCAAGGCAGCATTTCTAATTCTCAAGTTTTTAATTTTTAATTTTATTTTTTAGCTTTATTTCAATTAATAAAACTTACCTTTTTATATTTCTATTCAGTTTTAATTCTTTCTTTTTTCAGTTTTAGTAAACCAATTTATTTCAAATTTTAGTTTTATTTCAAGTACTTAAACTTATTTCAGTTAGTTGCCAACTAATGAAAACATTTTTAATAGGTCTATTTAACAATAACACATGATTTGACTTGAAAGCAGAGAAACGATACATTATTAGAGTCCAATATATTTAATAATTTTTACAGTTTTTAAAGAAAATATTACTGGCGTTTGTCTGTGCAAAACTCAATGCTAAAATGATAAGATGTTTGCCAGGGCATCGCTATGCAGTTTATTTCCGGCTAAAGTCAAATGAGCCTCTGACTCTATACCATGCTTCTGAAATTCATGCACCAGAGTATTTAAATTGCATGCAAATTTGTCATATTTTTCAAGATGGCAATGTTTGCAATTAGAAGTCAGAGAGACTGATGCAAACTCCCACAAGATCAAATGATCTGAATTTTATAGCTCTATACTTTCCCTGCATGACTGATTTGTCTATTTTTATTCCTCCGAAAGGAATTTTAGCAGAAGCATCCAAGCTGGTGCCGAGCGATGAACGAGCAACCTGCATTTTCCTCTTACATCAAACTCCACAGGAAGCCAATCACGCTTTGATTGATTCAAACAGCTTCAATATAACATAAGATGTGCATTATGAATGTTCCAGCCCTTCCCGTGCAGCGTCTCCGTGACGTCTCTATCACGACATGCATCCGTGTGCAGGATAATACCAGGGGATTTATTATAGGGCACTGTATTATCAGACTCGTACAGATATCAAATCCTCACTGGCTTATGAAATGTCAGTTTTCAGCTCATCACGATGGGTTTCCTGTGGTTGGCTGCAGACAGCAGCACGCAGCCGTAGGCCGCTCGAGCTCAAGCTGCATTTCTGGGAATGGTGCCATCACTCAGCTGGGTTCAGCACGCTATGCTACGGCAAACTGCTGACTGCTGTTATGCCCATCTACCCAAACAACTCCCACTGGTGCTTCTCCACCTGCACAAACTGGCACCAACAACCCAGGATCGCTTCTGACCAAGCAGCCATGAAGAGAAGAATAACAGACGACACTTCACGCGTGATGTTCAGCACATTACACACTCTGACACTGTGCTTTCACTTCAAAACACGTTTGTCTGTGCTTGTAAAGTTTGGTTCTTCTTGAAGCGACTGATTAATTCTGTTAATCAATAGCTGTGCGAAGAGGTTTTAATAGATGGTTTCTGTGCTATTATTACAACGCCATTTTCTATGCAACCTTCTGTCTAGAAACTCATCGGGACTCCAGCCGCCCTAGTCATTATCACTGTGATTTGCATAAAATTGTATGCAGATTAAAATATTTTATTACACAGTCAGAAATAGAGCTCTTAATTGTTTGCCAAAGATGTACGTCACTCACGGTCTCTAAATAGGGAAAATATCTGTACTGGGATCTGAATGACTCTGAGTAGGATTTAAAACAAACAAACACAGAAAATGCCTCCGACTGTTTTCACACTCGGTTCAGGTTCATCAGTTTTACATACAATTACGTCAAATTAAGTGTGGTCATTGGCGTTTTTTAAGCTAAACCAACTATTAAAGCCAAAACGTGTTTTTATGAAAACTGCCCATTCAATGAAAAAACGTATCTACCCTCTCCCTGGATGTTTTATATAATAAAATGATTTGCTGAGACATACTAACTTCTGCTTAAGTTCTGTTCAAATTCCTTAAACATGACTGATCCAAAGGCTCAATTACACAGATCTACAGGTTACTAGGGCTGCCCTCGACAAAGGATTTTTCTCGTTGACTAGTAGTCGTTCATTTGAAGCATTAGTTGATTAATCGCACGTTTAATAATAAACCATTTAAATCATTATAATGAGCCTTTAATTGCCTAATAAGCACTCAAGCACACGCATAAAGCTTGCCACAGTGCACCGGCAGAAGTAATGATTATGAATATGTCAGGGAAAAACAATAAGGAGGCTGCATTAACATTTTAATAATCCACTGATAAACTATTGCTTTTTTTGTTTTCGGTTTAAGAGATGAAGTCGGCGACACTGACTCGTCATCTCCACAGTAGTGGATGCACCTGCATGTTTCATACGGATTACATAATCTGAGAATATTTGTGTACCATTTTAATTGGTTTATTTAAAAAGTAGACATTTCACTCTCTATAGATATATTTTTAATGCCTGTAAGGCAAAGATATACACGGAGTTTCGCGCTCGAGTTCACAGAGACCGAAACGGCAGAAAGCGCATCCTGATCTCTTTCATTATTTTACAAAAGCGCAATGTTCTGATGTTATTGTGAGTGCACACAAATAAACGTAGAGTCTTTACAGACTCGAAAGATGTATTACTCTTATCTGTATGAGCAAAAATGACAGAGTATTTTAAGTTAAATGCAAATGATCGCACCGGCGCCTCCATCTGTCCTGCAGTGAGCTTCCACAGAGACACTTGAATAGCGCACATTTCTCTAGGTTAACATTAGAGTGAGCGGCCATGTAAAGTTGCTAATACTTACATATTTCAGATGATAAGCCATATTTGAGGTCGATGAATGATAGGCCAGCGTTTGGATGTCCGGCCGGATGTATTGTATTACCATAGGCCAGCTGTTAACGATCTGCGTGACTTCGCCAATGTGGATTTTTTTTTCTGCAACTAAGCAACTAATAAAATTTTGGTCGACCAAGCCTCTTCTGGTCAACTAATGATTAGTTGACTGTTAGGGGGCAGCCCTACAGGTTAATCAATCATAACTCACTTTCAGACGCCTGACAGTCACTCAAACTCGAAATGAGCCAAAATACTGGCGTATCTGATCCTGAACGAACATTATAATATTGTGTATAATTTTCGTGCAGCAGGGAGCTGCTATCAATATGCAGGGTATTGAAATCTTTAGATTTCGCGATCACGCGCAATCTGTGTAAAGAGAGCACATCTTACGAGATCAGATATTTGTCAATGAGTTCAGGATCTGTTGAGCATCAAATCCTCCAGCATGGTCCTGTCAGTCATCTTTGAGTTTTGATATTTGGGATATGGTCATTGCTCTACTCTGGGCTGTTTTTGACTGGCCGTTGGACTAAATTTGTCATGCAAACCTGGCAACCCTGGCAGTATGGAGCAGAGTAGACATTTTCAGGTTAGAATTGTAGCGTACGTTTTCCAGCTGAACTAATGCTGCGTCCCAATTCGCCTACTTGTACTATATCACTATGATGCATTTAAATGCACATAGTGATGCATTTAAAAGTTAATGACCAAACACATCATTATAAAAGTTCACAATGTTGCTGCAGATGAAATATAACACGGATACCATTAAATAAATAATTGATGTCTAACCTGATGAAAAAAATATTTATCACTCAACCCCCTTTCTCTTGTCCGTCAGTCTCGCGTATCCGCCACGTTTGTAGTTTTTAAACACTTTTTATGCTTGTTTGTAGTTCTAACTGAATCCTCGTTCACCTCGCAATGTGTTGTGGGCAATATTAGCTGTTAGAGTGTGCATCTGCACTTCAAATTCTAACCAGAAGTGGTAGACCATCTTTGACATACTCATACTACGATTCAGGACATACTAATTCTATTTTTGAATACTATTTAGGACGGACAATATGAGAATTGGGACTCTTTTTTTTGCCCTTCTGGGCAAGAACGTAGCCGCTGACTTGCATTTTATGATCATCTAGGACCACGGTTTCAACCAAAAACATGGTTTCAACTTCTTTACCGTCACCAACATCTTGGCCTGAGGGTGACTCTGGAATATGAATTAGGTCACGGCGTCATCCACTGGGTTGTTTTCTGTGTCACGTACCTGAGAGCGTCGTCTACGCAGAAGCCCTTAGATCTGGCGAGATTAGACAGAAAATTCCTTCTGCTTTTTCCCATCCTCCTCTCCACCAGGAACAGTCTCACATCCCTGAACTTCACCTCCTCGCGACCCCCAACGAAGGCAACTTCAGGCCGCCGACGCTTTCGAGTAAGAAGAGCTGTCGGAAACATCTCTGAACCAGGGCCTGGGGCTTCTGTCGCATATTCTTCACAGTTGCATGGGGTGATGCCGTTGGTGTCTTATTTTCCTTTGACAGACAAAATTGGCAGTTGGTGTGGCGTGTTTGTTTATGGTTTTGGCAAAGAGTAGAAGAGTCTTACAACAGGTGCTTTTGATTTGGCACTCGTTCTGATAGGGCACTGCCAAAACTACCACTAACAGATGGATGCAGAACACCGGGTCACGGGGAAGAAAAAAGGAAAATAATATCTGCACTGAGGGAAACGTTGAATAAATAGCACAGAGTGTGTTTTCACAAACTCTCTGGTATGGCAATGTGACACCACAGGCCTTTATACCACACGATCACACACATTAATGTCTGATTCTTTCATTAGGACCACTCTGAACGTATAAAGTGTAAAAGAAATGATTGTTTCTGAATAAAAATCCAAAATTTTGCTTGGTTTGGAAATGACACAAAGCTACACTCATCTCAGACATTGATATTTTCATCATTTAATCCTCATGTCAGTCCAAACCTGTATGTCTTTCACAAAAGACAACAAATTAAGATATTTTGAAGAACACTGGTAACCAAACAATGTTAAGGCTCATTGACTTCCACTGCATGGACAAAAGAACACTTTTCTCAAAATATCTTGTTTCAGAAAAGAAGACAAAAAGCCCAATTTGGAATGACGTGGGTGTGTAAATGATGACAAAAAGTAGTTTTTTGGGTGAAATGTCTCTTTAAAGTCTTAAAATTAGATGTGTGACCATCACTTCTCATTTCCAACAAGACTGTTGTCAAAAAAGCCTATCATGATGATAATGGTGTTAAAAACTCTAAATGCAACTGAAGTAACTTAGATTTACTTGATCACTTTTTTTTAGAAAAATCATGTTCAAATGTGACTATATGTCATGGGAACGTTTATTTGTTCATCTCTCAAGCATCACTGTATTGCATTGCATTATATGTTCTGATCATCTTACTAAGACATATTATTGGAGATATAGTGACGACAGATATTTAATTTTAGGTCAGTATCTGCTATACTGTTATAAAGACCTCATTGATTTACATAATATGCATCAGAATTTCATCCTACTTTTTGTCAATATAAGTATAGAACTATCAGCATCTGCACCAAAATACACATTTTTGATCAGTTTGAGTCTCTGAATAAAATTAAGCTGTTTCCCCCTCCATATCCTCCCACTATATCAGTCTATACGAGCCAAAAAAGAATTATGTATTAAATATAATACTCAACAGAAAGACACAAATGCAAAGGCCAAGACTATATGTCAGACTAGACATAAATGGATGCAAACATTGCAAATCAACTAGAAATAGGATTTTAAGCACCTTTGATATAGGGGGAATTCAAGTAAATTGGGACACTTTTTTCATTGAGATTACTGGGAAAAAATGGCCCAATTTTGCACTATAAAGCAATATACTGTATGTCCCTCTCTTTCTAACAAATGGCTTTAGCTGTTGCAGTAATTCCAGTGAAAACATCTCACCACCAAAGTCAACAAATAATATGGACTTGTCTGTGTGCACAGGGGTGTCGTCAAGCTGCTGTAGACAAACACCCTTCATAAAGTGTTGCAACAAAATCTAAAGCACACAATTCCCTTGATGTCATCATTTTATGTGCAGCATTAAGGTTTGTCCTCATGGAAATCACTGGAAGCTGTTAATTAGAAGTCGTCCACATGCTTTTGGCCATTTAGTGCATTTTCAACACCATTTGGGATACATCTGTCTCACTTTGGCATATCATACGAGATGGATGGTGGGCACATTGGGATTCAATCCATATGTTTGCAGCCACAGCATCTCTGAAAACAATGCTTACATGAGTCTGTTTCAAGCTGTTTTCCAGTCACGCAGTGAGAATATATTCATGTTCTGCAGGTGCATCTGAGTGAACTTTACCTTGTTTTTCTTGTTGCATCTCACAAGTGCTGGACTGAATTTCTGCACCGAGTTGTCGTGGGATTTGAGAGGGCTGGTCAGAGTGATAAACCTCTACAGCTGTCCAGTAACGTCCAGCAGTTTCCTTACAGACATGGCACATATGTAGTACAGCACACCATCCTGTTCCTACCGCACCACCATCTGCCTGAGCAAGCTAATGAGCCTCTACCCGCTAAGAAGAAACCCTTCATTACCTGCTGAATGGATGCTAAGTACCATATGTGGAGATGAACTGGTCATTGAGGGCTTTTTAGATCTTTATTATGCCTCTTCTTTACAGAAGAACTCACACTGTTTCCCTCAGTGCATCATTCACTTCCTACTGCTTTGTTTATTTATTCTGTTGATGCTTTGTTGAGTTTTTTCCCCAGTTGCTTATCTTTGTCTTCATCTCTGTTATTCTAATGCATGCTCTAAGCAATCATATTACAGTTTTCACCTAGCTATTGATAAAACAGGTGCACAACTCTGGTTTCTAGATATGACTCTGGTCTCATATATAGAGACGAAATTTTTCACCTGCTTTATCATTGAGAATTATCACTCTCTCAACTTCATCCAATAAAAAATAAATAAAAAAAACATACTAGCAAACACCCATACTGCACAGCAATAGAGCACAACAGTCGTGTTGTGGAAGTAAAAATCCCTTTCATTTTCTCCATAGGAATTGATTTTTAATGATAACTTACAAACCTTTAAAGACTGATTACTTTGAGGTACGAAGTTGTTAATCGATGGTATAAATGCATTTGTTGAAGCCAACCAAACTGCATTATTCTACCTTATTTTTGAAATAATCATGTTCAACAACGGATTTCCTGGTGAAGACTGGCATTGTCTACAATTCAGCAGATCTCTTTTTATCTGATTGTCTCTTGATCTGATTTTCAAATCCTTTTTTGCTTCAAATCAAAGTTTCACCATTTGGTTTGGTTCAATCGTGGCTTTATTGAAAACGTTTTAAATCATTAAAAATGTGTTAAGCGTGGAGCGCGGGCTAATGAAGCATAAAGAAATAGAAAGGTGAAAGAATTTTAGTAGGGAAGTATTTACGTGCATTTTTTATTTGTATGCCTAATATGTCGAAAATGCCAAACGTTTCATTATCATCACTGATCAGTTATGAATTCATGAATCACGTAAACGATAGGCCTATTTACAATTCAAAAAGGCCATATTAGAGGAAAAAGTCGAGCAGTTTCCATCACTGTCTAACATATCATAAAACAGTTGTCAAATATTCAATGTTTCGCTATTTGCCCGCATTCTCCAAGCTGCAGCTCCTCATATTATTGAAGTGTTTCAGTTAGCAGTGAACCGGTTCAAAGTCCTTTTAAGACATATTCTATAGTACGCATTCTATAGTCTTTGACCGGTTACCTCACCTAAATATGTTCATAGATTTGTTGGATGTTATCTTTGGAATGGAAATATGGATATTTTATTTGTAAACATAATTCTTTTCACTTATTTCAGTTAATGTCATAAAACTAGCAAGCTGAGCCAATAGTAGTGCTGACAGTGTCGTGTAAACATGACTGAAGACGAGAAACGCGGAGGAACCGAATTGAGTGAGTCAATAGGGCCTTTCGCACCGCGGGAACCTTTTCATAGTACCAGAACTAATTGTGGAACTACCCACTTTTTGGCGTTTTCGCACCGCCGGAACTGGGTGCGATTTTAATACCGCACTGCCTTTTTCGAGAACCAAATTAGACCTCCGGAGCAGGGTCTAACCAGCACAAATGGTACTAATCGTGATGTAAGTAGACATTGATTGGCCAAACGCGTACGAAACCCGCCATGATTTAAAACACAGTGTAAACATACTGTAAACATTGTGTCAACTTATTTCGCAAGTATGGAGAACAGCGATAGATGGACGGACGCTGAAGTGCAGGCACTTGTAGCAAATGTAGCACTGCCAGTTGTCGTTGGAGATTCTTAGTCCTCCTTCCCGTTCTTTCAATCGCTTTACGTATACGTCGACTTTCCATGTCCACTGTGAAACCCGCGAGACACAACAAAAACAACTCCAATCACAGCGTCCTCTATCCTCCTGTTGTATAGTGTTGTTCTTTGTTTCTGTTGTTGAACGCCGCACACAAAAGACATCACTGTCGACCGGCTTACGTCACTTCATAGTACACAATCTCGGTGCGAATGCAACCCTTTAAATAGTACTGGAAAAATAGTTCGCACAAAATCGTCCCAGTGCTTTAGTACCGTACATTTAGTTCTGGAACTAAAGCGGTGCGAAAGGCTCTATTTACGCTGGAACCGCTCCGTTTGATTCAAACTCGTGACTTCGATCACTCAGTTCAAGAAAAAAAAATTCGAATTTCGGTATAGTTTGTAAAAGCACATAGTGATGGGTGAAACAGAGCTTTTTGAAACTCTGAATCAGTTAAACCATTGCCTCGATCATTGATTCAGACTGCGCGAAATCATTAGGAATTGAAAAATAGTATCTAGTGCTAAGTCCCGATCTGAAATGATGGTTCGCGAATCTTTTGATTTAGATCGGAACTTCGCAGAGGGTTCGCAAATCATTTGATTTAGATCGGAACTTCGGAGCACGTATCGCGAATCATTTGATTTAGATAGGAACTTTGGAGCAGGTTCGTGAATCATTATTCAGATCGGAACTTCGAAGCAGGTTTGTGAATCATTTGATTGTGTTTATTAAAAAAGTACAAATCTCAAACCATAAGGCGTACAGTTATAAAAACAAAATAAAAATAAAGTATACCACAAATAAATCATCATAAAAACAAGTCTCATTGTTTTATTAATAGGAAGTGTAAGTAAAGTGTAGTACACAAGGTTTTGTTTGTTTGTTTGTTTTTGTATAATTACAGTTTTACCATAAATATGGTTAGTGTAGAAAAAGCATGGATAAATTGTGTTCACCATGGTTTACTATGTTTATTTATTTTTATTTTAGTAAAACGGTTCATTTTTGTAAGGGAGGTGATGCCAGGTTAACAAAATGAATAAATAAATAAAAATGCCTGTGTAGGCTACTTGTCTACATCAGCTTTGAATAAAGAAAAGAGAGGTTTAGAGACAGATTTTTGTTTATGTATGTGAAATTAGCTAGCAGGAAACACAAATGAATTAAGTTATAAAAAGTTGTAGTAGTTGGTTGGTTCTCTTCGAGTATTCAAACAATCCAAATAAAACATCTTTAAAACAGAAAGAAAAGTCACTCACAAAATGAGATTGAATGAACATTTAAATAAATCTGAGCAAAATGTCCAAAACAAGTGAATGTTTGTTCACTTCAACTCACTTCAATGTCTGACTTATATGTGACGGGTATATTTGTAGCAATAGCCAACATTACATTGTATGGGTCAACATTATCGATTTTTTTCTTTTATGCCAAAAATCATTAGGATATTAAGTAAAGATCATGTTCCATGAAGATTTTTTTTGTAAATTTCCTACTGTAAATATATTTAAATTTAATTTTTGATTAGTAATATGGATTGCTAAGAGCTTAATTTGGACAACTTTAAAGAGGATTTTCTCAATATTTAGAATTTTTTTTGCACCCTCAGATTCCAGATTTCAAAAATAGTTGTATCTCAGCAAAGTATTGTCTTTATCCTAACAAACCCCAACCATCATGAGAAATAGTACTTATTCAGCTTTCACTTGACCTGTATCACTGGTTTTGTGGTCCATGGTCACATATTATATTTACATCCATAAGCCTTTTTGTGAAATTTGGAATAGCTCATTAATCTGTTACTTGACCTCTTCATATGTAAGGAGAGAACCAGGGGCGTAAATCACCCATCTGAGGGTTGTCCCCCCTAAAAATATTATTACAAACCTCTCTGTGTATTGTAAATAATGCACAGAGAACTCATATTTAAACACGGTCTCCATGCCTTGCACTGAACACATGCTGTGTACACATATCTGTCCTTACAAGTACAATTTTAGCTGTATTATTTGTGATCCCTTTAAAAATTGCTTTTGAGAAATTTTATGTTTATTGCCCCTCCTACTGTTAGATGAAATTTACGCCCTTGGAGAGAACTATTGAGTTCTCGGACCGGACCAGCCTAAATTAAAAACGTACCTTTAAACCTTTATGTCCTGCTAACAACAAACAGATTGCTGTGTAATGGAGGGTAGCGTGCAGTGCAAGATTTTTAAATATTGGGGGGTACATTTCTGATTATTTAAGGGGGGGTGTACTTGTCCTCCTCTATGTCTATGTTGGTTACAGCCCTGTATCTAATAGATCACAAACACTGCTGCTGTGTTAGTCCTCTATAAACACTCCCATCTAAATAACCTGCAAACACAGACCCGTCTCTCTCTCTCTCTGTATCTCTCTCTCCGTCTCTCTCTGGGGAGGGAATCCTTTTTGGACCTTTTTTCACATTTCCATGTTTCTCAGCAGCAGAAGTCGTCATAGTTGGGTAAACTTCGAGAGCAGTGAATGGGAGTGTACCACAAATATATGTTTTTCATTCACATTTGCTCAAATAGCAAAATAAAAACTACACGATAGTGTTTTCATGAATTTCAATAAAATGAAAAAAATTGAGAGAGACTGATAAGAGTCCCTCCCATAGATCACTGCATTAGAACCACCCTTAGCGTAGCATAACGTATTTGTAATTTGACGCAAAGTGATATAATACAAAGAATAGTGGGGGGTTTTTTATAAATTCCATGCATTTTTTTTAAATACAAATTTGAAAAAAATTTTCGATGTACGATGTTGATGACCGTTAAGCGCGTCATCACAGTCTGTGACAACGGGGTCCATTGGACCAAAAGAAAAACACGCAATGAGAGAGACCCGCATCACAGAATCAGTATGGGGCCATTTTCTCAAACATCAGTGTGTGTGGTGTGTGTGTGGGGTGTGTGTGTGTGTGATGTGTGTGTGTGTGTGTGTTGTGTGTGTGTGTGTGGTGTGTGTGTGTGTGTGTGTGTGTGTAAAGTGTGTGTGTGTGTGCGTTGCGTGTTTGTGTGAGAGTGTGTGTGTGAGAGTGTGTGTGTGTGTGTGTGTGTGTGTGTGTGGGGGTGTGACCAAGGATGTGGTGTGCGTCTTTGACATGTGCTAAAGACTCTCATTAACTTGATGCCGGAGGTTAACTGGAGGGTCACACTGTAGCTTTTGTGTAATTGTAAAGTCACTTCCTCTCAATTCTTCATGTCAGCGCGGGTTTGGATCCGGTCCAGGGGGGGGGGAATTAAAAAGACAAGGCGTGTGGAAAATAGGCCGTGTCAGGAGAGCCCTGCAAGCAAACAGTCAGATCACGGTGTGGAACTCAGAGCGTCTTAACCATCAATGCTATTAATTTATATAAAAACACTGCATCAGTATATAATTCATCTTAACATTATGAAGTAGCTGTTATAAAGTGAATCATTATGATTAATAATGCAATAATTCTTTGTAAATATAATACACAATGCATCACAAAAACATTATTACCAGCACGAGAGAGTTTTGTGGCATCACTGTATTTCCAAATAACTGAATTGTAGAATCTCACTAAAACTGATAATCACATATTTCCATATGCAAACGTCATATATGTACATATACTAAATTTCCAAATATTTTGTCATATATGGAGCCTATTTGAAATTCCATCAATGCATGTTGATTCTGTCAGTAAATATATATATATGTATATATAAATAAAGTTGGACATTTATTTAAATAATTACTTACACAAAGGAAACAGTATATGTATAAACATACAGAGTTTTTATAATATATACTGTTTTCATGAAGTTGCATACATAAACAAAATATATATTGTTGACAGATGGTTACTACATATAATGCCATATAAAAAATGTTTTAGATATTACTAACATATGTACATATACAAATAAACTTATATTTTCATCTATATAGGGCAATGTATATCATATATTACATTTCCATATGGTTTATGCAATTTACTGATCAATTTATAAGTGAAAATTGTTTCAACACCAAATTTCTTCAGTGTACTATTCTCATAGTATCATATAGTGTTTCTAAATAACAGCATATACGTTTAGCATAAAACTTTCCATATGAGGTATTTTTAGATGCAGAAACTTATCTTGAGCTTATTGTATCACGTCTTTGTGAAAACCCTATTTATACCCAAGCAGCTCTTGAAACTGACCTGTTTGAAACCACTTGAGCTGTGGTGCATCGTCTGTGTGCGGCCTACAGACGAGACAAAGACACAGGTGAAATAAACCGCTCGAAATGACATTTCCCATCATCTGGACAGCACTGAAGCTTACAGAGAGTGCTTGAGTCTGATAGTTCATTAATAAGAGAGAAACAGAAACTTGTGTATTCTGTGGTCAGCAAAAACATTTGAAACCTGTGAGGGAAAACACATATCAATCTCAAAGTAATATTAATATTTTTAGGTTGTTATTGCATAAGTCAGATAATTCAGTGTCAAATATCTTCTCATGATCACATGCTATGGTGGTTAACTATCTTAAAAGGAAATGACAAACGTTATTAAAAGCATTTACATATTTCATTGCTTCCTGTTGAGAAAAAAACCCTTAAGACACGGCCATCTAAAAGTGAGTAAGTGGATATATTTGTAATTACCCACAAGCGCTCATTGTTCTCCATTATGTACTACGTCTACTGCATGTGTGCAAGCTGTAGGGGAGACCGGGGCTAGTTGTCACACCCTTTACTCCAGTAAATATTTCTCAGGCTGGTTCATTGTTGAAAGTCAGCTCAATAAAACAACACCCCATTAACACGCCTGACTGTTGAACATATTGAACAACAGCTTTGAGCATTGAAAGACTGTCAGTTCTTATTAATAGTCCTTTGAATGTGCCGTTTCAATGGCACGCTTTCGTGTCTATTGGCATACAATTTTATTACGCCGAAATGGACTTTGGCGTGCGTGATACGCAATTGGTAGGTTTAGGGGTGTGGGGTAGGTGCGTATTATATGCACACCAAATGTGTATTATATGCACGGCAACAAAGTGCGTACCATATGCATGCCTAAGTCAGTTTTGTGTATAAATAGCACATGAAATACAAAAATAAAAAAATACAAATAAATAAAAAATCGTGCAATTGATACACATTTTCATGAGACCGGACTCTTATTCACAGGGGACACTGATGTGTAAAGAAGCTTCACCAAAAAAATTAATAGTATCTGGAAATTTGTAGGTGTCAAATTCACTTAAAAATATTTAGTTTTACTTATGTTAAATAAATACATTCATACATTACAACCATACATAAACTATGTATGCATTATTATTATTATGATTTACTATGTATTAATTTAATTGATAGAGGAAAAAACTTGGAGAAACACCAGTGTTGTTAAATGACCATTTTCATCTATCATTTTTGAATAGATTAAATCATACAATATTATACTTGATAGTATATTATATTATATTATATGTGAATTTGTGCAAACCCAGGCCCAGCGGTCATTTACAGGCACTTAACCACAACATTTTTCACCAGGCAAAATATATTATAAATAAAAACCATTAAAATAGATCAAATGGTCATTAAAGAAATCACTAAGTTGAACGTGTCATATTAATATAACAGTAAATTAGTAGTATATATATTTATGTATTTTGTTTATTTATTAAAAAAATAAATTTTATTTAATTTTTTTTTCTATTAATTACAAAAACGTATGCAAAAATGAACTTCTAAAACATCAAAACATTGTTTTTTTGTTTGTTTTTATTTTACAGAAAATGTTTAATGAGCTGTAAGAGAAAAAAAACAGTGAAAATGTGACAACTTGCCCCAAACTGACATAATTCTTTGCTTGAAAATAGAAAATAACCCAACTTTTTCAAATCACCAACGAAAACCAAAAAACTCACAGTTCCTGACATAAAGCTCATGTAACAGCTAGTTCTGCTCTAAAATACGTTCTCGGGTTTATCGTTCATTTCCCTTTCTGTCTTTTGCAACCTGTGTTTTCCCACAGAGAAGCACTTAACTTAAAAAAGCAGTTCATTCACACTTTATGCACACTTTTAAGTGGCCTCAAAATCACACGTCAGTCGAAATAGTCTGCTGTGGCTTTGCATTACTTGCACAAATGAATTCCTCACCACAGTTTCTGACAGAGAAGTGTGAGAAAATAGTGGCGTATAGGGTCAGTTACCGTCAAGAGGAACTTCCCATATTGCATGAACTTGCCTCATACAGAGCAGTAAAGCCTCTGCTAAATGTTAGTTATTGTCAGAGCCAGTTGAGAGGAGTTAGTCTAGAAAACTGACCAGGATGAGTTTACCAACTAGAGAGCAATGTGAGGGCTGGAGTCCAGCGCGGGTCGCCGCTCTTCTGAGTCAGGTGAGCCTTCGGAGATTCAATTTATCTGTAAATCACTTTTAGCAATACTATTCACCTTTTTTGTTATTTTATTGATGTGCTGCACACGACTATGTAAAATAGCTCAAACGTAATGGTGTTTGTTGACAGCACAACTTGAAAGACTGTGCAGACGCTGTACAGAGAAACAGGATCGACGGCTGTCGCTTTCTGGTAGGTTCCTTTCTTGCTCAATATTGATGTCTTCTCTCTGCAAATGGCACATTTAGCTAAATCAAATCTGTTTTCTTTCATCCTTTATATCAGTTGTTTACACTAATTCACACATTTTAGATCAAATCAGTGATAAATGTAATAAAAACGCAGCAGTGCTTTCACCCTTCCACTTGGGGAAGCGAGCAAACCTGACTTCCTTGAATGTGTAATGATGATTGTGGTCTCTGCGATGAATTTGCATTGATGCAATGTCCCAAACGTGGTCTGACAGAGACTTTTCATGATCTGCCTGGGATAGTTTAGCTGTCGGCATGACATTTCAACATCCCTCTGAACCAGCGAAGCAGGCCCGGGCGAGATTACCTGTAGGAGTGCTTGGGAAACAGTCATTATGTTTGCAGTTCCATTTGGTGACAGAGAAATTACACCCTTCACAACGTGAGACATTTCCAAATGAAAACAGGATATTTAATGAGGAAAAAATGATGGTGGGGCCTTGAAGTATAGGCCAAAATGAGGGTTTCAGTCAAACCCACAAATTACTGACCCTGAGCAGCCATATAAACTCAATAGGACCGATTCAGCCTGACATCTATTGAATTCACATTACAGATTGTGTGGAATACTTGTGTTTTGTTGGATGTGTGCAGACCAGTAGGGTGTAGTTTGTGATAATGGCTGGCAAATTAATGAGAGAATACATAAACTATTTAACAATTTTTTATTAAAATAAAAAAAAATTAAAAAAGCTTCAGCATGAGACCTGGGATAGGGCCCCAGATAAAAGAAATAAAATAAAATAAAAAAAATAAATAGAATAAATAATAAATAAATAAAAAATAAAAACTAAAAAAAAAATAAATAAATAAAATAAATAAATAAATAAAATAAGTTTTACGGGTTCAGACTTTTTATAATGCTAATTGAAAGTATGTGAAAATTAAATACACTATGTTTTTGCTTTTGTTGACGTAAAATTTAATAATTAACATAAATTAAAAAATGTAATTAAATAAAAATAAAAACCGAGAAAAACCCAGAGACCCTGGGATAGGCCCTAGCAATAAAATAAAAGAATAAAAAATAAAATAAACTAAAATGTATGTGAAAATTAAACTACACTTTGTTTTTGCTTTCTTGATCAAATATAATAGATTTAATGAAAAAATGTAATAAAATACAAAAAAATTAAAAACTGAAAAATTAAAGAAAGAAAAAAAATACAAATCCTCTTACGAGTGTTGAAAATTAAATACACTCAAAAATAAAAATGCAAAAATACATATAGACAGAGAATTTAAAAGAAAAAGAAAAACTAATCAAAGAAAAAGACAAATCTTACCTTTTTATGCTTCTTAAGTTATCTCATTAAACGTTATGTTGAAGAGGAGTACGCGATTTCTTATTTTTGTTTTGTTCGATTTAATAATATAAATAAAAATAATAATATAAATTTAAAAATAAAATATACTGAAATAATACAAAAGATAAAAGAAAAAAACATAACTAAAACCTGTTTTGGATGTTTTTTAATTATCTCATTAAAAGTAGGCTGTTGAAAATGAAATACATTGTTCCTCATTTTTGTTTTGTTGACTCAGCGAGCTGACCTCCTTCTTTTAGATTAGTTAAAAAAAACACTACTTCCTAAATATTGACCAGCCAGTAGTTTCATTTACTCACAAAAAAGCAATTTTTTCCACGTGTAGCCTTACTGGCACTTGACGAGTGCAAATATACTATATATTTGTACGAGCTTCATCAGTGTTGTGCTCAAAGTTCAGTGAAGTCGCAGCATCGTGCCATATGTTTCGGACGTGTTTTCCTCTATTGCTCCTCTACATCACTCCCACTGTCCTCCTGAATGGGTGTTAAGGGCATATATTAGACATCTTTGCATATTCATGTGGCGTTTATGCGGTAACCATCTGGTGAAAGAGTCTGTAGATCACAGGAAGGTTTCCTCTGACACACAGTGAGTGCTGAGAGCCTGATGAGCCGTTTGTAAACACAACATGATCACTTTCACTCCTGTGCCGGGGATAAAATAACCAGCGGTCACTGTAAAAAATGTTATTATCAGAAAGTAAATGTTGTTTTTCCATTACATTATAATTCCAAATAATTAACTACCTTTTTTAAGTTATACAAGATTCAATAAAATATTAAAAAAAAATAGTTGAAATTACTTGTACAGAAAAATGCCAGTATATATGAAAATATTCAAAACGCAGCACTGATTTTTTTTTTTTTTTTTTTTATTAAAAAAAAGCTGAAATAAATATAAGAGAAGACTTAAAACGAAAAATTACAAATGTTTATTTGGGGAACTAACTGAAAAAAGCTGAGGTTGGAGCACTAAAATTACTAACTAAATAAATAATAAATAAAGTCATATTAATAAATAATATGTCAAACTAAAACCTGAATAGTAATATAAGAAACACAATTTGTAAAATAAAAAAAAAAAATTTTAAAGAGTTTTTAACTGGAATTATAAAAATAAAAGCCAATTCAAGGATTAATAAAAAAATATAACAATAATTCATAAGTTTTTTTAGTATGAAATAAAAAGTAAAGATAAGATGAAAGTTTCCTTGGGCAACTAATGGAAATGAAGTTTGGTTGAAGAATTTATAGTAAACTAAAAATTACTCCACTGGACATAAATAACAAACCTAGAGCTAAAGCTAAAAAGAAATACAAACTAAATTAAACCTATAGAATAAAAGAAAAAACCATAGTAATAAAAATAAAAAATTACAACCAAAGAAAACTGAAAATTAAAGCGTTATATACAGTAAATATAAATCAAAGAATACTTTTACTTAATACATTAAAAATAAAACTGTATGTCATGACCAAAGAAACCAAAGCAGGCATTTTATTATTTCCATAGTTTACGTTAAACATTAAAATGCCTACTGCAAATAAACAAAATCAACAAACTTAAAAGTAACAAGTTAACCTAAATAGTAAGACTAAAAGTAAAAAAGTTAAACTAAATAGTAATTTTAAAAAGGTTTTAATTAGAAGGACTAAAAGTTAAATGAAAATTGAAACAAGAAAATCAAAGCCAATTCCCAAATATTATAAAAAAAACTATATATTTTTTTGTCTCTTACACCGTTCGAAACCTACACCAGGCACGGACAGAAACCTTTTCTCTCGCAAATGCACACAGCCCCCCTTAACACCACATACTTTCTTTTAAAAGCTATTTTCCAACCAGAAGCAGAGGTCAAAACATTAGATGACTGTTTTTATAAATCACAAGCCTGTGATTTCAACAGGAACAGCACAGGAAAGAAAACGAGGCACGTCGGGAGTCTTCAATCATGTGTAGCTTGCAGCTTCGAAAGCAATTTTCTGCTGCTTCGCCAGCGCCGGCCCGTTCTCAGATCAGTCTGAAAGATGAAACGTGTCAGCACAAGAGTCCTGGAGTCCGTTTGCTTGTCTTTTCCTCTTTTTCTCAGCGTTTCATTCAGACCGAGCGCTGGGTCAAACTCGACGATCTCGTGTTCTTGATATAGAATTCTTCAGATGTCTTTGACGGCTTTCAGACAGTTTTGGACCGAGTTGTGAAAGCGAGGGGTGAGTGGATGTGGGACTCGAGCTGAGACTCTGCTGAGCTTTTTAATATGCAGCTGCGATTCCAGGCCGCTGCTGAAGTGTCTCTCTCCGACTCCTGGAGAAACTCCACATAAATAATTCACTTCAGCAAGCAGCATCCAAGGAGGCGCCCAGGTGAAATATTCCATATTTTATTGTGTCAAAAGGCTAAGCTTGATTTTTAGGCAGGGCTAGGTGATTTTCTTGTCTTTGTCTCTTCAGAGAGTTGCAGGGATTCCGAGAGCTCAACCTCTTGCATTTGTCTCTATTAGAGCCGTTTCTTTTCAGATTCTTAAGAAAGGTGCCTCGCTAAATTCGGAGGCCAGGGGTTTTGGAGCTCGGGTCAATTCAGATGCATCATGCAGCGAGTATTACTCTGAAAGCAGAAGGATGTGTGACAAACATTTTCATTTATAGCTCAATATTTGAGGCTAACTAAAGCCTTAATCGTGTGACAGTGTTAACCAAAGTTCACATGCAATCAAAATATAAAAATTTATTTAATTTATTTATTTATAAAAGACTAGTTATTTAAAATAAAATAAAAAAGCTCAAGCTATTTACTGGATAGACTCCAGCATCCACACTAAAATAAAAATAAATAAAATTAAAATAACCCCAAAATATGATGTCCTTGACTATTACCATTGTTAAAAATATCAACATTCTAAACACAGCTTAGAACACCCTAGCAGCCAGTGTTATTTTAGTATTACTGAGGTTCTATTATAGATTTGAATTATGTTGTATTTTTGTATTTAAATTTTTTATTTTATTTTGTTGTGTGTTTTGGTCACCCCAAAAACAGCATGACAACATTCGAAAAACACCCAGGCAGCCTCATAGCAATGTACTAAAAACACCCTAGCAACATTCTAAAAACACCCCACAACACATAGCAACATTCTAAAAACACCCCAACAACTGCATAGCAACGTTCTAAAAACACCTCAGAACACCCTAGCAACCACATAGCAAAACCCCAGCAAAACCCCAGTCAACTCCTAGCAACATCTAAAAAACCCTAGCAACCACATAGCAACACACTAACAACCATTCAGAACACCCCAGCAACCGCATAGCAACGTTCTAAAAACACCCCAGCAACCGCATAGCAACATTCTAAAAACACCCCAGCAACCGCATAGCATCTACTCAGAACACCCAGCAACCGCATAGCAACTACTAAGAACACCCCAGCAACCGCATAGCAACATTCTAAAAACACCCCAGCAGATGACGTCAGCAAACCATTCTAACACACCCTCGCAACCACATTACCAACATTCTAAAAAAACCTTAGCAACCACATAGCAACATTCTAAAAACACCCCAGCAACTGCATAGAAACATAAAAAAACACCCTAGTGACCGCATAACAACATTCTACAAACACCCCAGCAGCTGCGTAGCAACATTCTAAAAACACCCTAGCAACCACAAAGCAACATTCTAAAAACACCTTAGCAACCACATAGCAACATTCTAAAAACACCCCACAACACCCCAGCAGCTGCGTAGCAACATTCTAAAAACACCCTAGCAACCACAAAGCAACATTCTAAAAACACCCCACAACACATAGCAACATTCTAAAAACACCCCACAACACCCCAGCAACTGCGTAGCAACATTCTAAAAACACCCCAGCAACGGCATAGCAACATTCTAAAAACACCCCAGCAACCCCATAGCAACATTCTAAAAACACCCCAGTAACACCACAGCAAACTAATAGCAACATTCTAAAAAAACCTAGCAACCCACAAAGCAACGTTCAAAAACACCCCAGGAACACCCTTAGCAACAACATAGACAATGTTCTAAAACACAATAGCAAACACCCAAAGCAACGTCTAAAAAACACCCCAGCAACCCACATAGGCAACATTCTAAAAACACCCCACCGCAACTTCATAGAAAAATAAAAAAACACTAGCATAGCCTCACAACATTCTACAAACCCCATAGGCAACCACATAGCAACATCTAAAAAACACCTTAGAACCACATAGCAACATCAAAAAAACACCCTAGCAACCACGTAGAAACATTCTAAAAACACGTTAGCAACCGCATAACAACATTCTAAAAACACCCCACAACACCCCAGCAACTGCGTAGCAACATTATAAAACACCTCAGCAATGGCATAGCAACATTCTAAAAATACCCTAGCAACCACAATGCAACATTTCTAAACAACCACTCAGAACACCTAGCAACCACATAGCAATTTATAAAAACACCTAGCAACCACACAGCAACGTTCTAAAAACACCCCAGCAACCGCATAGCAACGTTCTAAAAACACCCCAGCAACTGCATAGCAACACACTAAAAACACCCAGAACACCCTAGCAACTGCACATCAAACACCCTAGCAACCGCATAGCAACATTCTAAAAACACCAGAACATCCCAGCAGCTGCATAGCAACATTCTAAAAACACCCTAGCAACCGCATAGCAACATTCTAAAAACTAAACCAAACACCCCAGCAACCGCATAGCAACACACTAACAACCACTCAAAACACACTAGCAACATGCTAATTAACAAACACCTTAGAAACCGCATAGCAACACTCTAACAACACCCCACAACACCCTAGCAAACACATAGCAACCAGTTAAAAGCAGTGCTGCAGTGACAGTAGCGCCCTGACAAACACTCAAAACACCTTCACACCACGACTCTCATTTCCTTCAGACAATGTCAAAATGTCATTTAAAGTAAAGTTGCATCTTCAGGAATCTTCAGACTCGGTAAGTACTAAAAAGGGCAAAATGAAAGGAGGCCTAAGTGTTCCAACATCAAACAGAAATAGGCCAAATGCAGTACATATTATTGAGGGTCATTTCTGTGGGTCTCAGAGGATTCATTCAGGATTGCTTTTCTTCCTTCTGAAGGTCTGCTGTCATCACAGTATGTCTGTTATCAAAACACTCAAATGTATGGACTTTCAGCAACACTCTTGAGTGC
Organism: Sinocyclocheilus anophthalmus; assembly: GCA_018155175.1. Lineage (NCBI taxonomy): Eukaryota > Metazoa > Chordata > Actinopteri > Cypriniformes > Cyprinidae > Sinocyclocheilus > Sinocyclocheilus anophthalmus. Next base: position 237,999 of record JADLZN010005187.1, on the reverse strand, counting down.
ATATGGCACACGCAGGTGAATTGGAACGCAGCCTGTTTCCCCGCTGGCTAAGGTCTCCACCTAGTGTTAGACATGAGGAAAAAGCCTGTTCAAGTTTTCTGATTACACAGAATTTATTTGACAGCTGCTTCATATAAATAATAATTGAGAAAAAAAGGCTCTCAGGCTGTATATCTGAATCAGTTTGTGTTCCTTGGGAACGTATGAATCTGATCAACATTTGAGCCAACACAGATGCTCAGTGAGTCCACTATTATGGAGTGGAAAAACACCATCAGCAACTCTTTTAACATGGGCTATATATATAAAAGTTAGTTTTTCATTCCAAACATAACCAGTGTGTCTCAAAACAGAAAAATGCTAAATTAGTAAGGGACATAACATTAAGATAACAACTGAATTAATCAGTGTGTTTACTGAAGGTTTAAACATACTAGTGTTTAAAACATTTAACATCCATTTTATATTCCTAATAAAGCCAGAAAAATGCATCTTACAATCATAAGCCATAAAGATGATTTCACCTTTTGGCTTGACTTTTGAACTTTTGTTACTTAGAAATCACATTCTCTGAAGTAATATGATGTGTTTCTTATTATGATCTACTATTGTAATGTATATCATGTACAGGATTTACTGGCAAATGATATTTAAGAGTGTAAATTCTCATCAGCAATACCAATATTCATGCATTATTGTGTGTGTGAGTGTCATCCATACCAGAATACGTCATGTCATTATTGGGCGTGTGAGTGTGTGTGTCGTTGTGTGGTGTGTATTGTGTGTGTGGTGAGTGAGTGAGTGGTGAGTGATGAGTGTGTTTGTGTGTGTGTGTCGTCGTGTGTGTCGTGTTCTGTGTGTCGGTGGTGTGAGTGACGTGACAAGGGCGTGAGTAGTGAGTGTGTGTGTGTGTGTGTGGTGGTGTGGTGGTGGTGTGTGTGTTGTGTGTGTGCTGTAGTGATTGAGTCCGAGTTGAGTTAGTTATGAGTGTGTGTGTGTGTGTGTGTGTGTGTGTGTGTGTGTGTGTGTGTGTGTGTGTGTGTGTGTGTGTGTGTGTGTGTGTGTGTGTGAGTGTGTGTGTGTGTGTGTGTGTGTGTGGTGTGTGATGAGTGTGTGAGTGGAGTGAGTTAGTTGAGTTAGGGCGTGGTGTGAGTGTGTGTGTGAGTGTGTGGTGTGTGAGAGAGTGTGTGTGAGAGAGAGTGAGAGTGAGTGAGTGAGTGAGTGATTGAGTGTGTGAGTGTGTGTGTGTGTGTGTGTGTGTGTGAGTGAGTGATGGGAGTGAGTGAGTTGAGTGATTGAGTGGATGAGTGTGGTTGTGTGTGGTGTGTGTGTTTGGTGTGGCGGGCGTGCGTGTATTGATTTATGTTATAATTTTAATAACATTTTTAATTACAATTTTTTCATTATTTAATATGCAAGAAAATTCAGGCCCAATGTCAAGGATTAAACAAAAAATAATAATAAATTTATTTTATTAAAATTTAAACTGAAAACACGTTATTACAACCATCAGATAAACTCGTGATGGAAAACAAAGCCATATAACAATACTTTGCAATACCGTATATTTCATTTAAAGAAACTTCTGTAACACTTTTGATAAATTTTTAAAACACCATTTTATGAAAATGAATACATTCTAAGTTGATGAAAAAGACAAGTATGCAGAAAGAATCCTGCTGGCCAATTTTTTAGAATTGTACATTCTGTTTTAATCACAGAAAGTTTGTTTAAATAAATTGCTTGTCTTGACAGTTACTGTCTGTCTGTGTGTGGTGTGTGTGTTGGTGTGTGTGTGTGTGTGCCTGTGTGTGTGTGTTGGTGTGTGCTGTGTGTGGTGTGTGTGGTGGTGTGCAAGTGTGGTTGCGGGCGTCTCGCGTTGTGTGAGGAGTGTGTGTGTGAGAGTGTTTGTGGTGTGTGTGTGTGTGGTGTGTGGTGTGTGTGTGTGTGTGTGTGTGTGTGCGTGCGTGGCTGCGGTGGTGTATGGTGTGTGTGTGAAGTGGTGTGTGTGAGAGTGGGTGTGGCTGCTGCGTGCCGGCGTGTGTGTTTGTGTCTCACACAACCATTCAAACGAGAAAGCGAACCCGCTGCCACTAACATTCCGGATTCATCTTTGCCAGAAATGCACCTTGAAGCATAGAACACAGACTTTATGACAAAAAAAAACTTTACTCTAATATGACGGACTGAACTCAAACATGAAGTGATTTGTTTTTAACCTGTTGTTTCTCTTGCAGATGCTCTCCTCTCTCGTCCGGTGACCTCCAAATTCAGTTTCATCCATCGGCCGTAAGGAATCCGTTTCTGTTTCTATTTCTATTTCTACTCTAAACTCTCCATCCCGCTGCTTGTTTGTAGAATCCTCAGTATTTTCTCATGTGTTCCTCACTGATAGCAGTCAATGACTGTCTGCAGGAATGAGGAAGCTGGACTAGTTTTACATCTATCTATATTTTCACTGCAGTGCTGGGTAGATTACTTAAGAATTGTAGTCGATTACTGATTACAAAATTACATTACCCAAGTGTATTTAATACTAACTTGGATTAGAAAGACATATAGGAATGTATTCTGATTGGCGCTTTAGATTACTTTTGACTTAACTACTGGAATTTAAAAAAAGGAAAGAAAATATATTCAATTTTTAATCAATAAACATGAAAATATCACACGGCCAAAGTCCTGAAATATCTGAAATATTTTCAGCCAGACTTCCAGAATGAATAATTAGTGAAGTTCACGGCACATGATGAAGACATACTGTATTATTTCACAGCTACGCATCAACAGTGTTTAGTTACTTGCAATAATACGCAATTACACATGATCTAACTTGACTGAGTGGTACTTTTGTTCGGAAGCGTGGATTGCAAATCTATACATTGCATAAAAATACTAATTAAAACATGTCCATTTTCTGTGCAATTGTAGCCACCTGACTAGTGGATGGCATGTGTAATTACACAAAAACTGGAAGACTGTCCAAATGTATAGAAGTGGTAGGTTAATTTAGAAAGGAAACATTGAAAGAAAAAAAGAAAGACTTGGTGCTGCCATTGTGTGAAGCTATGTAAAACGCAATCCATAAAAAGTAATTGTAATGGATTATGGAATCTAGATTACATGTAATCAGTTACTACCCAGCACTGTTCACTACTAAATCTATCAAACATAGAAATTTTAGCAATACAGTTATTTTTTTTTTGTTTTTTTTCTGCAGAGACAAATATATGTTGGTCAGAATATACACAAAGACATCAGCACAGAACATTAAATGATGTTTCTTGACTTGGTTTGCAGATCAAGCAGAATGTTTGCACTACTAAATATACTGACATTTTAGGAAAGTGAATTCTGCAAAGATACAAATCAGTATGGTCAGAATGCAAAAAAAATCGTAATGAAACATAATTGCTACTTTGACGTTGTTTACTTTTATTTGTGTTGATGCCAATGCTATATTTGGCTCTTTCTTCTATATATATATATATATATATATATCTATATATATATATATACATATATATCTATTATAATATATTTTATAATAAGAAATTTTTATGCAAATTTAAAAATTTTTTTTAATTTACTTTTTCTAATTTTTACAAAATAATGAATGAAAAAAACAGAATGTTTTCACTTCTAAATATCCTACATGATTTAGACATTTTAGCAATGCAATTTACTTTCATTTTTAATTTAATTTTTTTTGCATTTTTTTGCAAAGAAACAAATATATATTTTATAAAGTGCATACAAGACCAGCTGAGCAAAAAGTCCGTTCCTCGTCAGTTACAACTGCAACCAAAAATAGAATGCATACTTTCACTAACCTTTAAAAACATTTTTAGAAAAGTCAAGAAGTTTGTTTCATATCCATGAAGTAAAACACATGAGCACATTTGTGACCACATTTGTGACCATTTGTGACCATAAGTCATACATTTGTCATAAGGGTTACATTTTCTGAAATTGAGATTTATGTATCAGCTGAAAGCTGAATAAATAATCTTTGCGTTGATGTGTGGTTTGTTAGGATCAGACAATATTTAGCTGAGACACAACTATTTGAAAATCTGGAATCTGAGGGTGCAAAAAAATCTAAATATTGAGAAAATCATCTTTAAAGTTGTCCAAATGAAGTTCTTAGCCATGCATATTACTAATCAAAAATTAAGTTTTGATATATTTACAGTAGGAAATTTACAAAATATCTTCATGGAACATGATCTTTGCTTAATATCCTAATGATTTTTGGCATAAAAGAAAATTTGATCATTTTGACCCATACAATGTATTGTTGGCTATTGCTACAAATACACCCCAGCGACTTAACACTGCTTTTGTGCTCAAGGGTCACATTTGTTTATGAATACAAATGCATTAAACATCATTCACAGTGCAGCCTCTGTTAGAAAAAAAACAGAAGAGTGCAATAATCAAGTTCATTAAGAGAAACCAGAACCATTATTATTAGACGCATAAAAGTTGGCAAAATGCACAAGACAGAGACTGAGAACACAGAGGCGCAAGAAATAGCATAATTTCATTGAAGTGAATCAGTTAAAAGTGGCTCTAAATATAGAGGTAACATGACGTTCAACAGCAGTTTCATAATCCTCATTACCGACCACTTCTGTGGAAAAAACTTGCCCTCCTCGACACATGTGCTGCTTAACCAGTGACACTCAACTAGCAGCTCACACTACTAACTCACCGCAGTCAGTATAGAAACACATAATGGAGCATTTCAACAGATTCACAGCTCCTGCTACAGATAAACTTAGGTAAGGCAAGCTTTTAAATGATTTAGTTTTACTGTCATCTATGCAGAAGGAAGTCGTCTGCGCTCAGTTTCAGTCGGACTACAACTAGTTAAAGATTTACGTTACAGGGATTAACTTAAAATGCTTATTTTTCAATAAATCAAAACGTTTGCATTTAGTAAATCTATATGAGCATGCAACTGAAAAACAGCAAATGATTTATCAATTATTATTATTATTTTTATCTGCATCTCTTAAAGCTAACAGGAAGCTTTTGAAAAGTCACTGAAATCATTATTTACAAAAAGTAAAACCATTTAAGATAAGTGTTCTTAGTTTGTTTTTGTTTTGTAAGTTTGGGATGAAACTGACTATACGCTGCTCTAGACACCCTTCTCTCTAGTGTTACTCAGCGACACGTTCGATCGCTGTGAAAGAGTCTGGTTTAATAGGGTCTCACGAGCCAGAGGCTATCAATCAAGTTACATAAATTAAGATCTAATGGGTAGGACTACATACAATATGCCAATGAAGGTCAATGAGGACACGCCATGTGACGGGCTCGGTTCCATTGATTGATATCTTGAAGTTAGTGAGTGGTTTAAGCTGGAATTGTGTTGAGTTTCTATTGTCCTATGTAATTATATTCATGTAGTTCTCAAACTCGTCTCTTCTTGCTACACAGCACACAGACATTAGACAGCTCAGCAACGTTTCCTTTGTAGGATTAAGGACGTTAACCCCAGGCTTTATGCTTCAACAGAGCTTACAGAACGCTGAGAAGCTTCACGAAGCATGTGTATCACACCGATTCAGCCTATCTAACGCCAGTTTCAAAGGCATTTATTTAAGAAAATTCTATTTGTGTGATTTCAGGAAGGATGCATTAAATTCATCAAACGTGACAGTAACGACATTTATGATGTTATGAAAGAGTCCTGTTTCAAATAAATGCTGTTCTTTTGAACTTTCTATTCAACAAAGAATCCTGTAAAGATAAAATGTTTCACAGTTTCCACGAAAATATTGTGCAGCGCAACTGTTTTCAACATTGATAATAATCAGAAATGTTTCTTGAGCAGCAGATCAGCATATTATACTGATGTCTGAAGATCATGTGACACTGAAGACTGGAGGTAATGGCTGCTGAAATACCGCGATGCTGCGCATCACAGAAATACATTACAGTTTAAAAAAAACCATATATTTAATACTAACAGTTTATTTTAAATTCTAATAATATTTCAGAATTTTTTTGTATTTTTGATCAAATAAATGCAGCCTACTTTCTATTACAAAAAAAACCCCTACCAACCAAACTTTTGATCTGCAAGTGCTGTTCTTAACTCGTGTTTTGATTTTCAGGCAGCTACAAAAAATGGTTCAAGACATAAAAAAGAACGACGACAGCCTTTTCAACAGACTAAAAAGGTGTGTTATATTCTGCATACATCTTCACGAATTAAAACACAACAGAAGAAGAAAAAAGGTTATTTTTGAGTGTCTGTAAACAGACGCAAGGAAACATCTGCTGACTGTCCTCAAACACTTTTCCTCTCACTTCCTCTATTCAGACGGAGGAATAGTCCCAAAAAGGACATTAGGTGTGGCTTGCATGACAGAAACAATGTGAAAGTTACAACAAAAGCAAGCACTTGTTATTAATGAAGAAACACCTGCTGTATCAAAACATTCATAAATGCATGTGTTCATTCTAATAACATGAAAACCTGAAAACAGCTTTAGCTCATTCGCGTTTGCAAATTGTAATTATTTGTGGTGTTTGCCCAAATCAAGTAACACTGATACTATTGTTCATGCTTATGGTTAAGGGGTTTTTCTAAAACCCTCAATATGAAACTTCAGTGCATTTTTGTTCCATGCATTTGTGCTCCAGACATCAGTGATTCCTCAGATCATGTGGCTTGTTGATAAAAGGTGCTGGTATATTACCTGTAGAACTGTTGAGTCCGTGTGCCGTGGCTGCAGTACGTTAAATTTGCAAAAAAGGCCTAACATTGCCTAATTTGATGACGCAGAGTATAGAAATATCAATAATAATTATGTAGTTTTAATAATTCCCCCAAAATAACAAATGAATGAGTTGCAAAGTATGTGTGTGGGTGTGTGTGTGTGGGGGTGTGTGTGTGTGTGTGTGTGGGTGTGGTGGTGTGTGTGTGTGTGTTGTTGTACCTGGTAGTTTATCACCTTTATGGTAGACCAATGCCCCCAACAAGGTAGTAATACTAGTAAATGTTGACCGTTGGGGACATGTTTGAGGTCCCTGTAGGGGTAGGTTTTAGGTTAGGGGTATGGTGTAGTAGCAATAGCCCAAACAGTTACTGTACAGTATAAAAATCGCATTACGGACCTATGGAATGGTCCCCCATGAAAACATGGAAACACACATGGGGTTTGTGTGTGCGTGTGTGTGTTGTGTGTGTGTGTTTGAGTGTGAGTGTGAGTTTTTGTGTGTGTGGGTATTGTGTTTAATGCATTCAATACAAAATAACAAGCAGGTCAGAATGCACAAGTTCCAAAATGCAATCATTTTATTTACCTCTCGTGGGGGAACAGCAATATCAGGATTAAGCTCACATAATGTCATGGCATATGAACAAAGGAACTAAAATGGTGAACAAATGGTACGATTTACAAAAGCAGAAATGCAAACAAAATAGTAAATATGGTTGTTATAGATTATGAAAGTGCGAGGTGCCCGATGTTGCAAAACTGGACAGACTATTTTGGTGAATGCAGCATCCAAATTAGTAAAGAAAAAAAATGTGGATTTCACTCAGGGTCAGATATGATGGGGGCATGTTGATGTTTTTTCAATACAAATTGTCATACCGTTTTTTTCCAATTTATGGGGGGGTATTAATTTTTCCATTTATTTCAGGTTTCAGACGAAACAGAACCGCTAATGTTCTCGGGGGGAGAAACTTGGAGAAATACGACTGAAGGGCGGGCGAGTATATCAGAAAGGTGTCCACTGTGTTTACTTTTTGTGAATCCGTGTTGATTATATAGAACCGCTTCAGGTCCTTAAAAAAGCCAATGCCTTTGTGGTCGTTTTGTCCATTTACCTGCACACTGGGGCTGGCTTAAAAAAAAAAAAGTTTACTTCCTTTAAGGTTTCTATACGTTCGATTCTCATCTGTCTGTGTTTGAAGAAATAGCCCCATAACCCCCCGAACGTCTATGAGAGCTTTGATGGTGCTCTTTGGAAAGAGCTTACTATACGCCGGAGGCACTTTACCTTTAAACAACCGTTCTCTTGATTCTGTGTCCGCCACTGTGTGTTGTTTCGGTTTCGGTGTGTGGTAGATGAACATTCAATTAGGTGCTTAAAACGTTGCTGACAATAACTCATGCATACTAATCCACTAATCCACCATGTGCTGCAATCAACAGGCAATGAAGAAGCCTCCTGTATTAGTGTTGCTATTGTGTTTCAGAATACGATGGGAAAAGACCGGTCAGAAAGTACCGAGGTGCGTACTATCAGAAGGCAAAGTTGAAGTCTCATTGAAACTAGAAAGTGAATTTGGGCATCTTGAAAAATGTGCACCGTTGTTTTACTTGACTTATCCTTAAAATGGGGGGCTTTTAGTAGCTTAATGTAACGTCTGTGAATTTTCAGTAACTGTATAAACCAATCACAGAACAGATTACTATAGTGCAGAGGGAATAATGTGTTGTTCTCACAAAATCACATGGTCATATGTAAGTAATTTTCAAGCTACGTACCCGTTCATGATCAGTGAGTTGTGTCACTTTTAGGCTTGAGCTCCGTATTTCTTATAAAGACTGGCTGAATTCGAGATTTTGTAAGTCGACTTTACTAAAAGACCTTCGACACTGGAAGCATTTGCAAATGTAACGCTCAATGATATACCTAATTAATAGTAGTAGAGTGCTCAATGCAATTTAGCCATGTACAAGATGCAAATCCAAATTGTACCATCAAACTTACTGGTAAAGTTTTCACGAAGTATTTCTTACAAGCTGGTTTTACACGTGAACTGAAATGTCTGAAATTTACATTCTTAGTATCACTAATTAGAATACCAATTGTTATATATAAAAACATAAATTGTGGGAGTAGAAACATTTTTCACGGGACATGGTCAGAAATGTATCCAAAAAGTTAAATTAAGTGCAAATGTAAAACAGTGTAAAAGATGAAAATGTTAAATAGAACATAAAAGGGGTACAAAGTGGCAGCAACTAATTAAAAATTGAGTGCATGGTCAACAACTATTATACGCTATTATCGCATCAAAATGAAACTTTTTTGTGTAATATGTGTGGTTTCTAGTTTAGTTTGTAGCACCCATACAGTTATATATTTTAAAAGTATTTGCAGTGTATTTACATGTCTGATATTTTAATTAGCATGACAATTTATATGATATATCTATATATATATTTGACTATAGTAAAAGGGACAACATATTTTGTTTCTGAAGAGGCATATATACCGTTGGGATGTTAATAGGAAAGGCCGGGGGGTGTGTCTTTTTATACATATGAATAAAATAGATCCACAGTACGATCATACATATAATATAGTAACCCAAAAACGTTAGTTCGATGTCATTAATCGCGATTAATCATTTGACAGGCACTGATTAAAATATTGATAAAAACTAACTATTTTGCCCGAGAGGAACATCTCATTTTCATTTGGTTCATATGATGCGCTACAAATACTAAAAGTGAAAGTAAAAGTTAATAAAAAACAATACAACATTTTGTTTTTTAACTAACACAATTACGAAAACAAATTACTTAACAATTCGAAATATACAAAGCTGCTTAAACCAGAAAATGTAAATTAATCTAAATTAACGATAGTAAAATTAGAAGATGTAATCACAAAAAATTTAAAATCTTACTTTGTAATTACTAATAATCTCGGTGATCGCGGGTCTAATAGCCCTGTCAATATGTACATCCAATCATCAAATCTTAATGTTATAGGCATTTATTTTGACGAGGTAATGTCTGCTGTGAACAACGTCAGAAGATATAGATATTAATGACTAAACTTTTAAGTGAAAACATTTGTCAAAATTACAATTATTTTTTCCACTTGCACAGATTTTGACCTGATGTACAAAGCATGAAATATTAAGAGACAAGTGAAGATTTGATGATCACGATATACGGCTTTAATATAACAGAAACAGCGAGTATGACGAGGACCCTCAGAGGTGATGCGATGGACTATAACTACAGAACGGGCTACCGCCGGAGGCTGATGCATGACACATGAATGCCTATTCGTATCAGACCCTGGCCCACCAACGCCCCAGGAGAGTAGGATGGGTGAGATCAACTCTTCTGTATCAGAAAAGTCCACCTCAAAATCAAACTGGACGCCGCGCGTTTACTTTCGGGAAGGTTGTTATTGTTAAAACTGGCATGGGCGCATTTGGAATGCAATTTACTGTTCAGACGGTATTGGTTTCTCATGAGGACCAAGTGTCATGTTCAACAATTTACGAGGAGCTAGGGTTCAGGGATGATTGTTATGTAAGGTGTTTATTTTTTATCCAACAGAACCATGGCCAAGCATAAAGACTTCCCTTGCGAAAGTCCGTTATAAGAAGTCATTTTGACGGCCTGGGCCAAGCGACCGCCAGCACTAATTGGTGTGCTGTCACAGTTAAGGCAGCCACAGAGTCATTTTAAATAATGACAGTAAATATTTAAGAATTTTAAATCTCACTGGAAGGCTACTGGAAAATGTTTACAAGAACACCATTCCACTTGAGTGAGAGCTGCAATAAATGTACATACTTATTTAATCATTTTTATTAATAAAAAAAATGGGGAAATTGACATGCTATAGTTTTTAAAATGCTTTTCTGGCTTGCATTTTATCTCTACAAAGGATGGATGTCTTTGTAATAGAAATAAGAAATAAGGCAAAAAGGTAAACATCTGACCCAGCTATTTGTGTGTGTAATTAGTAAAATGAATAGTTGTGCAAGCGTTTAATTTAAATAAATGTATATAATAAATATTTTACACATTTATTGCATGCCATAATAATGGCCCGTTTAAAAATATCTGTGACTTTGTTTTCTTTTTCTTTTTTAAAGCTCCCTCGTACTGTAGTGGAACGGTGATGTAATTTATAAATGCAATTATTTTCCAGCATTTCAGTAAAAAAGTGTCCGTATTTAAAATGTGGATGGTAGTGGTTAAAAACTCAGAGATGTGGAATTCTATACAGACACATTGAAAAGAAAATCACAAAAAAAAAATTAAAATGTAAAAATAAAAGGAAAAACGGAAAATAACTAAAAAAGGACAAAAAAATTGAAAATGGATAAATAAAAATGTGAATTAAAAGATTTAACAAACTACTTAGAGGTGTGGATTCATATGCACTTGAACATGAACTTGGTGTTTGACCAGATTTGGCTGTGAATCTTTATGCAAATGATGCGAGAAAAACACTTTATTGTGAATGATTCACTGGAGCACTTTATTTTAAAGAAAACAAAATGTTAAAACCTGACTTTCCTTTTCATCTGACATCACTCCTATTTTCATAATCCAGTCGATTCCTTTCTGAACATTACATTTTGTCCAACATTTTCTGCTCTCAAACTCGCCACATAAAGAAAAATGGCTTGCGATCACTGACTCGACTTTAAAACTCTGTCATCATTTCATCATCCACGCGGCTTTCCAAACCTGCACGAGTTTCTTCCGTCGAACACAAAAGGTTTTTAAGAGGTTTTGAATGAAATGTGATTTTTTTTTAAATTGTCGTTTTTGGAGCATAAAAGCCTCAATGGACTATATCATTTCTTCAAAACTGCTCCTTTTGTGTTCAGCAGAATAAAAAATATGAACGAAATGAAGTGGAATAAGTGATGACGTAAGACTAAAAGGTTCAGTTCTACAAAAGGAAAGTTCTGTTAAGCAGCAAAAGCATGTAAAACCAGACTTCCTGTGCCTTGCAGACAGCTGTCGTGGTCGACCGGCAAAACCAAACCATCCTTTCCATATGCAACAGAGGCACAAACCCCCACGACCGACCCACCGCAGCCTGGCAGAGGTAGATGATGTAATAACGGCTTGTACTGTTCACTCAGAGTTTCATTTAGCGCACAATAAACTCCTGATACTAAAGCACTCTCCTCCGTTCAGGGCGATTACATTGAGCCGGAGGACGAGGCGAATGATAATTACATTGACCCCACTGAGAAAGCACTAAGAAGTAAGAGGACAGAGGAAGGCCTTTATTTTGTTGCACACTGAATTATTAATATGACTGTAATGGGTAAATCCTAATGGTGCGTAATGTCTGTTTATAGAGCCGCCGTTTAACAGAGCGGTCAAACCGTGTGTTCCTGCTCGTGTAAGCGCTCCGGGTGAGACTTTCATCAGATTATGCACACTTTAAGACTTCTTTGATCTAATATTGAAGGCTCGTATATTTACACTCTAATTCTCCTTTTTTAGATTTCTATGAGGTTTCTGATATGAAGGTGAGCTGAAATCAAAAGAGTTTTGTCCAGGTCACTGATATTCAGATCAATCAGATCAAAAATCAATAAATAAATGCATGCATTTTATTTTGCAAGTCTCTCATTAGATTCTACAATACTAATGGCACAGATTGAACACAATTACTATTATTATTATATTGAGTTATATCAGCAATAAATTTACAGGTAGTACAACAGCAGGCATAATTAATAATTTTTTTAATATTTGCAAAATATTTTTATATTTAAAGATAGATAGATCGATCGATAGATAGATAGATAATAGATAGATAGAATCAGACTGAGATAGATAGATAAGATAGATAGATGAGATAGATAGATAGATAGATAGATAGATAGATAGATATAAATAGTTAGATAGAATCAGACTGAAATAGATGATAGATAGATAGATAGATAGAAGATAGATAGATAGATATAGATGATAGATAGATAGATAATAGATAGATGATAGATAAATCAGAACTGAAGATAGATAATAATATAGATAGATAGATAGCATAGATATAGATATATAGTATCAGACTGAAGATAGATAGATAGATAGATAGATAGATAGATAGATAATAGATAGATAGATAGATAGATCATAGATAGATAAGTATAGATAGAATCAGACGAAAAGATAGATAGATAATCAATAGATCGATATATGATAGATAGATAGATATCTAGCTAGAATCAGACTGAAGATAGATGTAGATAGATAATAGAGACTCGATCGATAGATAGATAATAATGATATAGATAGATAGATAGATAGAATCATACTGAAGATCTAGATGATAGATAATAGATAGATAGATAGATGATGAGATAGATAGATGATAGTATTCTAGATAGATAGATAGAAGAGAATCAGACTTTATATAGCTAGATATATATATCGAAGATAATAGATAGATAGATAGATAGATCGATCGATAGATAATAATAGATGATGCCTAATCGATGATAGATAGATAGAATCAGACGAATATAGATGATTAGATGATGATAATAGATATGATAGATAGATATAACAGAAATATATAGATAGATAGATAGATAGATAGATAGATAGATAGATAGATAGATAGATAGATAGAATCAGACTGAGATAGATAGATAGATAGATAGATAGATAGATAGATAGATAGATAGATAGATAGATATATAGATAGATGATAGATAGATAGACAATTTTTCAGGAAATACAGTATGACCTGGACAGGTAGTACAACAAATAACATCATGCATTATATATCATATTAATTTATGGACTATTCATTTGCTTTACAAATGCTCTGACAAAATGCTTTGTATTTAATTATAGGAGAATTCTCAGTCTAAGACAAGGTAAAACATCTTCAAAATCAACCCTCCTTTTTTATTACTTTTATTACACACACTAAACTTTAACACAATTATGTTGAACACTTTTCTTTAGCAGTGATTACAGCACTAATAATATTCAGTATGGATAAAAACATGCCACTTTGACTTAAAATTTAAGGCAGCAATTAACAGTACCTCTTAAAAATAAAGGGTGTTTTTGCAGTGATGCCATAGAGGAACCATTTTTGGTTCCACAAAGAAGCATTCAGTCAAAGGTTCTTTAAAGAACCATCTCTTTCTTACCTTTTTATAATCTGAAGAACCTTCTTTCGCAAAAACAAAGAACCTTTTGTGAAACAGAAAGGTTCTTCAGATGTTAAAGGTTCTTTATAGAACCATTTAGACCAAAAAAAAGGTTCTTCTATGGCATCGTGAAGCAGCTTTATTTTTAAGAGTGTACATGGGACTAGAATATTCACACATTAAAATCTACACAACTACATTTGGTCAAACTTACTGTAACAGTGTTAATATGACTGTCTTTCTAAAAGTGCAACATCAGCCCTTAATGATTCAGTCCTGCACTTCCTCACGTCCTTCGTTACTGAGACACACATCACATGCTTCTCTGTTCTGTTCTCTGTGAAAAAAATGTTTTATTCTGATCAGCAGGAGTAACACGACTCTACAACCCAACACACATATGGCGCTCCCTAAAGCCAGTCCACGGTATTACACAACCATTATTACCCATTACAAACCACTAGATTAGCTCTGCATTCACCAGTTCAATTATTTAGCACCTTTACAAATATTTATCATTATAACCATATCAAAATATTGCCTATAGTTTCTATCAAAATACGTTAGATGCATATATACATCCTTCTTCAGTTTCATTATTTTGGTGCTCTAATAATGCTAAACATTTATAAGACAATGACAGTGTCAAATCACTACAAAATATCCCTGAGAAATGAGTTTTAAAGAAAAGTTGATTGCACAAATAATAATAATAAAAATGTTTGACATGTTTTATCTGTTCATACAGAATGAACATCAGAAGGCCAACAATAACTCCAGTGAGTATTGATGATTTTTTATTACTTTTTACATAACATTTAAAAATAAGACATGGTGCACATTCACAACATGTGCATGTGATTAGCATGTAAATAAGCAACCTATATGTAGATATAAGAGTGTAAATGCATGTTTTGAATGGAGAACATGATGATGGTCTATGTGTGTTTTAAGCAGGAACCACAGTCAGAGGACGAGTATGAGGTGTGTGACGCAGACGATAGTGAGTATCAGTCACAAACCAAACCCGAGCAAATGAATGCATGAAAAACCATGTATGTAACGTGTGTCTGATTGTCATTAGGTGTCAGTGAAGGGCCAGAGGAGGCCACAGAGGCCCGGAGACCATCAATGCCCACACCGCGACCTAGAGACCTGTAAGTGACTCCCTTAAACACTGAACGATAATGAATCAATCTGCCATAACATCAGATTCACTATCTAACAGTTCATCACTGCTGATCTTTCAGGAAGAAACCTAATCCTGCTTTGACACCGGTATGGACTTGTTTATCTTATCTAATCTCTATTTAATGGTAAATCAAAACATTCAGTGACAAATACTTGTCCATTTTTGCAGAAACCAAACATTGCTCACAGAGACAGTGAAGGTAACTATCAAAATCACTACAAAAGAACAGAAAAAGCAATGGCTATGTCCAGAACAGACTAGCATACGGCTTGCACTATTTTAAATAGTAAGATGCAAAACAGAAAGCATTATGCTGCAATAAATGTTTCAAGCAGTATTCGACACTGTGGTCATGTGACCTCATTACATTGCACTTGTAATTCAGCAAGAGATGCCCATTAATGATCTCCAAAATAAATCTAAGTTAAACAACGTCTTTAAATTTGGTAGTCAAACCGATGCAGTATTCCACAAAATATGTTCTGTTTTATAATGTGCAATTTGCATTATGGATGCATACAGAAAAATAGCATACTGCATGTTTCTGGTGCAGAATTCCACAAAGCTAATGTGCAATTTGGCAGATCTATGCAAGAAAACTACTGTACTGCACAATATTCCACAAAGCAAGCTCCATTTCATAATCCACAGTTTGGCAGATCCATACATGCATACAGAAAATTTGCATGTACGTTTCCGATGCCGTTTTCAGCAAAGTAAGTTCTAATTGATAATGCAAAAAAATGCAGAATTCGTCAGGTCCATGCATGCATGCATAGAGAAAATGTGCATGCTGCACGATTCTGATGCAGTATTCCAGCACAAGCTGGCAGATCCATCCATGAACCCGTACAGAAAATGTGAATACTGCATGTTTCTGATGCAGTATTCCACAAATTAAGCTGTTTTATAATGCACAATTTGGCAGATCCACGCATGCATGCATACATACAGAAAAGTAGCAGTGCACAAATAAAATCTACACTGCATTTGGTTAAACTGATGCAGTATTCCATAAATTAAGCTCTGTTTTAAATGCACAGCTTGACAGACAAATTAAGCAGTTGCAGATCCATGCATGCATACAGAAAATTAGCATACTGCTCAAGTAGTACTAGTATGGTAGTAGGCTATTCTGAATATAGCCAATGACTTGTAGATGTGGCTGACATGAGAGTTTGCTGCACATTTATAAAGAGCAATTTTAACTCTGACCTTGTATTGTTTTAGAGTAGAGATTAAAGTCACCTATTAACAATTGCATGATCTCTGTTACAGCCACATCTATTAAAACAACACCAGTAACTATATCACGAAGCCCACCAGACACCATGCCGAGCCCGATGCCAACAGGGTTCCATCGAGCCAAGTAAAAAAAAAAAGAGTTTCATTTTCTCCTGTAAGCATAAACTATTATAATTTCATGAACAAAAGGACTAAACTACAGTCTCCTTTTCTGCTATAGATATATGCCTCCGCCTCGACAGCTTCCCTCCCAAAGTAAGATTCAAGCTTTTTCAGTTTGCAATAGACACATTTATATGCCTATAACTTTCTTACAGCCTTGATGAAGTTTCTTTTTCTAGCAATTTATTAATATTGTTTTATTTCCACAGGCAGAGGGACGTTGCCTTCAGAGAGCAGATCAGCTAGAGATGCTGAAGAGGTGATTGCAATTACTGACTTCCCTTTAAATGCATTTACTTCTTTACGTATATGTTTTAATTTTTTTTAATTTGTAGGGTTTGGCTCTGACAGAAAATGAAAAATGCCCTTCGCAGCATAACTACTATAATCAAGAACATCCCAGCATTCACTTACAGTGTCTGCCAGTCTAACTGTCCTGTTCTCTCACACAGGAAGCTGGTGTGTATAAAAAGGTTTGGTATGCCAGCAGCTGTGACCGCAAGACAGCAGAGGACGCTCTCCTACGCTCAGCTAAGGCACGTCAGACCTGCACAGAATAACACAAAACTACTGTATGCTGAATGACACTGCATTATAAATACCAGCAAGAGCAAGGGGCATAACTTGTTTTATTTCAGCTAGCTGTCAGGGCAACATTTCTTGTTTTCAACTTGAAGTGGCCTATTAAAATAACAAACTAAAACTTAAAAAAAAAAAATCAAAACTATATAGACTATACATATTTAACAGAACCCCCACATTTTTTGTAAATATTGTCCTTAATATCTTTTCATGTGACAACACTGAAGTAATTACACTTTGCTACAATGTAAAGTAGTAAGTGGAATAAGCTTGTATAACAGTGTAAATTTGCTGTCCCCTCAAAATAGCTCAACACACAGTCATTAATGTCTAAACTGCTGGCCACAAAATTGAGTACACCCCTAAGTGAAAATGTCCCAAATTGGGCCCAAAGTGTCAATCTTTTGTGCGGCCACCATTACTTTCCCACACTGCCTTAACCCTCTTGGGCATGGAGTTCACCAGAGCTTCACAGGTTGCCACTGGAGTCCTCTTCCACTCCTCCATGACGACATCACGGAGCTGGTGGATGTAGAGACCTAGAGATGCTCAATAGGGGGGGGGAGGGTTTAGGTCTGAGACATGCTTGTCCAATCCTCACCTTACCCTCAGCTTCTTTAGCAATGCAGTGGTCGTCTTGGAGGTGTGTTTGGGGTTGTTATGTTGGAATACTGCCCTGCGGCCCATTCTCCGAAGGGAGGGGATCATGCTCTGCTTTAGTATGTCACAGTACATGTTGGCATTTCATGGTTCCCTCAATGAACTGTAGTTCCCCAGTGCTGGCAGCACTCATGCATCCCCAGACCATGACACTTCCACCACCATGCTTGACTGTAGGCAAGACACACTTGTCTTTGTACTCCTCACTTGGTTGCCGCCACACACGCTTGACACCATCTGAACCAAATAAGTTTATCTTGGTCTCATCAGACCACAGGACATGGTTCCAGTAATCCACTGGACTGTTTGCAAATCTACTGTTTGCGGGCTTTCTTGTGCATCATCTTTAGAAGAGGCTTCCTTCTGGGACGACAGCCATGCAGACCAATTTGATGCAGTGTGCGGCGTACGGCGTATGAGCACTGACAGGCTGACCCCCCACAACCTCAGCAGCAATGCTGGCAGCACTCATACGTATATTTCCCAACACAACCTCTGGATATGACGCTGAGCACGTGCACTCAACTTCTTTGGTCGACCATGGCGAGGCCTGTTCTGAGTGGAACCTGTCCTGTTAAACCGCTGTATGGTCTTGGCCACCGTGCTGCAGCTCAGTTTCAGGGTCTTGGCAATCTTCTTATAGCCTACGCCATCTTTATGTAGAGCAACAATAATTTTTTTCAGATCCTCAAAAAGTTCTTTGCCATGAGGTGCCATGTTAAACTTCCAGTGACCAGTATAAGAGAGTGAGACCGATAACACCAAATTTAACACACCTGCTCCCATTCACACCTGAGACCTTGTAACACTAATGAGTCACATTACACCGGGGAGAGAAAATGGCTAATTTGGCCCAATTTGGACATTTTCACTTAGTAGTGTGTTCTCACTTTTGTGGCCAGCGGTTTAGATATTAATGGCTTTGTGTTGAGTTATTTTGAGGGGACAGAAAATTTACAATGTTATACAACCTGTACACTCACTATTTTACATTGTAGCAAAGTATCATTTCTTCACTGTTGTCACATGAAAAGATATAATAAAACATTTAGAGGCGTGTAACTCACTTCTGGAGGATACTGTATAGGTGTGGGTTGTGAAAAATTAATAACTTAACTATACTTAAAATGAATACAGAAAAAAAATATGAAACTAATTCAAATCTTATACTCATATATAGTATTTTCGATTTCGTTCAATAATCAATTATAGACTTAATATAATGGGATAAAGTAGATCTTTTGTTGAATGCCATCGAATGCCGTTTTAGCACAATTTTAACCATTGGTAATTACGTATTGCTTGCTTCATTATTGTCTTTAACGGTATCAGTAAAAAAGTATATACACGATTTTAAAATCTAGTGTTTAATCATGTCTAAATATTTATTCAAATGAAAAACTTAAAAATAAGAAAGCAGGTATGACCTGCAATATTCTAGATACAATTTAGTAAAGAGCCATACAGGTACCTATAGTGGGTTAACCATGGCATTACAAATTAAAATTATTTTTTTCTGACCACAGAATGACTCTAATTTGCCTCTTTGCATTGGAATTTAAAACCCTTTTCTCTATTTTAATCTTAAATACTACATTAATTGTAATATAAGTAATAGAAATATTAGAGAAAAATATATTTTTTAAGTCATTAATGGACCATATTTATTGCACAAATAGTATTTAGTACCAAAAAATCTCCTCAAAATATTAAATATTATTGAACTAAAATATACACTTATTTAATTGAAAAATAGTTAAGTTGTATGGTCACATTATAAGTAAGCAATACCTGAGGGTTAAATACAAGAAAACCATATTAATGTTACCTCTCCATCACTCTCCAGAATGAAATTATACTGTATGTCACAATGTTTCCATCTAACATGTATTTTGAGCTGCAGCTCGTAATATTATTGTAGAGTTTCACTAGTTAGCAGTAAACAGGTTCACAAACAGTATACTTACACAGTACCAGTGTTGGGGTAACGCATTACAAGTAACGCGAGTTACGTAATCAGACTACTTTTTTCAAGTAACTAGTAAAGTAAAGCATTACTTTAATTTACAAGAGAATATCTGAGTTACTTTTTTTCCAATTTATTGATTGACAGCTCTGGTGTCGCCATGGTGACAGAAATCAGAAGATGTTACTGTAGTTCTAAAATAAATATGAATATGAATTAATTCATCTCACTCACACCAAAAAAAACACAGATTCAGTATTCCTCAAAATGATAAAATAATGCAACTC
This sequence comes from Sinocyclocheilus anophthalmus, assembly GCA_018155175.1. Taxonomy (NCBI): domain Eukaryota; kingdom Metazoa; phylum Chordata; class Actinopteri; order Cypriniformes; family Cyprinidae; genus Sinocyclocheilus; species Sinocyclocheilus anophthalmus. The sequence goes on along the minus strand of JADLZN010005187.1, from coordinate 217,981 downwards.
ATTTCACTTTTGGTGTTAAAAGGCGTTTATATTTGCCAAAAATATAACTTTATTAAAAAACAAACAAACAAGCAAGCCCTGCCCAGATAAAAGTAACGTAACGCATTACTTTCAATAAAAAAGTAACTAAGTAACGTAATTACATTTCCGTGTTGCAAACATAACCTCATACCAAATATTGGATAAAAGTTTTTTATAGTCCGGCATAGACTCTTATGTTTTGCCAGCCGCGATAACAATGAATAATTGGAACTAATATTATTGTACATTTACACTGTTATGCCAGTAGGTGGCGCCCAGTGACTGTTAAAATTTGATGTCTGAATCATTCATTCAAGAGATTTGTTCAAAAACTCTGGACGAAACAAGTCTTCATTCATTTATTTCAAATGTTTTTTACACAATGAATTCATTTCAATTGAGAAATATTTTTAAATGGTCTTATTTATAACATTTTAGACATTTACCCCCCCCCAACCTATAATAGAAAGAAAAAAAAGTTATTTGGTCAAAAAGGGTTCTCTACCCCTGCTTTACAACATCACCAGATAATTACTGGCTGAAGCTAAAATAGTGGTGCATGGTGCTTGCGATGCCAAGTTCACGGGTTCAATTTCCAAGCAATGCATGAGCTGATAAAACCCTTTAAAAAAGCAATGCAAGCTGCTTATGATAAAAGCACCTGCCAAATGCATAATTAAAAATATCAGTCTATCTCTATTTGGGAATGTACTGCTTATGTGCCTCTTTGTCTGATTTGATTCCAGGACGGATTCAATTTTCGCTCAGAAGAGCTCTGTTGTGGATGCGCAGCAGCCGTACACACTGGTGGTTTTTTACACATCCGGTTTACAACATCCCTTCCGCTACACATATCGCTTCCACCAAACAGTATGCTTTGGGGAAAGAAAAACAAGGAGAGGAGGTAAAACCACATGAATGTTACCCCAAAGAGTATTCGGACACTTAATTCGCATTTAAAAATGAAAATGTTGTCATTACATGCTCATCCTCATGTCAATCTAAACTCATATATAAAAATGCACTCTACCACCAGGTACCGTGGCTTAAGTGCCAAAATACTTCTGGTCTATGGAAGCTTGTTTTCCCCCGCCACAGAATAAAAAAATACACATGGTAACTGTGAATTATTTACATCTCCAATTCTGAGTTTTTAAACGTCTCGCAATTCTGCATTTTTTTCTCAGAATTCTGAGTTTACATTCTGTTCAATTATTTTTTTGTTTCACCACAGAATAAAAAAAAAGTTATTGCAACTTTATATCTTACAATTCTGACTTTTTCCACACAATTGTAAGTTGATATCTTAATTAAACTACTTTTTTCTTGCAACTGAGATCATATCTTGCAGTTCTGGTTTTTTTCTCAGAACTGAGAGGAAAAAAGTCAGAATTGTGAGACCTAATTAGGGGGTGTGCTATATTTCACTTCTGCGAAATAGCTTAATTTTTGTTTTTATATGCAAGCTTACATGTATCAAAGTATGTCACCGTCGTCGCTTTGCAAAAAAACAAACAAAACACGTTTTGAGAGTCCAAAAGCATTCACTGCATAATAAAGCCTATTAGATTGCCGTTAAAATGCCCCTATAATTCATCTTATGAAAGTAAAAAAATAAAATACCTTTAGAGTTTTTTGTTTTTCATATTTTATAAAAATAATTTATAACACAATTTAAAATATTAATTTTTATACAATTCAACCAACCAACAGTTTAATATTGATGTGACTTAACATTTTTAGAAACATTAATGTCTGTTTTTTTTGTAGAACAAAGATAGTTCCAAACAAATATTTGTGACTCTGCACTGCAGTGTTTCCTTTCTGAATGAATCTGTGTTTGAACAAATCATCTGAGTCAATGATTCAATTATCCATTCATAAATACAGTCGCTTGCTTCGTTTCTAAATTAATCAACTGTTTTGAATGAATCGCTCAAATGAATGATTCACTGAATCAGTCATTAAGACAGGGACTTGCCGCCACCTACTGGCGGTTTAGTCCATGACAGGCCTAACCAGACATAGTTTGTCCAAAAATGAAAATTCTGTCATAGATTACTCACCCTCGTGTTGTTCGAAACCCGTAAGACCTTCGTTCATCTTCGGAACACAATTTAAGATATTTTTGATGAAATCTGAGGGCTCTCTGACCCTCCCATAGACAGCAAGGTAACTACCACGTTCAAGGTCCAGAATGACGTCATCATGCCGGATCTGGGCCAGCGCCGCCACACGCTCGTGAACGTGCACCCAAAGTGACGCAGTAGAGACGAAAATGTGGAATAAAGTCGTTATTTTTGTTTTCTTTGCGCAAAAAAGTATTCTCGTATCTTCGTAACTTTACAGTTGAACCACTGGTGTCACATGGACTACTTTGTCGTTCATCTTGGTACTTTTCTGGACCTTGTATGTGGTAGTTACCTTGCTGTCTATGCAGGGTCAGAAAACTCAGATTTCATCAAAAATATCTTAAATCGTGTTCCAAAGATGAACTAAGGTCTTACGGGTTTGGAACAACATAAGGGTGAGTAATTAATGACAGAATTTTCATTTTCGGGTGAACTAACCCTTTAATAATGATCATTTTGACAGGTTCGATTTTATTTAAATTCACCTTTGCATCACAGGAATAAATTGGCTAACTAAATAGTTCTCTCCTTAAATATTAAGAGATCAAACAACATATTAATGAGTTACTCCAAATTTCACCAAAAGCTTATGGATGTAATTATAATATAAGTCAGATATTGAAGTGAGTTGCTGTTTTTGTCACTCTTCTGAGGAAGATTCATTCACTTGTTTTGGTGGCTCGTATGGTTTTGTTGAGTGAATCGCTTGAACTGAAGGATCGAGTCATGCGTTTGACTCAATCGGTGCGGTTCCAGATTAAATGACTCACTCAACTGAATCGGTTTGTCTGTCTTCAGTCATGTTTACACGACACTGTCAGCACTACTACTGGCTCAGCTCACTAGTGTTAAAAATATGATGTTTGCATATAAAATCCAGATTTCCATTCCTAACATAACATCCAACACAAATCTATATTGAGGTGAGATGAAAAAAAAAATTCACACACAAGATCAGTAAACTTAAAGGGTTAGTTCACCCAAAAATGAAAATGCTGTCATTAATTACTATCCCTTTATTATCATTAGCGGAAAATATTTTTTGTCAGTATCGCACGCCCCTAATATAAACTCATAATTGCGAGAAAAAAAATTGTCACAATTATTTATTTATTTTATTCCATAGAAAAAAAACAAGCTTCCATAGGCTTCACTGCATGAGGTGAAAAAGGTCAATCACTGACTAAACTATCCTCTCTCTCTCAAGCGTTTCAGCAGCGTCTCAGACATCATTGAGAACCACCAGAAGAATCCTCTAGTGCTGGTCGACTCACAAAGCAACACCAAAGACTCCACCAAACTCAGACACGCAGTCAAGCCATGAGACAGCCTTTGAAACAGCGTGAAACTCAAGACATTCATGACAAATATAACTGCATTGAGAGGGTGCTGACGTTCATTCAACTGTGTGGTAGTTTCACATCTTACCTTCAGAGATGATGGAAACAGATCTACGCTTGCAAAGCTGGGACTTGCTGCTACTTTTATAACTTATTTTGCAGACTGACAGGTTAAGGGGGCGTTCGCACAGGACGCGTTCTTGTGTTTGAAAACAGCAGCGAGACACGCTATGCTTATTTTGACGTGGCGCAACGTGAAGAAAAGTCTTTTAAAAATACATTGCAGGGGAACACATTTTGTGCAAACTGTCCCAAAAAACAGAGAGAACAGCAGTGTTGTATAAGATACGCACATATGGTACAGCTGTACAGTTTATATATGTTTATGGATGTATGAATCGTTGTATAAACATTTGTTTTACCTTACATAAGGTGTGTTGAGTAAAAAAATTAATAAAATACTTTTTTTATTAAAGTGGTTGTTTTGCGTATGTTGCGTAAAATTATAACGATTATCCTAAATATTTGCATAAGGGGAATATTATCACGTGGGTATTGTATATAGGAGGCCCTATCTAATATACAGTGGTGGACAAAATTATTAGAACACTAGTATTTTCACCAGCTAAAAAATGGTTTTAAGTCAGTTGTTTCTATTTCTTTTGCTGTAGTGTGTCAGTAAATATCAGTTTACATTTCCAAACTTTTATTTTGCCATTTATTGTAGCTAATAATCCAGTGAGATTTTTGTCTGACGACAGCCAGTGCTGCACACAGAGATCTGATCTGATCATCATCAGTCTGTCTGGAGTAACATGAAGAAACAGAACAAACTGAGACAGACTCAATCCAGAAGAACTGTCTCCAAGATGCTTCAAGAAACCTTCCTGCAAAGCTCCTGAAAAACTATGCACAAGTGCACCTAAAGCGGTTTTAAACGCAAAGGATGCTCACACCAAATGCGGATTTAATTCAGTTAATGGAAGTTAATTGATAAAGAAAATCTATTCATGACATTATTTTTGACAGCATCCTCATTTTACAGTTTACCTAACTTTTTTATTATATGACTGTGCTAGTCTCTAGTTCTGTAAGAGAATAAAGGTTCAGAACAAAATAAAATCAAATAATGTTTCGCTTGGTAAATCCCTGAGCTGGGTCAGAGCAAGCATAATTAGTCTGACTTCACATTGAATTTTGAGCAGGCACAGAGCAGCCTTAACTTAGCTGTGTAAAGATGGCTTAAGATACACTCTAAAAAATGCTGGGTAAAATAAGGACAAACACAGCAATTGGGTTGTTTTGACCCAGCGGTTGGGTTAAATGTTTAACCCAACATTCTGGGCAGTAACCCAACCGCTGGGTCAAAACAACCCAATTGCTGGGTTTGTCCCTATTTTACCCAGCACTGGGTTGTATTTAACCCAGCATTTTTTAGAGTGTATCCTTATTGTTCCATATATATAGCACCTATGAAGTGGTGTGCACTGTAAGGTGTCAAGAGGCTGAATGCAAATATTCTTTGGAGCTATTTTGCAACAGTATACGTCATCTAATGACCTGACATCTATCGTTAATTTGTGTATAGTAAAAAGTCATAAATAATAAATGATTTTTTTTACCACATATAGGCTAGTTGATTCTATTGCTACGTTTGTTCAATGATATGCCTGTAATTTCATCACTTTTTAGGTTACAATACCTGGCAGCCTTATGTGGGCGACCCAAAATTTATATTTACCATATGTGACCATTCAATTACATAAATGTTTGTTTTCTCTAGCAGTGGTTCTGAACTTCCAGATCATCCGTTTTGTGATTTCATCATATTTTTGTCACTTGTTTTTTTCAGTATACAAGTATAGCAAAAAACAAAACACTGATGTATATTATGCAAAACAATGTTGCTGTTGATATGCAAAATGGTGTTGTCAGAACAAGAGATATACTGTATGTACCTCTACCTCAGACGAAACATAAAAACAAAACGTGAATTTTCAAAATAATTATATTTCTTTATTTATTGATAGCTCTAGAGGGTTTTTTTGTAGAGGCACTTCTACAATACAGCAATGCAAGGTGTCATTCACAGCTGTTAGTGCAACACTAGTGCTTTAACCAGTGTTTAAACTTCTACAGAAACATAAGAGACACGCTTGGTTTTCAAGTGAAGTGGATCACAGACCATCTTCAGACTTTTACAGAAATTCACACCACTATTAAGTGCCTGATTCGCAGTGCAATCAAAGGTTTGCCTGGTGAAAATTAACTCAAGGAATTATTATTCTGATCAGGTTACACTGATCCTAAAAAACCTTTGGCTTCATAAATGAGAATAAAAATATTTATTGGAAAATTTTGACTACTGATACCAAAAACATCACAGTTGCAACATTCTTTATCCATGAATAATACATTAACAATTTAATAAATGTAAGGTAATTAATTTAAACTCTTGATTAAACCCTTAATCAAACCCATGTAACTTATCAGCCGACTGCACGCTGAAAAATAAATATAGACCATTCACATATATACAAAACATTATTTCAGTGATGCTTCACCAATGCTGCGTCAACATATGCTCTCGCATACAGGTGTAGTTTGAAACTAATGCTAAATATACCGGTAACATGACAAACAGAGGAAGCTAAACCAGATCCGTAGCCTCCTACAAACAGAATCAACAAGTTCTGTGAACATTTTTCAGTCTTCTGAAAGATGATTAGTAAAGCAGTAATGGTTAAACGACAGTTTTAAACGTCAAAAATAAAACAATAAAATAATGCAAAGCTACATAAAGTATTAAGACAAACCGATGTCTTACTGCTCAATCACTCGTTGTTCAGCGTGAAGTGAAGGTCAACACACTTCTTCTATTAGTATTAAGCTAACAGAGTTGAATATGACAATATTTCCTGAGGTCTCTGCAATAATCTCACAAAACCTGATCTATCACAGTATCGTGCGAGAAGGATTTGGTCTGACCGTATCAAAACACAGTGATTTGTCATCTATTAGATCTCACATTGTGGAACAAAATAAATATTGCTTGCTCATGTCATTATAAATATCCAATCGCCCGAGAAGGGTTTATCACTACAAAGAACGAAACAGATTTGGATCGCAACTGTATTTCTCTCACCCTGAGATTTGCATAGCAACCCTGATTCTTCACAGCACTTCTTAAAAATGGCTAATGCGGGAAAATGAACGCATTTCTATCTGTTGAAGAGCTGGTTCCAGCCTCTGGTTGCTTCCATTAGATGTCTCTGTCCGTGACCCACCCAGGCTTCCTGGTTTGCGAAAAGCCGCCCGCAAAACCAGCATCTAAACGTCGGCTGCAGCACGATGCTCTCCGACACTGTCGGTACTACGGTGTACTTTCTTCCACACACTCTTTTGAGCCTCAGTTTCAAGCTGAACCTTTCTTTAACGGTCCCGTTTGGCCATTCTCTCCTGCGGTGGGACGCGTGGCAATTGGCGACGAGATTATGGCGAAAGGCGTCGCAGTTAAACTCGGAAAGAGCTCGGAGAGTTTTACGAGAAAGTACGACGCGATGCACGGCGCCTTTGTGCTTGTGAACCGCTTTCATGATGTTTGAGACCTCGGGGATATCAGTGTCGGGATGGTTGAGAACTATGACAGGCTGGTAGTCGCGTGGGATTTTAACGGATTGCGAGGAGCTGTGGGGAATCAGTCGAAGGGTCGCCGGAGCGTCTCGAGGCACCGGCTCCCAGAAGAGGACGGAGGCACTGACGTCTTCCGAGGCCCGAGTCGATCGCTTACTGACGGGAGAGTCCGCCGAGGACGTTTCTCCAATGCGCTTTCTGTTCAGCGATGCGAGAGGGATGCCTGACTCGCTGGATCCAGAAACTGTTGCTGGGACAGATGTGGAAGAGTTTGCATCATCAGGCAGGAGAGAGAAGATGCTGGCGTTGACCGGCTCAGATCGCTGGCTTGCATCTGATGAAAACATGGAGCAGAAGAGCAACTATCATGCTTTAAAATGTTTTAACAAAAATATATGAAGGCAAATATTGTATTTGTATTATAATACTGGTAACAAAGCTAAAATATGTTTTGATAATATATAGTGGAAAAACATTTTAATTACTATATATTACTTCTTGCATTGAATGCTTTGAATGTTTGTGGCAACAATAGATATCTTGGATAACGATTACCATTAGCCATTTTGAAATGTTTTTTTAATTGTTTAAGGAGTAAATACATAAAGCTGAAAAAAAATGTTGATGCTGTTTTTTAAAACATTTTTAATTACTATATTTTGCATTGAATTATTTAAATTTTGTGGCAACAATCAATTGCTTGGAAAGATGGTTACTGAACCATTTCAGAAGAAATACAATGTTTTGATACATATATGTGACCCTGGAGCACAAAACCTTGTGCGTCTTAAGTCGCTGGGGTATATTTGTAGCAATAGCCAAAAATACATTGTACGAGTCAAAATTATCGATTTTTCTTTTATGCCAAAAATCATTAGGATATTAAGTAAAGCTCCATGAAGAAATTTTGTAAATTTCCTACTGTAAATATATCAAAACTTCATTTTTAATTAGTAATATGCATGGCTAAGAACTTCATTTGGACAACTTTAATGATGATTTTCTCAATATTTAGATTTTTTTGCACCCTCAGATTCCAGATTTTCACATTTTCAAATACCTCGGCCAAATATTGTCCTATCCTAACAAACCATACATCAATGGAAAGATTATTTATTCAGCTTTCAGATGATGTATAAGCCTCAATGTCGGAAAAAGTGACCCTTATGACTGGTTTTGTGCTCCAGGGTCACATATGGAACACATGTTTATACAATCTTTTACATCTTGCATTAAATACCTTGAATATTTGTGGCAACAATAGATTGCTTGGAAAGGTTACCGAGCCATTTCAGAGTAAATAAAAAAATGCTTTAATAATGTTTTGATAATAATTATTTATTAAGAGTTGTTATTTATTTAAAATATTTAAAATACACACACACATTTAAAATATATCTTATTATTTTATTATTACTTTTTCAATACTGTTACTATTTATTATTATTTATTACATTATTATAGATAGATAGATAGATAGATAGATCGTAACTTCAAATGTAAAATATTTTTTAAATGGCGTCAGATAGATGAAAACTACGCTTTTTTTAGCATTTTTATAGCGTTTTGCTATAGATACATCTATGATAGGGTTCTTATAATGTTTAAAAGATCGATATTATTTTTTTAATTTACTATATGCAGAACTATCTAACATTAACGATAAACTAAATCCTGTGAAAATCAGCTGCTAAAGACTACTGCATATACAGATATTCATACAGGTAAATAACTAGGTTTGCTCGATCTCAAGTGTTCACTGACCGTTCCAATATGGCGCGCGATTTACATATAGCGGCTCATATAGCGGTATCCACTTTAGATCTCTATGCATGCAAGCTTAGACATATTGAACATCTAAACCGTGAGTGTTCTGTCTGCTGGAAAGAGTTTCAATGTTTTGTTGGCCGAACAATCAACATCAAGGTACACATTTTGAATGCACTGTACATCTGTCTTAAAGGATAGACCAGATATTTTACTCTAAACGGGGTTCCCACACCATTTTACTGCTCCTTTTCCATGGCTTTACTTAAACTATTTTATTTAGACCTCACTCACAACAAGCCAAGTTATGTATAACTACAACAAAAAATATGAAACTAAACACAATTCTATAGAAATTTCCAGTCTTTTAACAATTGCCTAAAATTTTCCATGACTATGGGAACCATGTCTAAAAGACAAAACACAACAAGTACACTTTATCCCAGAGTGCTCTACTTAATGCTTACCTCCAGCGTGTGTTAAATCTTTCAGAGGTTCATCAGAGCTGGCGTGTGGCGATAACGTCCCATCCGCTCTCGCCTCATCCAGCAAATGGTTGACTGTTGTTAAAGGCAGCTCATCCACCGTGTGAAGCAGGTCTGGAGCACTGCGGCTTTCGCTCTCACAGTCGCGCTGACCCACCGGGACCAGAGAATCTCTGGGGTCCATGTTGTTTGTGCACTCGTCAGCATTGCCATGGAATAACAGGCCCCCATCTTCACTTTGACACAAAGACTCGGGCAGATCCTTCAGGGGAAATCCAGAGGACGGACTCATGTAATCAAACCCAGAGATGGAGCATGCTTTCGGCTGATGGCGAATGAAGTTTGAATCTAGTGCAAGACTGGGTTCTTCATCAAACGCAGTTGTAAGGAGTCGTGAACTACACCTTTCTTCCAAAGAACCTGTATCTGAGGTCAGATCGCTATGACAACCTGAATCTCCTTGGCATGCGGCAAAGTTTTCCTCGGATTCACTGAAGGCTTTGTCTTGGCAGTCATTCGCTCTTTTTGCACGGGGACTTTGAATATCGGAATTATGGTTGAAGGCGTTGCATGCACTGAAATGAATAGTTGCATGTTCCTGATTGTTGCATCCATCATTTTGTTGGCTTTTTATCCTCTCAACCACTGAAGACAAAATGCCCTGCTGAGCTACACATCGTTCCTGCTTCTTTCTTTGGGACGAAGACCTTCTAGGCGTCACCTGAGAACAGTTTCCTGAGGCATTAACAGTTGGATTATCATTGGATTCGTCTTGCTGATTGACAGGTTTCACAGTGTGAGCATCCTTCGAAACGTCTCGCTTATTTGAAGGAATGACTTTGAGAACTAAATGCTTTTTGCCGTCCACCATCTTGAACCCGACCACTTTTGTAGTGCAATCTGGGGGAACGGATATATTGTTCTTCTCCATGAGTCCGCTTAGCTTATCTTTTCCAGTGTGTGGCGCGGTACACCGCTTTGCATTTGCTTGTGACGGATGGGGTGTTGTTGGCGCGTGAGAAACAAACTCTTGCTCGCCTTTGAGAGATGCAGTCCAGTTTTTACCACTACAAACAGTCCTTTTGAGAAACTGCTGCGTTTCCTCCAAGGTCTTCTCTGGATCCAGCAAGACGCCGTGGTCGTCCAGTAGACCGGGTGTGGAGAACGGGAGCAATGGGGATGTCCATTGGGGTTCTGGTTTTGGAAGTAAGTACTTGAACTCTCGAGACAGCTTACTGTCTTGCTTAACAGCTGCCCGCTTTCTCCACCAATTTCTTCGGCTCCACCTTTGACGGCACGCAGCAGCCATGTGCTTTAAGAGATCGTTTTTCTGTGCATTGCCATCAGTAATGCAACACGAGTGACACACAAACTGCTTAATCTCCTGGAAGGAGAGTTTGCATTTCAGACAGTAGAATTGTGCATTTAGAGCATGGTGAGTTTGACAATGTTTGGTCAGTTGGGGAAGCGTTCGCTGGACGTTGTCATCACAAATCTCACAAGCGAACAAACAATCCTCGTGTTGCATTCGGTGCTGCTGAAGCGTAGTGAACACCGGCGAGGAGAAACCACACATGTCGCACGGAAACACCGGTGGGTTTCCTTTCCCTCCGTGGACGATCTTAAAATGCATTGTTAATTCGCCGGGTCTGAAGGAGATGCCGTCGTTGCACGAGGAGCAGGTGAAGGTGTTCACCGCCTGAAGACTTTGAGGTCGCTTCTTGGACTTCCCTTTTACTTTCCATCCATGTGCTGTAACATTCCTCTCCTGTTTCACAGTGTTTCGTTCAGTAGGGAATGAAAAGGAGGTCTTCCTGAGACGCAGGCGTTTATGCCAAATGCCCCTCTCTTCATTCCCAACCTGAGCGTCAGGGTTGGCATTGACCCCATTCATATTGGATGTACAGAGCCCTATACAAGACAAGCGAAATTTGAGCTTTTAGATAGATCATGCTCAAAACTCAATAATCCATAAAAACATTTTCTTGTTTTAAGCATAAACTCACTTAATTTTGATACATTTTTCAGAAAGCAAGACATCTCAATTCAGTTTGCCTCTCAAGTAAATGTAACTTGATTTAAGAATATTTAGTTGTTTATACTGAAAACAAGACAAAAGCTTGTTTTCTAGAAAAAAATTATCAAAATTAAGTGGATATACGCTTAAAACAAGAATAAATATCTGTCAGTGTTTTGTTTTGCCATTGAATTAAGTTTATTATTACCCTAGGGCTGCACGATTACTCGAATGCGATTGTCATGCGCATTTTGTTTAGATAAGCCGTTTGTAAAATCCAAAAGCCAGGAAATCAGCATCACGGGCTTTACTGGAGCAGCATTTACTACACAGAGCCGTAGTCACTGAGAAGCTACAAAAAAATTGCAGATCATTTTTTTTGCGCGATTCTGAAATCGAAGAAATCGTTTGCGATAATGACGGCTGTTTGCATAGCTTCTCAGTGAACTACTGCTCTGTGAAGTAAATGCTGCTCCATCTGAAAGCATGTGAAAATATCACATTTAACATGTTTTTACTCCAAACTCACTTCATAACGTCAGTCGAGTGTCTGAAATAAATCCTTCTGTGAGATGACGTGGCTTCTTACACAGAATAAGGCACGCAACATATTTCATCGTATTTAAGCAGTGATAAAGGCATTGCATTATAAATATACTTTATTTTAATGAAAATTATAATAATAAGAACTCGATAAACCGTATATTGCCGTAGTGGTGTGTTTATTAGTCACGTTGAATCAATGAAAGCAGTTGAATCTTCTGTTTATTCGGCTGCAGCGATAGACATTTTCTGGGTTTCTTCTGCGAGGCGTATTTGGAGTTTCTCTGGCCTTCGGATAGAAATTTACTGCTGATCACAGAACCGTGCTTCACTGAAAAACGCCACATCACAGCTCTGTCGAATCGCATCTCATTCCATTCTGATTTATCGTGCAGCCCTACTCCATTGGCAAATTTTTTTCTTGTTTTAAGCATAAACACTTTATGTTTAAATGTTAATCATTTTTTTAGAATAAAAGACTTGATATTCTTAATGTCATTTTGTCTCTCAAGTAAATGTAACTTGACTTAAGAATATTTATACATTTATACTAAATACAAGACATAAATACTGAGTAAGTTTATTTTTCTGACCCCATCGACAGATTTTTTTTTAAAGCATAAACTCACTTAATTATGATACAATTTTTAGAAAACAAGGCTTTATATCATTATACAAGTCATTTTGCCTCTCAACATGTATCTTGATTTAAGAATATTTAGATATTTATACTGAAAACAAGACAAAAAATATTGAGCAAGAAAATCATTTTTGCAGTGCATACAGTGCATATGCATATTCTGCTTTTGTTTATTACATTTTCTCTTGTAATTTTGAGTAATTATTGTAATGCATGCTGCGTAAACTATTTAATGGACATTCAATTGAATTATTAACTGTTTATGATCGAAATCTTACCACATATGACAAAGATTTAAAAAACTCACATATACAGTGTGCACATCAAGATTTTTCTTTAAAAAACAGAACTTGGTCTTCTTTGAAATGTCATTTACAACGTTACCTTAGTTAGTTACCCAAAACCAGACTGCAACATCTTTATTACAAGTCAATATATTTGAATGAACCTAAACTTAAGTGTGCATTAAATGCTCTGTACTATGGTATTACCATGATTTTTGAACATGGTATCACGATAGTACATTTTCACTTACATTTAATTATTATATGTATGTGTACTCGGTCCTCCTTTGTTATGTTTACTTTTTAATAACTGCTTATGCAACATGTGTGTAACAAATAAATGACTATGAGTACTAGAAACATGCACCATGGTAATACCATGGTATTCTTTGAAATACACTGGAAATTCAGTTGTAATATGATAGTCTTTTAATCCCATGATACACATCAAAGTACTGTGGTATTAACATCACTGTACCATGGTACTGTATTGTTTTGAAAGCATAGTTTCACTACACGAGTATTTAATGGTCTTCCTCTTATCTTTGCCTTAATATACACATGCATACTGATCCATGCATCTCAAAAGACATCAAATGTTAGAAATTATATAATCAGATATAATGAACTAAGCATGCACCGTGAGTTAAACAAAGTACAATCAGTTTGCACCTGTGGTTCAGCTGCCTAATTCCCCCTGTGTCACAATGCAATGAACGTGTTATAAAGTTTTTAAATCGCTTCAGATCAGACTTAATGCAGTGCGATGTAAAATGCAACGCCAATAGCCTGCGATAGAGTTTACTTCAGCAACAATGCAGACTTGCCTATTTAAAGTTGACCAACAAACATGTTTTTCAAGTCGTGCATGCCATTATGCGCGTCCGACACTGCATTTCCACTAATAAAACTTTCACTCTGCTTCAAAGTCAAAGTTTATGCAATGCATATGTGAAAACGCATATAAGTGCATGTAAAAGTGTCGAAGGTGACCAGACTTACAGCGCTTTTCCGCCTCCCGTCCAACCAGAGTCCGTCAACAGCGCGCGGCAGCCATGACAGTTCAATCCGGGGACAAAAGCAGCTCATGACAAGAATGGATTACCTGCATGCCACATCGTACTAATGTCTAACTCATACTGCATTGTCTAAATTGCATGCATTTTTCCATGCATTAATGCCCAGCTACATGTAGGCTTTCTGTTAATGAAAGAAGCTCATTCATGCCACAGACTTGATGTGTGAAGACAGCATGTGCTTCCTCTTTCAACACATCATTCAGCACTGTTTATAACGAGCATATAGAGGCACACAGCTCTTACATGTTGAGCAGTTTATTACACACTGCGTCAATGAGAATGTGAGAAAAGAGTAAACACACACACACACACACTCACACACACACACACACACACATTCTAACAATGTAGAAATTATTTGTTATTTTTACTTTATTTTTTTAATCTGTTTTTACTTTTTTGTAATTGCTATTCAATTCATGGCCATTTAAGTCAATAATGTCATGCTTTCAAGCTAAAACTGTGATTTCCCAGTCTCAAAAAGACAATTATTATGATCATTAAAATAGAAACTATTCATTCAAAAAGTAAGTCATGGAAACGTCAGGAGAATCCCATTGCTTAGATATCAAGGATGTAACAATATTGGGAGAAAAGATGCGTTTTAAGAATCAATAGTTCCAAGAATATTTGTCATTTAAATCAGAGGTGCTCAAACTTTTAATACAAAGAACCAAAAATCAACATTTACTGAGGGCCGTGCATGGGGTAAAAGTAAATGTTGTAAATGTAAAAAATGTTTCAATAATTAAATAAAAAATGCTGAATGTTTAAATCAAATTAACCTGTATTGTTTTTACATTTCAATGCAAAAATATAAGTTAGAAATGAAGCTATGCTTCAAAGGCATGTTTTTATGGCATGATGCGCAAAACCAAAGGTCATCACAAGCCAACAGTGGTTTAAATCTATTACTCAATAATCATCATCGTCATAAATAAAATAAATAAAAATGTAATTATCAAAAAACTGGACAGGCCTGGGAGCACTTTTTAAGGCATAAGGAAAACACACATCTAAAAAGGAAAGCACAGTCTGTCTTTGAATACATGCTAATAGATTGAGTTTTTCTGCATGTACACTTCTGCTCAGGGTGCTCACACGACTCACACACATCTCACTTCTGCAAGACTTTGTTTTCCCTGCAGTAATTTGCTTTTGGTTTTTTTTCTAATGTTTATGAATAAAAGCATTCGTTCAATTACTAAATGTAAATGTAATGTTTGGAAAATGTGTGGCAAAACATTGTTAGGAATGATATAGCAAAAAAAAATAAAATCAATTAAAAAAAACAAGCATTTCACACAATTTGCATTCTGTGATCATTATTGAGGAGAGGGTGGCCTCTAGCGGTGAGATCTTGTTATAGCAGGCTCCGACATTTGGGTTGAAAGGTGTTTTACAAACAGCTATTAGTTGAAAATTGTGTTTCTTAGGTGTGCAAGTGCAAGTTGCTGACATCTTGTGATTTCTCGCCACTTTGTCAGTGTAATTCTGTGATTAGTTGCTCTTTGACATGACGCTGATGAAAGCTTAATTCTGATTGGCCGCGCGCTGTGATTGTAAGGCGGGCTTTGATTGGCTGAGATTGGCAATGCGCTCGCCGTGCCGTGTGTTGTTTCTTTGCTCGTGAACACAGTGTAAACTTTGATTTGAGTAAAACTTTGATTATCCGAGTAAGTTTGTTCGGCTGCTAGCTTTCATTGTACTGTCTGTATGCAGGCGTCCTTGTGTGCGGTGAGTTCTTCTGGAAAGTTTTCATCGTCTGCTTTTTCCCTTTAAAAGTGAAACATGTTGTGTTATTCTATTATTGACATGACTCTTTGATTTATAGTAGGTTATCGTATGCTAAAGTCATTCCGTTATGTTGCCTGTGACATGCATTGGTTTGTTTGACCCAGTAACTATTGTGCACACTGAGGAAGACTCAGGCTTGTTACTCTAAATGATCTTCTCCTCCTGAAGTGTGCTGGACCAGTCAACACCTTCAGCGGTCTCACCGTCATCTGATCTCTAAACCTCATATATTCCAGGAGCCCAATGGAGCTGGAGGGTCAGTGGTGGAAAGGAGAACTTGCAGAGGACATCTATCAGGCCCTGCGTTACAAAGTTTGTATTCCTGTCATCGTGTTGGTTTTTTGGTGCCGTCGAACATGCATGCACATGAACCTTGCACAAATCTGTTATTACAAAATTGTCATGGTAATGAAATTGTCTTTTGGATTTTGTAATGTTGTGCATGCATGCATATGCAACTTTGCTGTATTCATGTAAATGCAACTTGAATGTATGCATATGCAACTTTACTGAATGCATTCATATGCAACGTTTCTGAATTTATGTAAATGCAGCTTGAAAGCATGAATAAAGCAACTTGATTGAATGCATGTATATGCAACTTTAGTGAATTCATGTAAATTGTGTTTACATGCATGCATATGCAACTGTTCTGAATTCATATAAATGCAACTTCAATGTATGAATGCATGCAACTTTATTGAATTCTTGTAAATGCACTTTGTAGTCATGCACATGCAACTTTTAAATGTGTATATAAATGCAAATTTACACTTACATTGTCATTTAGCAGAAGCTTTTATACAAAGCGACTTACAAATGAATATAAATATAGATTACAAATTCAATTGCATGCATGTGCAACTTAAACTGATTATTGCACAAATCAATATTATAAAACATATGAATTGCAGTGTGGTTGTCTCGTTGGATGTCTTTCAGGAGCTGCGGTTGCCTGCGTACAAAGGCCAGTCCCCACAGTTGAGCCTTAGACGATATTTTGCAGATCTTATCGCTATAGTCAGCAATCGCTTCAAGCTTTGCCCGGCGGCCAGACACTTGGCTGTTTATCTGCTGGACCTATTCATGGACCGCTATGACATCTCAGTACAGCAGCTTCACATGGTGGCGCTGTCCTGCTTGCTTTTGGCCAGTAAGAGTCATACTCCTGTTATTGTGATTGTGATATTCTGTTATTGTGTGTGATGCACGAAGCACAACACATAGTATTGCGCCATAACCACTCAGCATAACCACTTTTATTATCCAGGTAAGTTTGAGGAGAGAGAAGACTGCGTCCCGAAGCTGGAGACACTGAACAGTCTGGGCTGCATGAGCTCTATGAACCTGGTTCTGACCAAACAGGGTCTCCTGCACATGGAGCTGATGCTCCTCGAGACGTTTCAGTGGAACCTGTACCTCCCCACCGCTGCTCACTTCATAGAGTACTACCTGCCGGTCGCTGTGAATGAGACGGACCTGCATGACGGCTGGCCGATGGTGTGCATGGAGAAGACCATGCTGTACATGTCCAAATATGCTGACTACTTCCTAGAGGTCTCTTTACAAGGTGCAGAGTTTAATTCAGATGCAGTGCATTATCACCTGTTGAATGTTTGTGGGAGTGTATAAGAACTGCATGATATACAGAATCAGAATGTTTTGTTCTTTTGCATTTCCTTTTTCTGTCAAGACCATGCATTTCTGCGATTCGTTCCGTCCCTGGTTGCTGCGGCGTGTGTTGCCTCCTCCAGGGTAATCTTGCGTCTGTCTCTGACCTGGCCTCCGCGCCTGCAGCGTCTGTCAGCGTACACCTGGGAGCAGCTGCTGCCCTGTGTGGAGAGACTTCTAATGTGAGTTTGACCCAGGGTTGTTATCTTTAACAAAAAAACATACAAATGGAATGTATGTAAGTACAGTTTGACTGCATGCATGTACAACTTTAATGCATGTAAATTAAACTTGAATAGATGCATATACAACTTTACTGAATGCATTTACTTGCATTCAATAAAGTTGCATAAGCATTCATTTAATTTGCTATTACATGCATTAAAATTGTATATGCAAGCATTGTTCCATACTTGCATACAGTAAAGATGTAAATGCATGCATTTAAAGGTCCCATGGCATGAAAATTTCACTTTATGAGGTTTTTTAACATTAATATGAGTTCCCCTAGCCTGCCTATGGTCCCCCAGTGGCTAGAAATGGCGATAGGTGTAAACCGAGCCCTGGGTATCCTGCTTCGCCTTTGAGAAAATGAAAGCTCAGATAGCCCAATCTGGAATCTTCCCTTTATGTCGTCATACGGGGAAAGGTTACCTCCCCTTTCTCTGCTTTGCCGGCCCAGAGAATTTGGCCCACCCATGAGAAAATGAACTACTACCGTGCGATAGGGATGGGCGTATCGATCCAAAGTATCGATATATCGATACTGACACAAGTATCGAAAGTATCGATACTCAAACTTAAATATCGATACTAAGGTGTGTTTTATTTACCAGTGATTTTGTTAATTTAACAACAAAATAAAAAATGCGTACAATATGCATTGAATTGGACGAATAACCTTTGTTAGCGAGTAATTGTGTAGGATAGAACTATTTTCCTGCTCATCTGAACACACGCAAATGTTACAAGACAGAACCAATCAATCACAGAAGAGCGTTCACTCACTTCTGACAGTGCATTCAAACAGGGCTGCTTTTCCCAAAAGTATCAAAAGAAAGCATTAAAGCTTTTGGGAACGGCAGCCCTGAACAATGCTTATCAGAGGACAGAAGGACAGAGTTATTTCACAATAAACAAACTGAAATTGTAGCCTACATAGTTTGTGCAATTACAGTTGAAAGATAATATTGATCATGTTCTATTCTGTAATGTTAATAGAAATCATACACTGTCGGAATAAAAAGGTTGCATTTTATGCATGCAACAGCCTGTCACTGGCAGTCCCTTATGAAAATGAACCATGGTTTTACTAAAGTGTAGTAAAAGTACAGTTGAAGTGTGGTTCAACTGTAGTATTTGTAGATATTTGAACAATGTGTAAACAAAAATATAACCCAATTAGTTACAATTAAGGCTCTTAGTAATTTCATAATTTAATACATTTCATAATTTAAAAGTTTAGTTCAGAAGTATCGAATCGATATCGACAATACTGCCTTGAAAAATATCGGTATCGTATCGAAAACAAAATAAGTGGTATCGCCCATCCCTACCGTGCGAGCACAATATTTTTTTTCCCTCGAGAGACATCATGGCTTGCGAAGGGGCGAAGCATTCTCATTAGCATTTAAAGCTACAGACACAGAAATGGCATGTCCTAAGGAAAGCTCATTGTGGGACTGGCTCGTAGAGCCTGAAATTCTCCACCAAGGCTGAATTTCGGGAAAGAGACTTCAGATACAGTACTAGGGACCACTTAGGCCTATATAAAAGCATCTAAAAAGCAGCATGTCATGGGACCTTTAAATTGCATTTACATCTTCACTGAATGCATGTAAATGCAACTTTATTCATGCATATACAAACTATGGAATGCATGTAAATACAACTTGAATTGATGCATATGTAACTACTGAATGCATGTAAATGAAAATTGAGTGCATTCAGTAAAGTTGTAGATACAGTAAAGATGTAAATGCATGCATTTAAGTTGTATTTACATCTTTACTAAATGCATGTAAATGCAATTTCATTGATGCAAATACAAATGTTTGGGATTCATGCAAATGCAACTTGAATTGATGCATATGCAGCTTTACTGAATGCTTGTAAATGCAAGTTGATTGGATGCTAATACAACTTTACAGAATGCATTTCTGCATTTTTTGTTACTTGAAATAAACTCAACGTTAACTAAAAATTATTTTATTTTATTTCAGCTAGTTGCAAAGGCATCATTTCTCATTTTCATTCAGTTTCACTTTAAGTACTAAAATGACTAAAGCTGAAAATAATGTGTTACATAGTTGAATGGTCATTTTGATGCTACAAACATGGAAATCATCATCTTCCCTAATATCCTCTCGCTCTCTCTGTCAGAGCTCATGACAGTGATGTAAAAGAAGCAAACCAGCAGAAATGCCCACAGCCGAGTGCTCAGCCTGCACAGTTGGTGTATCCCGTCCAGGGTCAGAGTATGTCCTTGCATCAGTACATGCAGCGGCCGAACACGCAATGCATGCAGCAGAGCTGTCAGCCGGTGGTAGTGTCTTCTCAAGGTCCTGCAACATATCTGACACATACGGCCCCAATGCAGGTCTCCACGGCCACTCTGCACGGCCTCACGCAGACACAGACCATGGATGCCAAGGTGAACGTGCCCAGCAGGGCTTACCAGGTGAACCCACTGTACCCCTGCGCCGCTCCCTGCTTCGACAGGTGTTGAAACCGGACAGGAAAGCATCGGACCGTTAACACTGCACGGGGGAGAGTTTGTACTCATAAAGCAAGCACACTGCTCTTAACTGTTACTTGAAACAAAACACTTCAGCTGCTGGATTCCGAATCCTTTTTAATTTACGAGATCGGGGTAAAAGCTAGATTATTTAAGTCACTGTAATGTTCATGAGGTGTGGGGTAATACGAAATGTGCAATATTCTAATTACTCACTGAATACTGCCTTGTAGTGTTTCACTTGTTGTGTTCAGTTTACTTAAGTATTATTATTTACGGCCATCTTTCATAAATGAAGACATCATGGGATTTCAAATGAACGTTGTATAAGAAATGAATGTGGTTTTTACTAACACAAGCAAGTGTTATTTTCTCTACCTCACTGAATGCAGACTATTGTTGTCTCGTAACCTTACAAATGCACTTTGGTAGTGTTTTTTTTTTCTTTTAATAAAAATGCAACGTTTCTTTTGTAGCTAGGTTTGGGTTTGGGTGTTGAAATTTTACACTGAGGTTTGTAGCCATTGGAACATGTTCATGATTAAAATTCACCCTTCTCAGATTCACACAAACATTCACATACTGAAACTGTTGGTTTGTATTAGTTAAAACTTAACAATCCCGTTTACTGTATTTATTTATTATTTTTTCTTGGGTATAACCATGATTATTACAAAACACTAAGGTTTTTTTTAAGCAAACGCGTGCATTCTCATTAATTTACCCTATCATGACTATACAGAGGGAAAGAAAACACACACATACACACACTTTTATTTATTCATTAATTTATTTATGTTTCAGGTTATGTGGAATGATAATGGGACTTTTAATTTGGAATGTTGTGCTTACAACGTTCACAAAAATTCACGAACGCAGACTAAATACGTGTGAAAATGTCCCACTTTTAATATATCCATGTCAGAGAAAATTTAGGGCAAGTGTAATAGCAACTCAAAAATGTTTTATGTTTTAGACTTTTATTTTGAAGAATTCCCTAGCATAAAAACCTCCTCCGTCAGATTGTATTAGACACACTTTAAAAGTTGATTGTTTGTTTCTTAAAGTAATATACTTTAACAAAATAAATGTTGACAACAACAGCCTAGACATGTACAACATATCGTGAAAAGAAAGCAAAATATCAACGGAATTCATCATTGTTATTGTTATTATGTGCGTGCAGCAGTTCCGCTTGCGTGTGTCGTCACATCCGGTGTCACAAAGGCTCTGGAATATTACCGTAGCTTCGCGTTCATTCCGCTGCTGGCGCTCTTTCAGTCTGTCATGACAGTACAAACATATCTGCGTTAACGTCGATGTAAACATAAACTCAACGTGTGCTGGACGCGTCCACAGGAGCGTTATATTACATCGCAACAGGTAAGAAAAAGCAGGATTTATGACTGATAAACGCGCGTGGGTGCAGAAATGTAGCGGTGAACTAGCGACGTGTAACAGGCACTGATGGGAGTATGTGTTTGTAGTCTTACTAAAGGCACAAATTCGTGCGCAACAGTAGTGAGGTGTGGTTTATTTTATTTTGAAAAGCTGTCATTGAAAACAAACACACACAGTTTTGCGCTCATAAGAATTTAGCTGACATTCCCTCAGGACTGCGTTTAAACACCAACCGTTTTAACGGTCTTTTCTTTCACACACGTCATAGGGTATTTAAATCTTACGTGCGTCACGTGGTTCGAAGTTTAGAATTCGATACAGTGTTGCTATTTGGTATAAAAGAGTTACATGTATCTTTAAGCTCTTAAAGCTGTAGTACCCGCTTTATTTGCGTCCAATAATAGTGTTTGACTGTAAGCTGTGTTGTGCAATAAAGGTTTATGTACACACCTCCCTCAAACTGAACTTTCTAGAGAGAACTTTCTTTTCAAGGCGGGACTTGCACGCTTTCATTTTCATCTGTTTAAACCGTGGCACCCATTGACAACTGTGGCAGCAGCTATACTATTATTAGGCTACTTGGTTAGGTTTGTAACCTAGTGATTGCATACATCAATCAGGGTAATGGTATATGACAGGTTTGTGAGTTTAATTACTTCTAGGGTATGTGGTTTAGAGTATATGGTTATAGTATAGTGTAGTATATAAAGTATATAAGTATAAAGTATTGGTGGCAGTATAAAATTTGGGACTCAGATTCATATATATATATAAAATGTATTTTACATGCATTAATGCACACGGTTATATATATATATATATGTAATTAGGTACAGTTTAGTACTTTTGTGCAACTATGGAAGCTTGTTTCTGTCACGGAACAAAAAAAATTAATTAAAAAAACAGTAATTGTGACTGTTTATCTTACAATTAATTATTTAATAACTTTTTTAATGTCACAATTTTCTCTTTTTTTCTTATCTATAATTGTATTTACATTTTCTATTTTAATTTTTATCGTTAAATCCCTGTGTTCCCATTTTTCATACCCTGTATGCAATCTAAACAATTATAAATTATTATTTTATTTTTAGTTATTTTCTCTTCACTTTTTATTTTTCTCTTCACTTTTCGTTCGAGGTTGTTCTTGTATTTCTGTTTTTTAATGAAAATCATAATAATAATAATACAAAAATAATAATAGCATCTAGTTGTGCTGCATTAAAGAGTTTGCTTTCTTCTGGTGGTGTGTGTGGGGGGTGGTGACGAGTGTGTGTGTGAGAGTTTGTGTGTGAGAGTGTGTGTGTGAGGTGTGGTGGAGAGTGTGTGTGTGTGTGTGTGTGTGGGAGAGAGAGAGTGTGTGGATAGAAGAGTTGGTTGTTGTGTGAGGAGGGTGTGTTAGAGCGTGTGTGTGGAGATCGTTGTGTGTGAGAGAGCGTGTTGTGATAGAGCGTGTGTGTTGAGGATGCGTGTTGTGGTGAGAGCGTGTGTGTGAGCGCGCGGGTGTGTTAGAGAGCGTGTGTGTGAAGAGCGTGGTGTGTGGTGAGAGCGCGTGTGTGATAGAGACGTTGTGGATAGAGAGCGTGTGTGAGAGAGAGCGTGGGGTGTGAGAGCGTGTGTTGTGTGTGTGTGTGGGTGTGTGAGAGCGTGTGTGTGTGAGAGCGTGTGTGTTTGAGAGCTGTGTGTGTGTGAGAGCGTGTGTGTGTGAGAGAGTGTGTGAGAGCGTGTGTGTGTGTGAGAGTGTGTGAGAGCGTGTGAGAGTGTGGTTTGTGAGAGTGTGTGTGTGTGAGAGAGAGTGTGTGTGGTGTGTGTGAGAGAGTGTGTGTGTGTTTGTTTGTGTGTGTGTGTGTGAGAGAGGGTGTGTGTGAGTGGTGAGAGAGTGTGTGAGTGTGTGAGAAGTGTGTGTGTGTGAGAGATTGTGTTTGTTTGTGAGAGAGGGTGTGTGTGTGTGAGAGAGTGTGTGTGTGTGTGAGAGAGTTTGTGTGTGTGTGTGGTGTGCGAGAGAGTGTGTTTGTGTGTGTGTGTGTGTGAGAAGTTTTGTGTGAGAGTGTGGTGTGTGTGTGAGAGGTGTGTGTGGGTGGGTGTGTGTGTGTGGAGAGTGTGTGTGTAGAGAGTGTGTGTGTGAGAGTGTGTGTGTTTGTGAGAGAGTTTGTGTTTGTGTGTGTAGAGGTGTGTGTGTGTGTGTGTGTGAGTATTGTGTGTGTGTGTGTGAGAGTGTTGTGTGTGTGTGAGATGTGTGTTTTGTGTGAGAGTGTGTGTGTGTGTGTGTGTTTTGTTTGTGTGTGTGTGTGTGTGTAGAGAGAGTGTGTGTGTGTGTGTGAGAGAGAGTGTGGTGTGTGTGTGTGTGAGTGTGTGTGTTTTTGTGTGTGTGTGTTTTTGTGTGTGTGAGAGTGTGTGTGTGTGGGTGTGTGAGCGCGTGTGTGTTGTGTGTGTGTGTGTGTGGAGAGGTGTGTGTGGTGTGTGTGTGAGAGAGAGTGTGTGGGTGCGTGCGTGTGTATGTGGTGTGTGTGTGTGTGTTTGTTGGTGTGAGAAGCGGCTGACCTGTAGGTCTTCACCTGTAGGTCTTCACCCGCGGAAGAGAGCGTCCATACGGCCCGTCACTCGTCATGCTGTGCTGGGGGAATGCCTCGTACGGGCAGCTGGGTTTGGGTGGGATTGATGAGGAGATAGTGCTGGAGCCGAGGAAATGCGAGTTCTTCGAGGGCAAGCGTGTGAGGGATGTGGGATGCGGCAGACGTCACAGCGTCTTTCTGCTGGAGGACGGGACGGTGTACACCTGCGGCTGCAATGACCTGGGACAGCTGGGGCATGACAAAGCACGCAAGAAACCAGGTAAGACCACAAAGACACTTTACTAACATTAGAATACTTTGGCATTATTAATGTAATTACTTGATCTTAATTACATGATTCACTTCAAGTCGTTGTGGCTGATGTCATCAATCCCTCTTATTTTTCAAAATTTTTAATAAGGTAATATTAAGGTGGTTTCTCTCTAATACGCCCACTTTTTATGATCCTGCTGGATTAAATCATGCCTTGCACTTTCTGTAAATTTTATGTAAAGTGCATCTTAGACAGAATTTCATGCTGACCCAAAATTGTCCCCTGAGAATAATATATGAATGATTGTATTTAATCAGTTTTGTATTTAAGTTCTGAGTAAAGTGTTTAATTGTTTGAATTTGTCCCATTTTTGTCCCGAAGGATGCATTTATTTGATAAAAATACAGTAAAACTGCTAAATTGTGAAATATTTTATTAATATATATTTTTATATAATATCCCCCAGGGCTCCATTTTGGGGCCTATTCTATTTTCTTTATATATACTTCCTCTAGGATCCATTTTCAGGAAGTATCATATTTTGTTTCATTGTTATGCAGAAGATACACAATTATATCTGCCATTGAAACAAAAACATCCAAATTCTGTAGCGCCACTTTTGTGTTGCCTTGAGGAAATTAAAGCCTGGATGGCAGTAAAATTTAACATAGTTATATTGTTTACTCCAGGGGGTGCCTGTGGGTCTCCTGAACTGGATTTAGGTGTTTTAAAACCATTTGTGAAGCCCTCTGTAAAAAAAACAAACTTGGGTGTTTTAATGGATAATGATTTTAAACTAGATAAACAGATTAATTTGGTAATTAAATCTAGTTTTTTCCAGCTGAGGCACCTTTCTAAGATTAAATCTTTTCTGAGTTTCAAAGATTTTGAAAGAATTACGGTATACACATTTTTATTTCATCCCGTCTTGGCTACTGTAATGGACCTTATGTAGGCATTAGTCAGGCCTCCCTCACCAGACTGCAGATGGTTCAGAATGCTGCAGAACACAAAAGCGGGAACATATTACTCCCATTTTGGCCTCTCTTCATTGGCTTCCTGTCCATTTTAGAATTGATTTTAAGATTTTAATCTTAGTTTTTAATCATTGAATGATCTGGCACCGACATACCTCTCAGACTTAATACAGCCATATGCTCCGTCGAGGGGACTTAGGTCCGCTGACCATTCATTGTTAGTGGTCCCTGAAGAGCAGGGTGACTGTGCGTTTGCAGTGGCGGGCCCTAGACTTTGGAATAATTTGCCTTTGCATGTTAGAAAGGCCCAAACACTTACTGTTTTTAAGTCTAGCTTAAAAACCTACTTTTATAGTATGGCGTTTAACACTGTGAGAGCTGCTATTTTATTTTACATTATTCTATAATGTTTCATAATATTTTTAACTTTGTTATTCTATTTGTCATATTGCCTTATTCATGCTTGTACAGCACTTTGGTAAACACATGCTGTTTAAAAAAAGTGCTTTATAAATTAACTTTGACTTGACTTTTAATATCAATATTTTTAATATTAAATATTAAATGCTTTCTATGTGAATATATAGTAAAATATAATTTATTCCTGTGATCAAAGCATCATTACTCCAGTCTTCAGTGTCACATGATCTTCAGAAATCATTCTAATATACTGATTTGCTGCTCAAGAAACATTTCTGATTATTATCAATGTTGAAAACAGTTGTGCTGCACAACATTTATGTGGAAACCGTGATAAATTTTTTTTTTTCAGGAATCTTTGTTGAATAGAAAGTTCAAAACAATATCATTTATTTGAAATAATGAATTTCTGTAGCATTATAAATGTTTTTACTGTCACTTTGGATCAATTTAATGCATCCTTGCTGAATAAAAAAAAAAAACTGGCCTTTTTGGTAGTGCATCACAATCCCACAAACTTTCCTTGTTCGAAAACACTGGGTTATTTTAGGTTATATCAATGAAACAGTCTGTACTTCCTCTGAAATCAATCTGATGGATGTTGTAACATATTATCATTTCCACAGAAGCACATACAGGTCAGTCAGTGTGACATTGACTGCTGTTCTAACAACTGTCAGTTCCTTAATGTCACATGACCTCTAACTCGGTGATCTAGAAGTGTCAAGCACAGACCATATAAACATCAAGATGCTTTGAAATGGTCCTTTATTTGCATCACTGTTTCACAAGCCAAAGGATCAAAACATATAAAAACAGACAATAGCAAATGCTTAAAAATACAATAAACTTTCAATAATGAACATTATTATACAAATGAATTTCGCTGTAGCAGATGCAACATATTGAAATAAGACACACAATATATTGGCCAGGCGAGTATTTAATGTAGTGCATCTGTATAATTCACTCAAACGCTGTTATATGTTTACATCCCCTCTCTAGAACAGGTCGTGTCTCTGGATGCTCAGAACATTGTGTCCGTGTCTTGCGGTGCAGCTCATACTCTGGCTCTGAATGATAAAGGACAAGTGTTTGCATGGGGTCTGGGCTCAGACAGGCAGCTCGGCCTTTCGAACATTGAAGATTGTATCCGTATACCCAGGTAGTAAGAAACAGTGCACCTTTTAACCCCTAGAAGTACTAAATATCTCAGTATTATCGCCTCTTTGATGGGTTTGCCTGTACTGCAAAAAAAATAATAATAATTAGTTTTACGCTCTATATATTATAATAGTCACATTTGTTGAGAAACTTTTTTTGGTGTCTATAAAACATGTAAACATAACACAATTGAATAAAAATCAGCAAGGCTACATTTTCTATTATGAGGTAAGAGATCAGAACTAGATTTGTAATGATTTAAGTTTAATTGTTTTATATACTGTAAAATGTTTTTAAATGATTGGTGTTCAAAAAACATTGATTGATGATTTAATAGAATACTGATTAATTTATAAGTTTAATTGGGGGGGCATTGCTGTATTCTTTTTTTTGAACATTGTACAGATGTTTTTATTGAAAGAGGTTATATTCACATGTGTTATACACAAAATCTAAGTTTTTCCTTAATACAATATGACATTGGAATGTATTTTCTTCATTCAAAGAATTTAGATGTTTCCCCGCCTATAGATATATATATATTATATATATATTAATATTAGATATATAATATAATATATATATTTTTCAGATATGCAAAAGGGCCACACATTGTATTAAATATATTTATTAAATAGTATTTTGCTCTGTTTACACATATTTTGCAATATATTTGACAAAAAAAAAAAGGCTGGATCCGACCAAAAATACGTGTAGACACGGATTGACGAACATGGCTAAGCTGCATGGCGTAGCACTGTGTTCGTTCTTCTCCCGCTCGAAACTGTCAAGAGTTTTCAGAGCTTCACATTGCCCAGTGGCCTGGGATACGGCATCCCTGCTTGAGCCAGGTTATGATGCTGACTTAACCTAAAGCATTTCTAAAATTCCTGATTATTGTGCCCTCCTTCCCTATTATTCATTTTTCCCGCTCAAGGATGGTCAATATTCTCCTGGGCCAAATAAATAGGGACACTGGGGCTCGGTGCAGGGAGCCGCGTCCCCCTCCTCCGCCACACCGTGCATTCATCTGTTGCAGCTCCCATTTGCCAGATATCGGCAGGGGGCGCTCACACTTCGGGCTCACTCGTCTGGGCTCCGTTTCGGTGGGCGAACAGTTTGCCCGCTGGCCCTCAGTGAGATATGAGGTAAACAAACCCTTAGCAACATCATTTGAGTTTTCTCGGGTGTAACATTTTATGATGTGCGTGTGTTCCTTCAGTCTATTCTCCCTGCTTACTGAAAGACTCTCAAGTCCCAACGGGTCGTTTCGATGCTGTGGAGAGGACCACAGCGGTGATTAACGAAGTATGATGGCTTACTATAAGGCTTACTTATGAACCATGGTTTATGATTACTTATTTAAGTGCTGTATAATCCATTCCATATGAAACTTAGACGGTAGGTTTTGATGAAATCCGTAATTAGGTTAAGCACTTTTTCTCAATACACAAAGCTGCTTTGTTCCTAATGTTTATGTACTCTCAGCACTATTTATGCATTATAGTTACTTTAGGCAAATTAGAGTGGACAGTAATATAGGTTATAATTTTGTTGATACAGGCAAGCAGTTATAATATGCACTATAGTAACAGGCTTGCCTGTGCTATTTTCATTCTGGAACTCGCGTTATTTGCAGCTCTGCGAAATGATGCTCTGGGAGACTTTGTAACGAGTTTCCTGATCGGTTTCTATTCTTGATTTAACCTGATGCCTACTTTAATCACTGATTTATGCCTTAATTCGCAGGTTTCTTTTTGCAGGTAATACTTTTCTTCTTCACCCCATTTTTGTGTGACCCTGCTGCCCCGATTAGCATTTCTTATCCAAAGGTCATGCCTTAATTTTGCTAAATTTATAGTGTTGCATCGCTTCCCATGGTCAATAAATAATTTTAACTTTGTGGTCCATTCGCCTGTATAATGAAAACCTGCGTATATCTAGCACATCTTGAGTAGAGGTGTGGTTTTCTTCTTCTACCCTCATTACTATTATATTCACGTTCATGTCACTTATACAAACCTTACAGTAGTTATTAAGACTGATGTGGTATGGAGTTTGTAAAATGTGCTTGGAAAAAAATATGATTATAAGTGTAGTAATATGAGTGTAGTATTTGTATGTGCATAAAGTTGGACGTGCTATATATCCTGCTTTATATAAAGAGCTGGGAGATAATGTAGTTACATTTTGTGTTGAAATGTGAATCAAATTTGCGATAAAATATTGCTTTACTTGAGTATACTGTATATTTGATTAAAGTTGGACGTACTTGTATATCCAACTTTTATATATCACGTAGCTTGGCGTAAAGATCTGTTAACATTTGCAATTAAATACGTTTAGTTTCCCACAATATTGGATTTAAGTAAGCTGCAATATGTTGCAAATAAAGTTGGGCGCACTTATATATTCAACTTTATATAAAGAGCTGGACAATAATATAGATAGATTTTGCTTTACGTGATTATACTGTTTGTGTATGTGAAGTTGGACATACTGGTGTATAGGCTACAACTTTAAATAAAGAGCTGAGTGATAATATAATTAAATTTGTGACAAATTTTAAGAAATTAGGCAGTTGAGATTTGCTATATAGTATAAACAGGTTTAGCGCTACATGATTCGTAATTAGTAATTTTGTTTGTGTAGGAGGGAGGTGTGTTTACATTTGGAGCGGGTGGTTACGGTCAGCTGGGACACAACACCTCAAACCATGAGGTGAACCCCAGGAAGGTGTTTGAACTCATGGGAAATGTGGTTGCACATATAGCTTGTGGTAGGTAAGTATCAAAGCATCCATAATGATTGTTTCATTTTATGTCTGTCTTAGTTTTCTGTATGAAAGCTTGAGACTACTTTCAAGAGTCTCGTATTTCTCATGACGAACATGAATTGCTTTGGTTTTCACCTGCATGTAAGGCAGCACACTTTGGCGTTCATCCCTTCATCAGGAAAGATTGACTCGTTTGGTCTCGGCGGTAATGGACAGCTAGGAACCCGCTCGACCTGCAATAGGATAAGTCCCGCCCCTGTGAAGGGCTGCTGTCGAGCCCATACTGATCCTGTACCTATGGAAGTAGGTGGGTTGTCTACATGAAGTCTTTCAGCAGAATTAATTTCTCTGACAGCTATCCTTCTCAGTGTTTCTCAAATGCATGCAATGTATTGACTTTGATCTTTATGCTGAAGGCTTTGCTCCATCCATGTCAGTAAATCCAATAACTTTTTCTGCGCAAATGTAACTAGATCACACAGAGTTGAGTTGCACTTATACATGAGCACTTTTGTTCACCCATCGGTGTCCCAGTGTGTATACTGTGAATCTATGTACTGATTCATGGAGCTGATTGAGACTCGCCCCAGGAAAACCATGTTTTGATGTTTCAGATTTGATGGGGTTGTGTATTTCAGAGGCGGAGCAGAGTTTCTGTGTGAAGAGGATCTACGCTGGAGGAGACCAGAGCTTCGCTCACTACACTTTACCTCAGGTATGAGGCGTAGAGGTCAAGGGTCAAACTAAAGGTGATCTAAAATTAGATGAAAAGTGCTATAAATAATGCTGTTATTGGTTAATATTATTTCCCCACGGCTCACACAGCCTTTGTTTCATCAGAAAATGTGAGAAAATTATAACATTTAGATGATGCATCATAAAC
This sequence comes from Sinocyclocheilus anophthalmus, assembly GCA_018155175.1. Classification (NCBI taxonomy): domain Eukaryota; kingdom Metazoa; phylum Chordata; class Actinopteri; order Cypriniformes; family Cyprinidae; genus Sinocyclocheilus; species Sinocyclocheilus anophthalmus. Next base: position 187,388 of record JADLZN010005187.1, on the reverse strand, counting down.
AATAAATTTTTCAGAGCAGCATGTACTGATGAGTAGCTGAACGATTAATTGCATTTGCGATAATATTGCGATATGAAAAATTTAGATTTTTACTCTCAGGTCACGTGAGAGTAAAGAGGTGTGTTCGACTAGAAGATCAGATCGGTGTATGACATCAAAGTACAGCGAGAGAAAGCATAAGGAGACGTTTGCGTTCTCTAATAGCTCTCGCAGTACTTTGATGACACACACCCATCGGTCTAAGCAGCGCTGCTTCAAGTCGAGCGCGGGGCCATCAGCAGATATAGAAAGAATAAAACAGTAAACAGCCAATGGACGTACCTTAGATGGGTGATGGATCGGTTTGTGAAAGCGAAGAGAAAAGCCAATAGATCAGTCCGCACAGACGCAGCAGTGCTGTCGTTTAAAAGCTATGCAGAAATTATGAATGAGGCATATCTTGCCCCGGCTTTCCGCTCTCACCGTGTCTATATCCGTATCGCACAGTTTCGAGCTCGCACGCACCAGCCTACACGGGACGCGACAAAGTGCCTTTGCAAATCATTTGAACTTTGTGTCGGTACTTCATAAATAGAACAAGGCATCAGTTTGATGTCGGGTTTTGTCGCGCCGCGCCGCATACAGTGTACACCGTGTCACTGATTATAATGGTTCTACTGTATTTTACCGCTCGCGTCCAGTTTAGACACAGTGTTTAATGTCGTTGGTGAGGAAAGCCTGTGTGTCCTATTGCCTTAGCGGACAGCAAGAACCCACAAAAAAAAAACAGCTAGAGAATATTATTAGTTATTCTCTCTATGCTATTTTTCAATGTTTCAAGTGATGCATGTGTTTTTTTCCCCTGTAGGTTTTTTTTTAATTAAAAAAGCATAAATTTTTCATAATGCTTAGTGAAATTATTTGGTAGTCTGAGGTGTAATGGGGATTTGGGAAAGGGGGGCAGATTTTTTTTATAGGTTTAAAGGGGGGTGCGACCACAAAAGTTTGAGAACCACTAATCTAAAGTTAACACTGTTTAGTGCAGTCCACATGTTTACATATGTTTATTACAGTGACTTTGAATTACCTAAAGTAGTGTGGTAAAGCAACAGATTTGTTTTTATATTTCTGCTTTAGTTTGTGTGATTTGTTACTGACTTTCATATTAATGTACACGGCGAGTTCAACATAATATTACTGCGTACAATGGTGAACAGTTCAACAAACCTCTGTATCTGTATTGTAGTTGTTATAAAACTGTCTTCTATCACTTCTGCTCCCACGCTAATTTCATCGCAAACATATTGGCCTGGCCTCCAGAACGAACTTTATGTTTAATCTATCTATATTGTGTTGGTCATAACTATACATGCTGATAGCTTGTCTTGTTTAATATACGAACATAAGAGCTTTAACAATTATGGCATATTAAACGGCCAGTGTAGTGATTATTTTCCAAAATCGTTCAACCCTACTGATGAGTTATGTGCATTAAGACCAGGGACATTTAATTAGAAAGAAAGTAAGGTCAGCTTTAATTTCATGTTGCCTTAAAATCATGCAGTGAATGAAGGACCAAAGTGTGAACATTGAACAACTGCTTAACAATATCCAATGAGATGCTTATATTTACAATAATATTTCTGTGATGGTACCAAAATGAAACAGGAACAACTGTCTAGTTTGTATTTGTTTTATGGTATTATATGGTAAAAGGACAATCCACAGGTATTGTGTTTTATCAGGATGAATAAAAAATAAGAATTATTTCCAGTCTGCCCAAATCCTGTTTTACATGGTAACATAACAGGTCATCGTCCAAAACTGTGAAATGTATTTTAAAAATGTGCTGTATGTGTTAGTTTGTCCAGTTCCCATTGTAGCGATTAGCCACTCGCTGATGTTCCTGTTTAAATGACTCCGCTGTATTGCTGTAGGACGACAGCCCTCCAGTTGATCTGTGGATAACCAGACCTGATGGACAGATATACACGCTCAGTGATGACCTCATCCAAAAATGGCTCAATCACGGCTATGGGAGACTATCACCAGAAATCACCAAGTACTGCTTTTACATTCATTAGTTAAGGCTTGGCAATGAACTCATTCTAAGTTTACCAAAGTCATGAACTTATAAAAGCAGTCCACCATAATTGAATAATGTGTTTTATGTCTCTTGTAGTGAGATTGATCTTGTGTTATCTTCAGCAAGTTGTCTCAATGGAAGCTTTCTGTCTGGAAGGTAACTAAGCCGTATGCCTTGTTCATATGGTTATATTTACTTTGGGTACCTGATAATATAGCTGTGATTCTTTCTCTCTAATGAGAGTGTTTTGTTCTGCAGTAATCCAGATCCCTAAAGCACGACATAAGTCAGGTGTAGACATTAACACGGCTCGCCTGCTCTACCACACCTCATCCAGCCCGATTACCCACAAATCTCACAAATTGTGAGTCACTTGTTTTTTTGTCATTTTAGCTCATTCAAAGACTGGGGTACGGAACTCTAACAGAAGTTTTTCCCAAAATATATTTCCTGAAAACTTGTACCTCTCCTCAGCCGTCCAGATTAGGATGGTTTGTCTCTTCATCAGATTGGAGAATGTACGTTGCCCTCATGTCTCATCACTGGATGCTACTGCCGTGAATATGTGCCATTCAAAAATGAGTCCCAAACATCTGATAAAACATCACATAATCCCAAGTAATTCCCCGCACGCAGGCCATCATTAAACTCTGGAGAAAAAGACAAGCGCATTCTTGAAGAAACACTCATCTTTAGGCTTTTAAACTTCTAGAGACCTGCTTCGACCAAAAACATTAAGTCCATATATTACTTCATCCATGAAAAAGTCCATCTTCTCCTGTTGTCCCTCCCTCACATGTCAAATCCCACCACATATTTGTTAGAGCTGTTTCGGACTGCTTTGTCTTTGTAACTGTGGCTTGAGCGTGTAGTTTTTCCTCTCCTGATCAGATCAGATGACTTTCACTGGAGAAAGCAATGTTGTGGATAGAGGACTCTATTTTAGCAATGATTTGAAGTTAAAACATTTTTATGACGGATTTGTTTCTTACAAACACGCAGCTTTAACAGGCATTAACTGATGAACTGGATTGCTTGTGGATTATTGTGATGATTTTATCAACTGTTTGGACTCTCAATCTGACGGCACCCCATTCCCTGCCCCTCCATTTTGAGCACAATTATGCTACATTTCTCCTAATCTGATAAAGAAACAAAAGGTTTGATGACTTATGGTGAGAGTTAATATCAAAAATTTTCATTATTGTTTGTATTCTAGTGCTCTTCATTCTGGTTGTACCAGTGCACGGCTAAATCCTTAGACAGGTAGCTGCTATTTTGGGGAATCTCCTCCCCATATTGCCAGTTTCACTCCTCCTGACATGAGGCGCTGAACTTGACCTCAAACTTCCCTGATGCCGCTTCCTCACACCCCAACACTAACAAGGCCCTCACTATTCCTTCGCCAAGGCCTCGTAATCCTGAAGGCGCCCCCTCAAAGTGCTCGTATGTCCTGTCTCTGTGAGAGAGGTCTGTTTGTTAGCTTCATCTAACACCAAACAATATTTCGTTGGCCAAAAACAGCTATTTTTACAAACCTCTGGCTCCTGTGTCATACGTATCTGAGCACAGAAAGGCATATTGCCTTGATCACAAAAGTCAGTGTTAACAGTCGCTGTGGTATATTGTAGCCATCGCCAACATAACATTGTATGGGTGTCAAAATTATTGATTTTTTTTTATGCCAAAAATCGTTAGGATTTTAAGTAAAGATCATGTTCCCTGAAGATATTTAGTAAATCTCCTACCACAATTAAATCAAAACTTCGTTTTTGATTAGTAAGCATGCTGAAGGTTTTGCATTCGACCAAACGACGTTCAAGGACGATTATTCTGAATATTTAGATTTTTTTGCACCCTCAGATTCCAGATTTTGAAATAGTTGTATCTCGGCCAAATTTTGTTATATCCTATCAAACCATACATCAATGGAAAGCTTATTTATTCAACTTTCAGATGATGTATACATCTCAATTTAAAAAAATGGACCCTTAAGACTGGTTTTATGCTCCAGGGTCACAAATAATAATTAAGACTTCTGTTAGACTGTTCTTCATTAATGGAGGACACAAATATACTTCACAGACTGCTTTAAGACTTCTTCTCCTGCATAGGAACATTTCCAGACCAGTTGGATCTTTACATTCTAGGCTGGTTTTGTTTTTTGAAGTGAAAAAACAAGTTTGCAACTGCATGCATGTACACAATGGCCACATTTAAGAATAATTTCTTTCTAAGGGATAATTTTCCCTTTTAATTTAATTAATTAGTTTTAATCTCATTAGGGAAATGTCTGAGTCATCATACTTCACCCCAATATTAAATGAAAAAAAAAATTATATCTACTAATCATCCTTTCTTTTTTTTTTTTTTTTTGCATTTTTGCACTTTCTTGCCAAATATGCCATTTTCTCCCCCAAATTTTCAGGCAAATAATGCATGCATATAAAACCACCCAAACTTTAGACTTCAAGATTTTACAGCTACTTCAAACTTTCAGGCTAGCTCGTGGTTAAAATCTGTGGCCTGCGCATTTCACATGAGTGGTTTTTGTTGACATTTTCAATCAATCGTTGTTATTTTTGTGTTTTTTAAGGAAACTGGTGGTCAAAGTTTGAGCCAGCGGTCTTCCAGAGGCTGGTGGAGCTGTACAAGGAGGTGGTAGTGTATCTGCTGCGGATGCAGAAACTGGGAATTCCTCTTTCTGAACAGAGGATCTTCACCTGCTTCCTGCACACCTCACTCAAATTCCTGGAGGTCCTCCACTCGGTGAGCACCACAGTTGGAAACGTAGACATTGGCTGTGCCCCAATTCACATAACATCTGTCCTAAATACTAAAATTAGAATTAGTGTGTCCCAAATCATAGTACATTAAAAGAGTATGCCATAATTTATACTATATACTCCGATGTTCTTTACATTATTCAGAAACATGAATAATTTTAGTGTGTGTCGCATAAATTTGTGAATTGGAGCACATCCTGTCTTTTGAAAAAGGAAATTCTGTAATATTGCTTTACATTTAGTAGTTCGCAGATGCTTTTATCCAAAGCTATTTGTCAAAGAACCAACGATAGTCATAATGCACAATTGCAGCTTTATTATGCAACTAGATTAGGAAGCAGGCTAGAGAAGAGGGGAAATGCAGAAGACATTTTTTTTTTTTTTGTAATTTTTTGCTCTTATTCTGATTTTCATGCTGCAGGTTAATGAGCGTGCTGGCCAGATCATCCAGTATGACAAGTTTTATATTCATGAGCTGGATGAGCTCATTGACATCAGGAATGATTATGTCACCTGGTTTCAGCAGCAGATGTTCTCTGTGGTGAGTTTTCTGCATTGTTCAAAGGAAATCATTATACACTTCTGAATTTTATGATCATTTACAGTAACTACATTGTGAAGTGTGTAAATCCTTTGCTACTAACTGCACCAAACTGAATGGGGTCATGTTTGAAACTTACTATTATTTTGGATGATCTGTTTGCTGCTACTAGTGGTTTAAAAATGACACTTTTCTGCATCTTTCAATCTGTGAATTACCGTATTACCAAAATACGGTATTACCAAAGTTTTTGCATTGTTGAGAGAAAATAACAGATAAAAACAGACAAAAACACAGATAATTCACATCTTCGTCCTTTTTTATTTCCTTCCGATATGTAAAATAACAGTAACTAAATTTTATAACAGTTACAAACACTATCCCTCTTTTTCTTGCCGTAAAAATGGGTTGAGGCCTTTTGTAAATTCTATGGGTCTAGCTTTCTGATCTCATCCGCGTCCAGCTATTTTTAGCTGAACAAAACTAGCTGATATTGAAATTGGGCGTCTTACCATTTATTGTTAATGTAGAGTATGTCCACTCAAGTTGTGCTTATTTGTACAGCGCTGTCACGCATTACAAAAGCATTGCAGTTCAACTTTACAGCAATTTAAGTTTCTACAATATTTAGTGGTGACTTATCAGTGGTGACTGTCAGTTAAAATGGCAGAAATGTATGGAAAAATCAATTAAAGACGTAATAAAACAGACGAACACTATTAACAGCAATTATTATATGTTGCGATCAAACTTATAGCAAGATTTGGTAGTTCTGTATGTTGTTTTATGGTTGGCATCATCTGAGGTCCTCTAAAGGTGGCATCATCTCTTCTCAGGGGGGGTGAGGTGGTTCTGGTCACAGACTGAAGCTTGTGGCAAAAACTGAGAAACAAATAGAGACATAATTAGCGTAGCAACCAAGCAAAATTGATTTGCTTAACCCAAACTAAAGAATAATAATGTGCATTTGAATAGATATAACTGCAGTACAAGATTATGAGATTCATTATTTAAATGCTTGCCAAAGAGATGTGTCTTTAATCTAGAATTAAACAGAGAGAGAGTGTCTGAACGCCAAGCGTTATCAGGAAGGCTATTGCAGAGTTTGGGAGCCAAATATGTAAAAGCTCTACCTCCTTTAGTGGACTAAAGTGCTATTCTAGGTACTACCAAAAGTCCAGAATTATGCGACCTTAGGGAGCGTGATGGATTAGCGTGGGTAGAAATAGTTTAGGTACGCAGGACTAAACCTATCGGGCCTTTAAGTAATAATATCTTTGGTAACTGATAAGCCCGGAACTTACTAGGTAGCCTTGCGAGACTGTAATTGGGGTAATATGACTTTTTCTCTTGTACCTGGTCAGGCCTCTATCCACTGCATTTTGGACTAACCTGTAGCTTGTTTCTGCCTATTGCAGGACAACCAGCCTAGCATGGCATTACAATAGAAGGTCTAGAGGTCATGATGCAGAACTACAGCTTTTCTGCTCTCAAAACAGGTAAATTTTTTCGTAACTTGGCAATGTTTCTTAGATGAAAGAATGCTGTTTTTGTAACATGGGGAATATTATTTTCAAAAGACAAGTTGCTATCTATATAACACCCAGATTTTTGACTGTAAAAGAAGTACCAGTACATCCGTCTAGTTGCAAATTGAAATCCAAGAGATTCTGTGTACTGTCTTAATTCTCTGTCTATCCGAATTTCACAGGAGACACTTTGTGGGTCATCAAATCTTTATCTTTTTTACACATTTCTTTAGCTTAGATAATTTAGAATTTCTCTGGTCTTGTTGAGAATTATATCTTGAGTATCCTCGCATAACAGTGAAACGAATCCCGTAGTTCTCTAATAATATGTACCAGGGGCAACATGTGAAGCGAAATAGCAGAGGCTAGGACAGATCCTTGTGGCAACTCCATATTTTACCTGGTTAGAAGTGAGATGACTACCCCTTTAAGTAACACGTGTATGATCGACATGAGGATTAAACCATCTTAAGCCTGGGCCCTTGCATACTGTACATTTTGTCAATTGATCTCTGAGTTGCTAGACTATGGTGCGAACGCAGCACGAAGATCACGTCAACTATCAGACACAGCCTTGGGTCTGACAATCAGAACAATTCATTGTACTTTTAACGCAGACAGCAAGGACAGTTTCTGTGCTATGGTGGGGCCGGAAACCTGACTGAAATTCTTCATAGAAATCATTTTTTTGCAGGAAGGAGCACAACTTTTTCTAAAATTTTAGACATAAAGGAAGATTTGAGATGGGTCTGTACTTTGCCAGTTCACTAGGATCTAGTTGTTGTTTCTTAATAAGAGGCTTAATGACTGCCAGCTTGAATGGTTTTGGGACGTGACCTAAAGACAACGACGTGTTAATAATATTGAGAAGCGGTTCTTCTGATACAGGTAACAATTATTTTAGTGGGTACAGGATCTAACAGGCATTGTTGTTGGTTTAGATGCAGTGATAAAATTATTTAGCTCTTCCTGTCCTATAGCTGCAAAGCACTGCAGTTTATCTTTTGGTGCGATGAATGAAGCTAATGTATTATACTCTGTAGAATCTACATTTGTTATTGTATTTCGGATGTTATCTATTTTATCAGTGAAGATATTCATAAAGTCATTACTATTAAACTGTGAGGGATTATTTAGATTGGGTGGCGTCTGGTTATTTGTTTATCTAGCCACTGTGCTAAATAAAAACTTTGGATTGTTTTGGTTATTTTCTATGAGTTTGTGGATTTGCTCGGCCCTGGCAGCTTTTAGAGCCTGTCTATAGCTGGACATACTGTTTTTCCATGCAATTCTAAAAACTTCCAAGTTTTTCTCCATTTGCACTCAAGACTACAAGTTTTTTTCTGAGAGAATGGGTATTACTGTTGTACAATGGCACAGTAAGTTTTTCTCTAACCTTTTTCAATTTAATGGGGGCAACAGCTTCTAATGTATTAGATAAGATAGTGCCCATGTTGCTAGTTATTTCGTCTAGTCCAATGTATCATCTTAATTGTGAACACACTGGTTTGTAGTGCAAACAGTTTGACTGTTTACTGCACGTTGTTATTCTTCTCGTTATTTCCCTATAGCGGCTAATAAACTTGAAGAAAAAGGTGGATAAACATGTATTTTATTTCTTCTCACTCCACAATAAATGCTTTAAATTTGACTATTCAGAAAAAAACACAAGAATGAAAATGTGTATAAATATAGATAAATTTAGTATTCATTTAAACACATGTGTTGTAAACGCGTAGCCTACACATTGAATTGCCATTGTGTATGAAATGTGCTATACAAATAAACTTAGGCTCACTTCTCTCTATGATTCAGCACAAATTCAAATGTGTCCATGTTCACAATGTAATATTTGGTTGCTAAGCTATAGTTTATTATGTGTACAAGAATTTGTACTTTAATATGTTTGCTTCTGTTTAGTGCTTTTAGGTTAGATGATGAATCATCTGAAGCACGTTTCAGATGATAAAAAATGCAACTTAAATTCCAGTAAATACAGTAGTCATAATGCTGTGGACAGACATACAATAACATCCTCACATTCTCCTGTCTCTCGTTGTCTGTTTTATGCAGGTCATGAACTCTCAGGTGACCATGTGCCAATACCCATTTGTTTTTGACGCTCAGGCAAAGACGGCGCTGCTTCAGACTGATGCTGTGATCCAGATGCAGGTGAGAGTGATCTGCCTCATCTGATGATTTGACCATGTTTTATCGCGGTGAGCTGACAGTGCTGTTTGTGATCAGATGGCGGTGGATCATGCTCAGAGACAGAACTTACACTCTCTGTTCCTGTCCGGTGGAGGAGTGGAGTCAGTAAACCCCTGCCTCATCCTCATCGTACGCCGAGAAAACGTGGTCGGGGACTCCATGGAGGTGCTGAGGAAGTCCAAAAACGTTGATTACAAGAAGCCGCTCAAGGTAAATGACTTGGTGTCAATCTGTTCCTCGTTAGTGCTGCTTTGGCGGTTTTTAATTGTGTTATTCTGCAGGTGATCTTCGTTGGAGAGGAGGCCGTAGACGCTGGCGGTGTGAGAAAAGAGTTCTTCCTGCTCATCATGAAAGAACTCTTGGACCCTAAATATGGGATGTTCAGATACTACGAGGAGTCCAGACTCATCTGGTTCGCTCACAAGGTACAGTAAAAAAAGCACAAATGCCCACACTCGGTGTCCTTCAAGAAAAACAATTCTAAAGTCGTTTAGGACCCAACGAAATCCGTTTATTTTTTCCTACATTTTCTCTTTTTTTTCTTTTCTGGATTCCTTTTCTTTTTTTTCTTTTTTTTTTTGGGTCAATGGTTAAGTAAATGTTTGTAATCAAACAAGTTTAAAAAAATTACATTTTTAGGTCTCTATGAAATACCCTTTTTCTAGAATTTTTACCAAATTCTGTTTTCCATTTTATTTTTCTGGATTCCATTTTAATTGTTAAATTCAATTTTAATAATCAAAAAACATGTCTAATCATCTGAATTCATAAAAACTACTTTTTTTACAATAATATAAAAGGTTTATTTTTTTCAGAAATTCTGTGTTGTGTATTTAGCTTAAAACATTAAGACTTATATCGTTTAGGCGAATGTCGTTAAACAAACCCATTCAATTTTTGGCAAACAAAATGTATTGACGTGAATGGAAAAACAAGTTGCTTGTGAAAATGAGCAATCTTATAACAAATTATAAACTATAAGATATATATAATTAGAGATAATATATATATATATTTGTATGTGTGTTGGTGTGTGACACCTGGAACACAAAACCAGTCAGACTGTCAATTGTATCGAAAAATTGAATAAATAATATTTATAAATGAGCTTTCCATTGATGTATGGTTTGTTAGGATAGGACAACATTTGGATATGACTATTTGAAAATCTGGAATCGGAGGGTGCAAAAAAAATCTAAATATTGAGAAAATCGCCTTTAAAGTTGTCCAAATGAAGTTCTTAGCAATGCATATTACTAATCAAAAATGAAGTTTTGATATATTTACAGTAGGAAATGTACAAAATATCTTCATGGAACATGATCTTTACTTAATATCCTAATGATTTTTGGCATAAAATTAAAATCAATAATTTTGACCCATACATGTATTGTTGGCTATTGCTACAAAGACCCCTAGACTTCACCCTGCTTTGTGCTCCAGGGTCACATATATATGTACATGCCTCACTCAGAAGGTATATCAGATATGCTACTGATGATGTTACTGTAGTGTAAGATGAGAAAATGTCAATCTCACACATGGCAGACATTTGAAGACATTGACTTGTTCCATCTGATCGGTGTGGTTTGTGGATTGGCCATCTATAACCTCACTATAGTGGAGCTGAACTTCCCACTAGCGCTGTACAAGAAACTCCTGAAGAAAACTCCCACTCTAGAGGACCTGAAGGAGCTCATGCCTGACGTAGGAAGGTGGGTTTGTTTCAGATGAGACTTTGATTTTCTGTGTTGTGCTTAATATTTCCAGAGCATAAAGGGCTCAGATTATGAAATATCAAATGTACCTTGACTGTTTGAGATGTTTGCTTTACTATGAAAGCACTGTGACCTAAAACTTTCTTCCCAGTCCATAAACTTCTGACGCAGCGTCGGCGCCACGGGAGGGGGCTGAGGGGGCCCGGCCCGGCCCGGCCCGGCCACCTCGGTCACTGTGCCCCCTCACCTCTGGTGCCGTCTCCTTAGTGGGCGCCCTGATTTTAGTCGGTGAGGCAAGGTACTGCCCTGGGAAGGTTTCCCAGGCTGTTAAATACACAGATTAAAAGCTAAATGTTTTCATTTCGATTCGTTCTTAGCAAAAAAATAAATAAATTTCGTTCAGGTTATGCAGAGCAAAATAAGAACGGTGCTGCATTTAGAAAGAATTCTTATTAACTTTGGTATTAATCTTGAATTTTCAAACTGGTAACACTTCGAATTATGCCTTTACTGTATGACCAAAAAATGACGGAGTAGTCTATTTGATGTTTCAGCTGTTTGATCGCGCCGGCGCCTCACGCGCACACTATATAAGCTACTGCATTCATTGGAAACAGCGCAGCCATTCACTGTGCTGTTCGGCGTGAGACCCGCTCCACTGTGGCATATTTTTGCTCATTATGATATTTTTCCGTCGATACTGGAACGCGCGTGAACTACAAAGCCTATTTGACCTAATAATGCCGAATAGTTTTTTAGCTTCGCTACATCTGAATATGGACCGCATTTTAGATTTGTGCGTCCTGAGAAAAACCCAACTTTATAACCTACCTTTCTTTAAATTAATTTTGTTTGGCATGTTTTGCTAAGCATATATTATTATATACTGCAGTTATATTTATCCATTAGAATTATATATTTTAAAATTATTATTCTGTTCTGATACGTTTACATTTAAAGGATTTGTTGTAGAGTGAGGGGAACTAAATTATCCTATAGTGTTCATAATGTTGTACTTAAAATTATTTAGGTCTGCCGTTTATTATTTCTGAAAATGCAACTTATACGAGACGTATCTTTTTTTTATTTTCCTAAAAAAAAAAAATGTATTGTGTTTTTAAAATCATGCAGCAAACGAAAATATGCGATTAATGTTAAAATTTGTTACTGTGGGTTAACAAATTTACATTAGTAGGCTATTCTTATGCTTGGCTTCACAGATAGCAACAGAGTCTGGGCCAAATCTGGTTTACATTCACTTCTGACTTTTTTGTCTTGATTGCAAATGTTTTTTGTTGTTTTTTTTATGTACGATGGATAATTAAAACAAACATCAGGCGTGTGTATTTATAACATCAATTACTAGGCCTACATTCTTTTTTTCAGAAATGGAAGTAACTCAAAATGTTGTGTGTTTGTAATTTTAATATTTTTATCTATAGGCCTATACAGCAAAACTACAGAGCTTCCAATAGGTTATTTAATGGAGCTATTTAAGTTATTTAATTATTTAACGGGAATCTCCGACCGCATGCAATCTTTGACGAACACCCAATTCATATATCAAACTAGGCTATATGTTATTAAATTGTACATAGGCTATATATCAGATTATTTTATTTACAAGTTTCATGTTTGTGTTTATCCCGTTTTTTCCCCCGTTGTATCTGAAAATTACTTTCATTTTTTTTTCTTCCAAAGCATCATTCATTTAGTCAAAACATATAATGCAATGCAATACAGTTAATGACGAATTGACCCAAAAGCCATATAGTTCCTATTGGCACTCGCGCAAATGCATGTGTAATTGTGTACAACATATTGTTCAGCAAAGTTTTGATCATTTAGAGGCCATGTGTGAATGTGTGCATCAAATATAATACTGTTAGCTTTATAGGGTTAAGTAATAATCTTGGATTAGTTTAAATGTGATCCTCACCAATGGTTTTCTCTATCTGTGTCTGTGGATCTTCAGGAGTCTTCGGCAGCTGCTAGATTATACGGAGGATGATCTGGAAGACACTTTCTGCCTGAATTTCACAGTAAGAACAAGCTGTTTGTACATAATGTCTGGCTTTAAATGCGTGCTTCATTAAAAAAAAAATACATGCATAAATGGTCATTTTTATTTTATGATGACAGGTAACAGAGGAAATTTTTGGCACCACAGAGGTATTGGAGCTGGTTCCCAACGGGACAGACATCAGCGTCAACAAGTCCAACAGGTATTATATGCACCATAATATTATACATTACCTCAACACGACTGTTGTTTGACACTAACTGACTTCAGTTCACATATAGACTCCAGTATTTGTGATTTGATTTATATTTTTGCCTAACTAAATGGTTTAACCTATTCAACATATCCAGGCAGGAGTTCGTCAATGCCTACGTCGATTATATATTCAACACCTCCGTGGCTCCTCAGTTCAGTGCTTTCTACGCAGGATTTCACAAAGTGTGTGGAGGGAAAGTTCTAGAGCTTTTCCAGCCCAGTGAACTGCAGGCCATGGTCATAGGAAACACCAATTATGACTGGAAGGAGTTAGAGAAGGTAAAAATTAACTGTGGATGAACTGTACCAGCTGATAGTGTCATTTGCTCAGACCGCAGCTGGTTTTGTGCTGTAAACCGACATTGTGTGTTTGGTAGGGTTGGGTATCGTTTGAATTTAATCGATTCCGATTCTTATCGATTCCCATTTGCGGGGGGGGGGGATTCCAATGTGGTTAAAAACATGAAGTCAAATATTTAGATATCAAACATATTTATTCTGTCTCTTTTTGCAAAACATTTAATTGCTGCTAAATACCCTGAACAAAAATCATCCGGCTCATAAAAAAAAACTGGAGCTGCATGATTCTGGATAAATTTAGACTTTTTTTTTTTTTTCCCAATGGAAGTTGTGGTTCTTTCATGATTCTGAAGAAAGAATATTAGACAACTAAACAAAATCTCATGAAATTTATGAATGAAATGATTCAATGACTCACTCAATATTTACTTGTTTCATTACTGGATGAATCAGTGTTTTTGAATGAATCTTTTGAATGAATGATTCAAATACAAATACATTTTTAACAGCGCCTTTTCGCCACATAAAAATAAAATATGCGCACATGGGAATTGATGGGTGGAATTGAAATTTTAATTTTACATCATGTATCCGATTCTGTAATTGGAATTGATTTTTGATTCCCAAGCCTAGTGTTTGGAAATGTTTTGCTACTGTAGTTTGTTGAGGTTGTAAATGTTCTGCGTGACTGTATTGATTCTCAGAGCACAGAGTATAAGGGCGAGTACTGGGCCAATCACCCCACCATCAAGATGTTCTGGGAAGTGTTTCACGAGCTGCCTTTGGAGAAGAAGAAACAGTTCCTGTGTAAGTGAACCATCTTTGAGTATATATTTAGACAGTGTCCAGCACATCATTCATCTGCTCTGAACAGGACCTCAGATTTGTACAATTGTCCCTCTTTTCATTGTTCTTGCACTACAGGCAAAATCATTGTGTTTTCCTGCACTGGATTTGTAACGTCCTCTTTCAGACTAGTGGAGAGAGAACATCCAAAATATACATTTAAGTGATTATTTTATATATTTGCAATGCATCCTGCATGTTTAAAAGTCACATGTCATGAAAATCTGACTTTTCCAGGTTGTAAGTGCTATAATCAGGTCCCCAGTGCATCTACCAACCAAGGAAACGTGAAAAAGATTAACCCAGTAACTTTGTTTTGGTAAGCCTTTTTCTGCAAGCGTCTGAGAAAACCAGCGCGTCTGATTTCGCTCCCTTGGTGGCAAAGGGATCTCATTATAATATTACCGCCCCTTAATCTGTAAGTTTCCACCCACGGCGCCATTATTGTGTTTTTGCAAGCGACAATGGTGTACCAGCTCTGCATTAGAGCTGGTACACCATTGTCGCTTGTGAAAACACAATAACATGGTGAAAGTTTGAGCAAAACATGCTAACTGTTCTGTGTTTGGCTGCACAGACGAGCACATAACACTGTTTAGAGTCCCAGCCTCAGAGGAGACAACAGAGCAGTGCATTTATTGATTTATTTACTGTATATTACTGCTGCCACACAGATCTAAAATAAACATGCCATTTATTTCCCAGCTGTTTACCTTCACAGACATAACCGACTGTTTTTGTAACTCGTGTGTTTTTAAGGTAAACTTGTGTGTGAAAGAGAACTTAGTTTAGTACTCATGCTGTGACAGCCGCTTTCTGTGCGTGTGCTTCGGATGCGTGCGCTCAGAAAACCGTATATCTGAAGTTTAAACTCATATGGCATGATTTCAGCGCGATAAACATGATAATCAGAACCAAAACAGATGTTTTTAGCAGGTCCGAGTTGTAAGGGAGCAGCTCTATTCTGGAAAAGGGGGCAGGCAGCTCATTTGCATTTAAAGAGACAGGCCCGAAAAACAGCGTGTTTCTGCTTCCATTCAAAATAGGCATTTTCAAAATTATATAATAAATAATCCGTGGGATATTTTGAACTGAAACTTCATTCTGGGGACCCTTTGAGACTTATATTACATATTGTAATAAGGGGCATAATATGTCTCCTTTAAAGGCTGAGAGTCTGGTGCACTTCAGCAGCTCTTACTTGTACCAAACTTTAGTTTTATTTCTATCTGTATTCTGAAGGTTTTTACAGAACGGTTTGTTCATCTATCATTCGGCTGGTTTTATTGTTGCACTTTGTGTAAATCTTTAGATTTTGATTACAATGTTTAGTGTAATCTCAAAATAAGTTTTTTTTCCCCCTTCACTTCAGTAACACTTATACACACCAAAATTTGCAGTTTCATTCATATCTATATTCTGAAATGTTAACAGAGAGGTTTGTTCATATTTGTTCATCTGATTTTATTATTGCACTTTGCATCTATTTATGTCTGTAGATTTTGATTACAGAACATATCTTTAAAGGCTTTTCTCAAAATGAGTTTTTTTCCCTCCACTTCAGTAATATTTACCTACACTAAACATACATTTTTTTTATTCGTATCTATATTCTGTTTTTATAGAGGGGTTTGTTCATATATTATTCACCCGATTTATAAAACATTTTATTCCTGAATAGTGAAATGTGTTTTGATCTGTTGACAGTATTTTCTGATTTGTGGAGTGATAAAAAGAGAAACCCAAAGCCCCTCTGTAAAACCTTTAATTCTAATATGTCAACAAAATCAAACAAGGACAGTTTTGAATGTGGCTTTTCTGGAAATGTATGCAAATTAGTGAATATTCAATGAGATACTCATGTGCATAACATTTGACAGGAAACATAACATTTGCAGAAAACTTTTGTCTTAATGTACTGTGATTAATCACCTGGGCAAAGTATGGTGTTTAAGTAACTTTACCTAGCTGTCTCTGAAAGGTTATGCTCAGAACCTCAAGCTCACATTTTGATGTTGTCTTCCTGTCACTTACACTAGTGTTCCTCACGGGCAGCGACCGAATCCCCATCCTGGGCATGAAGAGCCTGGTGTTAGTGATCCAGCCCACCGGTGGCGGAAAGCACTATTTCCCTGTAGCACACACATGCTTCAACCTGCTGGATCTGCCCAAGTACACTAATAAGGAGACACTCAAAGAGAAACTGCTACACGCCATCGAGCACACCCAGGGCTTCAACCTCGTCTGATGTCAGCGAGCACAAAACGAGCAATCCGACCGTATGTGAGACACAGGTACCACACGCTTCAGCCTGCAGAAACATTTGCGTACTCCATTGTGTGACTGCTGCCTTCGAGTTGTTTTCAAAATTAGCAAATGTTTATTATGCATCTGAATTATCATCAGTTACGATTTGAATAAAGACACTTATCTGCAAAAACAGTGTCCCAGTGGCACTGAAATATGTAAACAGTATTTGTATATCAGAGTTTTGTTACTTACTCAAAGTTTGGATATTTGTGTGCTAGTGAGCATTAAACGATTTCTCCTTTTTTCCCCTCTTTCTTTATCTCTTTTTTTTTTGGAGTGGAAGAGGGGAAATAGTTATAAATGTAAATACTGGAAATTGGCTGGAAATGTACTCACTCTCAAGCCATCCTAGATTAGGATGAGTTTTTCTCTTCATCAGATTTGGAGAAATGTAGCACTGCATCAGTGTCTCAGCAATGGATGCTCTGCAGTGAATGGGTGCCGTCAGAATGAGAGTCCAAATATCTGATAAAAACATCAACAAAGTAATCCACAGCACTCCAGTGCATCAGATAATGACTTGAGAAGACAAAAGCTGAAACAAACCAATCATTAAGATGTTTTTAACTTCAAATTGTTGCTTCTGGCTAAAATACGAGTCCATAATAACGCTTCCTCCAGTGAAAAAGTGCATCTCCTGTTGTCTCTCACATCAAATCAGTTGTCTTTCCTTCTCAAGTCATTAACTGATGGACTGGAGTGCTGTGGATTACTTGTGGATTATTGTGATGTTTTTATCAGCTGTTTGGACTCTCATTCTGACGGCACCCATTCACTGCAGAGCATCCATTGCTGAAACACTGATGCAGTGCTACATTTCTCCAAATCTGATGAAGAAACAAACTCATCCTGATCTTGGACGGCCTGAGAGTGAGCACATTTTCAGCTAATATTCATTTCTGGGAGAAACGCTCCTTTAAACATGCAACACACTACAGTAAGGTTCTATACATTAACATCAGTATCATAAATGAAAAATGAACAACTATATTTTAC
This sequence comes from Sinocyclocheilus anophthalmus, assembly GCA_018155175.1. NCBI lineage: Eukaryota > Metazoa > Chordata > Actinopteri > Cypriniformes > Cyprinidae > Sinocyclocheilus > Sinocyclocheilus anophthalmus. The sequence goes on along the minus strand of JADLZN010005187.1, from coordinate 169,808 downwards.
AGAATTTAGAAATTCACCATAGTGAACAAATTAATCAATGTTAATGTATAAATACACTGTTGTTCATTATTCATTCAAAATGCATTAACTACTGTTATATTGTATTACTATTACTGTTAAAATGAATATGTAAAAATTACACTGAGATTATGAAATGCTATTGTTTATTAACAATAGTATTTAACTAATGTTAGCATTATAAAAGCTTTGTTTTTTATTTTAATTAATTACATAGAATATGATTTTATTCTAAATGACTTCACAAACTAACGCCTCATGGATGCAACAGATACTAAGATGTTGGATTTGCTAAACGTTGTGTGACTTTTTTGAAAACATTTTGGCATATTGTTCAGATTCACTTCAGGATGTACTGGATGAATATTGATGCAGAATCATTTTGTTCTGCACATAATTTTGTTCAAAGGAAGTGGTGTGTGTCCTTGCAGGATCTTAAACCACGTTTGTGTCATGTGCCTTAACTGAAAACACACACACACAGATTGTTTTGGGCTTTTTTGTGTTTCGTTTTTTAGAAGTTTGAGTAAGTATCAAAATCTGATAGCAGCAGCAGAACGTGTCTGATGAAAACGCTGTTATTATGTTCATATACTGGAGTGGCAGTGCAAAGTCTTATGGGTGTTTAGAAGTTTGCATGATTACAGAATCAAATAAAATGCCACTGATAACGTTCTAAGTAATAATTTATGTCCAATACAAATAATGAGTTTGATTCGAGTTCAAGTTAAACTCCATCAGTCTTAACCCGCTCATCACACACGTGTGTGAGATTTAGTTGCTGTGCCGTTGTGTGAGTGCTGAAGGAAGCAGTCAAACAAATGCTGACATTTTTACTGTGTTTGTAAGTTGTAAATAAACACATTTTTTTCTAGATCTGACGTCGTGATTTTTTTCCCCTGTATACTTTAGTTGGATTTAGTGGATCGTTTGAAAGCTTGTTGCCACCATGAATTGAGACACTCGAAATTGACAACAACAAAAATAAATGAGATCAAAACTCTCAGAAAAGAAAACAGGACTTTTAAATTTAATCCAAAACTTAAAAAGTCCACAGTGCGAGATACAAATTGCAATATACACTCACTGGCCACTATATTAGGTACACTTTGTTAGTACCGGGTTGGACCCCCTTTTGCCTTCAGAACTGCCTTAATTCTTCGTGGCATAGATTCAACAAGGTGTTGGAAACATTCCTCGGAGATTTTGGTCCATATTGACATGATAGCGTCACGCAGTTGCTGCAGATTTGTCGGCTGCACATCCATGATGCGAATCTCCCGTTCCACCACATCCCAAAGGTGCGCTATTGGATTGAGATCTGGTGACTGTGGAGGCCATTTGAGTAAAGTGAACACATTGTCATGTTCAAGAAACCAGTCTGAGATGATTTGAGCTTTGTGGTGCATTATCCTGCTGGAAGTAGCCATCAGAAGATGGGTACACTGTAGTCATAAAGGGATGGACATGGTCAGCAACAATACTCAGGTAGGCTGTGGTGTTTAAACGATGCTCAATTGGTACTAAGGGGCCAAAAGTGTGCCAAGAAAATATCCCCCACACCACCAGCCTGAACCGTTGAGACAAGGCAGGATGGATCCATGCTTTCATGTTCTTTACGCCAAATTCTGACCCTACCATCTGAATGTTGCAGCAGAAATCGAGACTCATCAGACTAGGCAATGTTTTTCCAATCTTCTATTGTCCAATTTTAGTGAGCCCATGTGAATTGTAGCCTCAGTTTCCTGTTCATAGCTGACAGGAGTGGCACCCGGTGTGGTCTACTGCTGCTGTAGCCCATCTGCTTCAGGGTTCAACGTGTTGTGCGTTCACAACTGAACGGGTGTACCTAATAACTTGGCCGGTGAGTGTCATTGCCGTTTCCGTTTTATTTCTATTTTTTGAAACCAAAAAAAAAATTGCAGCTATAAACCAGAAGTGATATGAGCAATATAAACGGTAGAATTGTATCACATATACATACTAATAAACGCCATAACATAATTTACAGTGGGTATGGAAATTATTCAGACCCCTTTAAATTTTTCACTATTTGTTATATTGTAGCCATTTGCTAAAATAATTTAAGTTTTTTTTTTTTTCCTCATTAATGTAAACACAGCACCCCATATTGACAGAAAACACAGAATTGTTGACATTTTTGCAGATTTATTAAAAAAAGAAAAACTGAAATATCACATGGTCCTAATTATTCAGACCCTTTGCTCAGTATTTAGTATAAGCACCCTTTTGATCTAATACCGCCATGAGTCTTTTTGGGAAAGATGCACAAGTTTTTCACATTCGCACCTGGATTTGGGGATCCTCTGCCATTCCTCCCTGCAGATCCTCTCCAGTTCTGTCAGGTTGGATGGTAACGTTGGTGGACAGCCATTTTTAGGTTTCTCCAGAGATGCTCAATTGGGTTTATTCAGGGCTCTGGCTGGGCCGTTCAAGAACAGTCACAGATTTGTTGTGAAGCCACTCCTTCATTATCTTAGCTGTGTGCTTAGGGTCATTGTTTTTTTGGAAGGTAAACCTTTGGCCCAGTCAGAGGTCCTGAGCACTCTAGAGAAGGTTATCATCCAGGATATCCCTGTGCTTGGCCGCATTCATCTTTCCCACGATTGCAACCAGTCGTCCTGTCCCTGCAGCGGAAAAACACCCCCACAGCATGATGCTACAACCACCATGCTTCACTGTTGGGACTATATTGTACAGGTGATGAGCAGTGCCTGGTTTGCCCTCCTCCACCATAACCGCTTAGAATTAAGCCAAAAAGTTCTATCTGGTTCTCATCAGACCAGAATGTTATTTCCTCACCATCTTGGAGTCCTTCGGTGTTTGTGTATCAAACCCATGCGGCGTTCATGAGTCTTGCACTGAGGGAGGCTTCCGTCGGGACCCCTCTGCCATACAGCCCGGCTGCGTTGATGGTTGACTTTCTACAACTTTCTCTCATCTACCGACTGCATCTCTGGAGCTCAGCCAAAGTGATTTTTGGGTTCTTTTTTACCTCTCTCACCAAGGTTCTTCTTCCCCGATAGCTCAGTTTGGCCGGACGTTCCAGCTCTAGGAAGGGTTCTGGTCGTTTCAAACGTCTTCCATTTAAGGATTATGAGGCCACTGTGCTCTTAGGAACCTTAAGTACAGCAGAAAATTTTTTGTAACCTTGGCCAGATCTGTGCCTTGCACAATTCTGTCTCTGAGCTCTTCAGGCAGTTCCTTTGTCCTCATGATTCTCATTTGCTCTGACTTGCACTGTGAGCTGTAAGGTCTTATATTAGACAGGTGTGTGGCTTTCCTAATCAAAAAAAAAAATCAGTATAATCAAACACAGCTGGACTCAAATGAAGTTGTAGAACCATCTCAAGGATGATCAGAAGAATGGACAGCACCTGAGTTAAATATATTTAGTGTCACAGCAAAGGGTCTGAATACCCTTCGCATGGTCTGAGGACCATGTGATATTTCAGTTTTTCATTTTTTCTTTTTTAATAAATCAGCAAAAATGTCAACAATTCTGTGTTTTTTTGTCAATATGTGGTGCTGTGTGTACATTAATGACGGAAAAAAAAGTAACTTAAATGATTTAAGCAAATGGCTGAAATATAACAAAGAGAGAAAAATATAAGGGGGTCTGAATACTTTCCGTACCTCCACTGACATGATATAAACGCAAGAAAAACAAGAAAGTCTGAATTGAGTTTTTCTCTTGCAATTCTGACTTTAATCCTGAGCATTGTGAGAAAAAAAAGTTGCAATTATTTCTATTTCCAACATTTTTTTCACATTACAATGGAACAAAAAAAACTTTGTGACGCATTGATTGTATTAAATGATTTTATTATTGACTCCTGTACATGTTTGGCATAGGCACGCAGTGGTTTCTGCAGAGGTTTAGTGTTTGTGTGGTCCAGCTCAGTGTGGCAGCTCGTGATGGACCAGTCTGTAGTGCGAGCCGCAGGACGGACAGCGCTGAGGGTTTCCCTCGTGAAGCCAGAACCAAACAATCGCAGTGTTGTCCTCCTCACCTTCACAAGACAACACACAGAAACACATCTTTCAATCCTTTAGAAGATTTCCGTGTGTGTTGTGTGTGTGTGTGTGTGTGTGTGAGAGGAGAGGGTTGGTGTGTGTGAGAGAGAGAGGGAGTGTTAGAGTGTGAGTGTGTGAAGAGATAGAGGAGTGTGTGTTTGTTGTGTGTGGTGTGGGTGGAGAGAGAGAGGGAGGGTGGTGTGTGTGTGAGAGAGAGGGAGTGGTGTGGTGTGTGAGAGAGAGAGGGAGTGGGGTGTGTGTGTGTTGAGAGAGAGAGAGGGAGTGTGTGTGTGTGTGTGAGAGAGAGAGGAGTGTGTGTGTGTGTGTGAGAGAGAGAGGGAGTGTGTGTGTGTGTGTGTGTGTGGGGGAGTGTGTGTGTGTGAGAGAGAGATATTGCGGTGTGTGTGTGTGTTGGGTGAAGAGAGGGAGTGTGTGTGTGTGTGTGTGTGTGTGCATGTGTGTGTGTTTTTTTGTGTGTGTGTGTGTGAGAGAGAGAGGAGTGTGTGTGTGTGTGAGAGAGAGAAAGAGTGTGTGTGTGTGTGTGTGAGAGGAGGGATGTGTGTGTTGTGTGTGTGTGTGAGAGAGAGGGGTGTGTGAGAGAGAGAGAGAGAGGGAGGTGTGTGTGTGTGAGAGAGAGAGGAGTGTGTGTTGTGTGTTGAAGAGAGAGAGGGAG
>JADLZN010005187.1:20079-160079 GCA_018155175.1 Sinocyclocheilus anophthalmus | reverse complement strand
ACAAAGTTTAACCCTAAATGAAAAAAATAAATACCTATAATATATATCTTTTTTTTTGTTACAAAAAAATTTGTTGCAAAAGTTTTTATGTATTTTATTTCAAGTGACGATTTTCTAATGGTTTTAGTTTAAGATTCATTACTTATACTTGCATGTACATTCACTAATTTTACATTAGTTATACAGACAATAATCTTAATGTTACTAATTTAAAAAGTGTTACTGCAAAGTTTTGTTTACACTCGCACTTGGTCTGGAGAGTGCGAGGACACCACTTGTCCACTAGGTGTCGCCAAACTGCGGGTAAATAAAGCGGCGCCCTCCATGAGCCGCAGTAAGTGGCGCACGAACATGAGTTTAGTGCCAAGAAAGGCCAGAGCTCGGCCTCCACAGCTTAAAGAACAAGTGACCTTGATTAAACGCACTCCGTATATATCATACGAGCCTCCACGTTATCGCTTTAAGTCATGTCTAGCCTATTTAACCCTACTTTCAAGTGTTCTTCGAGCAGTTGTCAGAGCATTAATGTGTCACTCTTTCAGAAATATCGAATAGGACAGCATATTGCTTTATTTTTGTACGTGCATGAATAATATCAGTAGTTTATCGTGCTGCTTCGTTTCTCTAGAAATCCCTGCATGTCTCTCACCTTTACCGGCCATCGCACGCTGAGCTGGTTTCATTATAATATGTTGTCTTCCCATCAGAGTCAGGCGACAGGCCCTCAGGAGGACTTTACTTGCCATGTTGACTTCAAGCTCTAGGTCTTCTGTGCGCGCACAACTGTCTGTGAACTGGAGTCAGTGAAAGCCAATAGAATGATTGACACATGAGACTGACCAATCACAGAGAGGCTCCGCTGGACTTTGACCAATGAACGAACACACCGTTGAGGAAGAGCGGACAGGTGTGTAACGAGAGGACAGTAGAATAAAAGTGACACAAATAAAAATAAAAAAGTGAAATCTGTTCCGACTTTAGTTCTGTCCGAAGAAAAACCGGCAGATTTAACAGATGAAACTAAAATATTAAAAATTAAATTAAATTACATAAATAATAAATTAATGCAAAAATGCCTTTAGCTCCGTCTCAAGGAAAACCTGCAGATTTAAACAGATGAAACTAAAATAATTAAATAAAATACAATTAATTAAATGCATTTACCCCGTCAGAAGAAACCGACAGATTCAAATAGATTAAATAACATTGTTAAAAATTAATAAATAAAATTAAAATAACCTTTTTTATATTAAATAAAATGTAAACGGATTAAATTAAAAAATAAAGTTAATAATAGATGCGAAAAATATGGCTTTAGTTCCGTCAGAAGAAAAATCTACAGATTTAAAGAGATTAAATAGAAAATTAAAAATAAATAAATACAACTAAATTAATACACAAATAAAAATGCCTTTAAATAAATAATGTAGTTCTGTCATAAAAAGTGAAACGCTCCATTAATATGTTAGATGGAAACATTGTGCATTATGATTATGAGTCTGTAGCGTAATCCACTCTGTCTGAAATAGTTTGAGCTGCAGTTCAGTTCAACAGAAATCCGCTGAAAGCATCCACTCATCTCATGCCATTGAAGTCAATCTTCAATTTATCAGTATATATTGTAATAAATATTTAAGAAGTGCTTGCTGTCTCTGATTGTGTTAGCAGTCTACAGTGACAGTCGATGGGAGAAGCAGAACAACAGAGTTAAAGAGGGTACACTGTATCATTCAGCTGTGTTTCAAACACTTCGGCTCTATGTTCTTATACTCCACACATCTATTAAATGCGAGTCCTTGAAAGCGCACCGTTTATTTCTTTAACTTCTCAGTTAATATCAATGGTGTGACCTACTTCAGATGCAGCCCAAATTACAACAACACTAGTGCTTACACACACATATATTCAATAGTTTGATCAAAAATATTGCTAGGGACAATACAGTAGTATTGCGCTAGGGACATGTCAGCATCCTTACTAAATTCTACGCCCTTGAATAAGAATCAAATGAGATTCTACTGAATGAACTATTTAAAATAACATTCTACTAGATGGCAACTTTCAGTCATGTTGACAAATGTGAAGTTTATCCAGTAGAATCTTAATAGAGGATGCTTTCCCTTCAATCTCTTTAGGACTGGTTCCATTTATGTAAAAAAGATAATGACTGATACATTTATGTCCTATTCCACAGTAGGTTTTTATTTATGCACCATGGGCTGACAATTAAGCACAACAGACATATTTTTACACAAACACACATATTCGCCTCAAAATGCTGATTGCACATGGAGCTCATATGATAAACACTTTTCTATGTTTTTCTGAACATACATAAAATGATGACTACAAAAGTGATATTTTTAAGACACTCCTGGCTTATATGTATATTAATTGAATGCTATTTTTATTCCTATATATCATGACAATCTGACTTTTCCAGGTTGTAAGTGCTATAATCAGGTCCCCGGTGCATCTACCAACCAAGGAAACGTGAAAAAGATTAACCCAGTAACTTTGTTTTGGGAAGCCTTTTACTGCAAGCGTCTGAGAAAACGATTTCGCTCCCCTAGTGACGTTGCAAAGGGATCTCATTATAATATTTCCGCCCCTTAATCTGTAAGTTTCCACCCACGGCGCCATTATTGTGTTTTCGCAAGCGACAACGGTGTAGCAGTTCTAATGTCATGGTGAAAGTTTGAGCAAAACATGCTAACTGTTCTGTGTTTGTCTGCACAGACGAGCACAGAACACTGTTTAGAGTCCCAGCCTCAGAGGAGACAAGAGAGCAGTGGATTTATTGATTTATTTACTGTATATTACTGCTGCCACACAGATCTAAAATAAACATGCCATTTATTTCCCAGCTGTTTACCTTCACAGACATAACCCACTGTTTTTGTAACTCGTGTGTGTTTTTAAAGTAAACTTGTGTGTGAATGAGAACTTAGTTTAGTACTCATGCTGTGACAGCCGCTTTCTGTGCGTGTGCTTCAGATGTGTGCGCTCAGAAAACCTTATATCAGAAGTTTAAACTCATATGGTTTAAAACGCATGATTTCAGCGCGATAAACATGATAATCAGAACCAAAACAGATGTTTTTAGCAGGTCCGAGTTGTAATGGCAGCTCTATTCTGGAAAAGGGGGCAGGCAGCTCATTTGCATTTAAAGAGACAGGCCCGAAAAACAGCGTGTTTCTGCTTCCATTCAAAATTGGCATTTTCAAAATGATAATAAATGATAGCTGAATATAGTATTTTGAGCTGAAATTCTGACACATTCTGGGGACACCAGAGACTTATATTACATATTGTAATAAGGGGCATAATAAGTCTCCTTTAATTGATGCTATATGCATAAAAATGCATTATTTATTACACATTATATTCATTAAAATAAACTTTATAATCATTTATTGTGCCAATCTGCAGGCTTGAAACTCATATTTCAACAAAAAATCCTTCTGATTGGACATTTAAGGCATAGAAAGCATCACCGCTGAACATTAATGTCAACATATCTTACCTTTCTGCAAAGCAAACTAAAACAGACCAAGTCAACGTTATGCATAATGGTGACACGTAGTAAATGACAGGTCAGTGTTCTGATTCTTTCCTCTATATGTGGAAGAATAGAATAGGATAAGAATAGAACGACAGAAAATATGCATTTATATTTCATAGTTCCTGAACTTCTGTAAAAGGCCTGAGGGAGCTTCACTAGCCCAGCGAAGCCTGTGAAACAGAGATAGGTAAGAAACAAGAGGGTAAAAGAGGGTAAAAAACAAATAACTGAAGAATTGTAAACAGCCATGACAAAGAAATCTCTTACAGGATTCAGACGGTTTCTCTCCATTCACGTTCACTGGATCTGGATCTTTTGCAGCTTCAAGCATCGGCTCTTTCTGGCTCCTCATGGCCCAATGCATTGACTGAGATTTCATTTTAGGAAACACATTCATGAGTTATTATAAATTGCACGACAGAATGCAGTGTTAATTTTCCATGCATTCGTTCATCACCAGCGTCCTGTCATTCAAAGCAGCGACTAACACTCACTGTTTTAACAGAGTCACTGAGCGCTCGCCACTCGCTGAACGAGATTGCAATTCGAGTCAGAGATCGTAATTCTTTCTTTATCTTCTCATCCGTGAGAACCTCTTTAGCCTCCTGTAACTTCTGGAACTCCTCCACTGCAAAAAGTGTGTGAGAAACAGATTCAAACGCTCGCGAAAGACATGGCAGTGAGTGAGAGTTTGTGAGTGAGTGAGTGAGTGAGTGTGTGTGTGTGTGTGAGTGAGTGAGTGTGAGTGTGTGTGTGTGAGTGTGTGTGAGTGAGTGTGTGTGGCGTGCGTGCGTTACGCGATTCGTTCGCGAGCTTGTTTGCGGCGTGCGTCTGATTGTGTTGGTGTGAGTGTGTTGGTGTGAGTGCGTGAGTGTGTGTTGTGTGCTGTGCGTCCGTGTGGTGGGTGAGCGTGTGCGTGAAGGTGTGTGTGTTTGGTGTGTTTGGGTGAGAGAGGGAGTGTGTGAAGTGAGTGTGTGTGTGTGTGTGTGAGGAGTGAGGCGTGCGTGAGTGGGTGTGTGTGTGTGTGTGTGAGAGAGTGTGTGAGTGAGTGTGTGTGTGTGTGTGTGTGTGTGTGTGTGTGTGTGTGAGTGGGTGAGTGAGTGTGTGTGTGTGTGTGTGTGTGTTTGTGTGTGAGGATGTGTGATGTGAGGATTTGAGTGATGTGAGGAGTGTATGTGAGTGGGTGTTTGGTGGTGGGGTGTGTGTGTGTGTGGGTGGTGAGAGTGGTGTGAGTGGTTGGGTGCGTGCGTGTGTGCGTAGTGTTTTGTGAGGTTTGGTGGGGTGGAGGTGGATGTGAGTGTGTGTGTTGTGTGTGTGTGGTGTGTGTGGTTGTGTGTCGTGTGAGAGAGAGAGAGTGGTGTACCTGTTTTCTTATTCTGTGGGCCTAAAACTGTATTACACAGACTCATGGGCAATATTACCTCCTCATTAATGTTCATCCCAGGGAGGAAAAGGACTGTGAATTCTGTTAATAGTTAGTTAGGTTAGTGCCAAGCCAAACCTCTACATAAACATTTAAAGAATACATTTACAATATTAATATAACTTAAATGATCAACATTTTAAAATGGTTAAAAAAACTCCAAAAAGTATTTTTAGCATTCATTAAAAAATTGTGCGAAAACATCCACTAAAAATGTAGTTGTATTTTATTATTTATTTAAAATGTATATTTAAAGTATTTTTAATCATTGTAAATACGTTGTATGCCTTTCATTTTATTTATATCTTTCAGGATTTATAGGCATTACTAAAACATTTTTCTAAATTATATTAAAAGAAAATACGTTTTAGAAGTATTTAATGACGTTTCTTGTTAAATAAACGAATGTACCTATGTTATTGTTATTAATCCGATTGTTATTCTAAGACTGATAATTTCTTTTTTGTATGATTAGTTTTTGAGACTCAAGAATTGTCTAAGATCTGGCATTATATCGGTCATAGCCTATTGGAAAACCCAAATCAATCGACAACTGGGAAAGTTTTTGGACAAAATGCATTGCAACTCATTAAAAAAGTACATTAATATAGTAATCATTCAGAACTATGGTGCATTTCAAAGTACCTCGGTATTGATGCAACGTGTCTCAGCTTCTCTCTTAATGCAAAACCAAAAGAAACAGATTGCATCTTTGCACAAAAATATGAATTATTCTCTCTACCTGCTTTGGGGTTCTCTGGGTGTTTGTCGGGATGGCAGGCCAAAGCTCTCACTTTAAACTCATTGACGATCTGTTCAGTCTATGAAGCATGCATATACATTTGTGTCAAGATTAGCATGTACTGACTCTGTAATGCAGATGGAGAAGTCTGTTTAATCAGTTATTATTACCACCAGCATGATGTTGTCAGTCCCTGACATTAAAGCACCAGGCTGTTCTGCTCTCATAATGATTAGATGTGTAAAACGTCTTATTCTGTCACATACACGTCCATGCAATTAGTCTATCAAATATTTTTACATTGATTGTTTACAAAAGGTGAAATGCACATTTTCAAACGCACGCTCTAAAAGCACTGTTATGGTTTGTAGTAAGTTGTGTTCATCGCATAATCCTCCAGATCCTCCTTTCTGCAGCTCAGTATCGCCTCCATGCCTCCTGCACGCAAGCGCAACACGAAACTACCGTAAACTCCCGTGAACGAGTGCTTCTGTCAGTCGGCCGCAGTCAACAGAGCGCGCATGCGCGTTAGTATTCGGAGCTTTACGGTAGAAGTGCTTTTAATGACACAGACGCTCTGACTCATACTAAAATACCATACTTGTGACTTAAAGGTCCCATATTGTGAAAACTGAAATTTCCTGGCTTTTTTCACGATTACTGAGGTCTAGGGGCTATCTATGTAACTAGCATATAAGTTTCAAAACGGTCAGTTCACAGTAAAATGCACACAGCCTGCATAAAGTAGCTGTGATTTTTCACGAACCGTTGTGACTTCCGTAAAGAGTTGAGGTCAGAACTACACAGTCACCGCCCCGAGCACCGCCCACCGTCCCACTCTCCTTTAGCCACACCCCCAGACAACACCACGTCCATGCCATTTTGTCTGTAGCTTATATCAATCTTAACAAAACAGAGCGGATTTGGATACATGTCGAAAAGGTTAACTTTAACCACGAAACCAGATCGGCCGACCTGTAACGTTACACGTTATACTCAAAGGATGGACGATCTGACAGGATTGTTACATGTTGCATTTTTGACGGTCGTTCCTGTCCAGTCTGCTCGTTTTATCACGTTTAACCACAGCTGTCATCGGTCTTTTGTCTGGCAGTGGCAGCAGATATGCGATCAGATTTCTAATTTGAGGCTGTATTACGTCGATTCTGGCACCCAACATCACAACAAGATGATATTTTAAGCTCCTCATGTAGCCGAATCTGCGCTGGTTTGAATGGCCCGCCTCGCTGACCCTAGTTACCTGTGGTTGGCCTGGCCGTGCGTCACTCAGAACACAACAGGCCAATCAGAAAAAGGGCACATGAATATTAATTAGACAGGCCAAAAATCGACCAGTTCTTTGCCGAGCTCCTGAGAGAGGAGCTGTAAAAATATATTGAGATGGTTTTTGGTACTTATACCGCAAATATATATTCTTACGGACATCAAAACCTCAAATAACACTCCAGAAAGGTGTACAATATGGGACCTTTAAACCTGTGAAATAGTGAAAACAAAATGACTTTTGACACCGGTAACGGCTGAATTCAACCAAATAGTATTACCCTGACATTTTCACATTTTTCGCTTTAATAGTACGTGATTCAAAAATTGTCGTGTAATTTACAGAATAACATGGTATTGTATGTAAACATAATAATGGCGATAAAGTACTTTAAATGTAAAGCATCTTATTAGTTTGTTTAAATGTAGAACATTTAAAATAAACAAGCAAAAGAAAAGCTTTCAAGTATTCTATGCATTCGGTTTGATGTCTTTCAGAATTGCATTATATTTCGTTAGCTCAATTTTAAACGGCACGACGTTCCGTTTATTGTTTGCCCGTTTTTTGTTTGTGTTTCTAGTATTTTTCATATAAAATTACGCAAATTCTATATGTCTTAGTGTTCTGTAAAGCTCTGCTTGTCCATACAATATATAATTATATGAGTTATAGCAGGGTAAAGGCAGTTTTAAATTTTAGGAATATTAATAGATTTTTAAAAAATAAATAAATAAAATAAAAACGTATTTCAATCTCCTGAGACTGGATAAGTTCAACTAAATTAAATTTAATTAATGACTTTATAAGTAACTTTATTGCTGGGACGATGATATTTGCTAGAAAAGTGTATTCCACAATGTTTTGTATTTAATGTTTTTTAAAATTGTATTATTATTAATGAAAATAGAGCAAATAACAAACAGAGCATAGCATAAATCAGTCAGTGCTATACAAAGTGTGACATTATTGTAGTAAGGTGAGCTTAATTAAATATGAACACTATTTTAATATGCTAAGGACTTCTGTTTGTTAATCAATTGCAAAGAATGATGATAAAATCACAATTCTAATATGCTTAAAATTATGGGGATATTGTTTTAAAACAGTTGTTATGTATGATAACATGTTGGCCTTATGTAGAGGAATAATATTAATGCATGTTGTTTGTATTTGTCAAGACCTTTGTTAACATTGTTTTCATAGTACACAATAGTATCCTTTAAAGAAAAACAGTATTTATCCTTTACTAGATTAAAAATAAACTCTGCCAATTCCTTCCAAAAATTGTGGGTAATTTTACAATCAAAAAATTTATGTGATAACACCTCTTTCTCATTTTTTACAAAAGGAGCATAAATCATCAATATCAGAGAAATTATTAGATGCTATGCAACATTTTTTAAATGTATTTCTTTTATTATTGATACAATATTTAAAGGGGGTTAACCAAGCAGTCTTTCAATTAATATCATCAATAATTGAGTTCCGAAAGAATGGTGTTGTTTTATTGTGTTTATCGCTAGCCTGCACGGACTCTGTGACGTCACAGAAGTACCGGAAGTGCGTGCACTCTCTGGCGAAGATGGCGGACGGCGAAAACAACCGGGCCGACGCCGCCGAGCCGCTCCTGAAGAGACCGAGACTCCGGGATGCGCTCGGCGGAACCGAGCCGGTGGAGGCGGAACCGGCGCTGAAGGACGAGTCCCGTTCTCAGGCCTCACGGAACTGCAGCAGCAGCAGCCTCACCGAACCCGAACCCGAACCAGAACCCGAACCCGAACTCTCGGTACAGCACTGCGTTCCTCACTGATTTATGTTTAAGATTTATTGGTTATTCTGTGAGTTCTGAAAGTTGATTTCTCTCCTGCTAAGCTAACAGTCAGGTTTAATACGCGTAACGTGCACACTTTTACCGGCTTTTACGTTTGTATGATTAACAATTCATGAACTTTTAGGTTTTATAATAATAAAAAAACTATTTAGTTTTTATACAATTTAATTATTTTTATTATGATTGAATTATTCAGTTATTCTATCTGTGGAGTTTGAATAATTATTTAATATTATAAAAACGTTTATGTTTTACATTTAAGTGTTTATTATCATTATTTAGTTTTTATACAATTTAATTATTTTTATTATGATTGAATTATTCAGTTATTATTATCTGTGGAGTTTGAATACTTATGTAATATATAAAAACGTTATGTTTTAAATTTAAGCGTTGTATTATATTTAATTATGAATTTAATTATTAAATAGTTTGTATCATATGTACATTTAAAGGTTATTGATTTGTGTATTTTATCATTTTATATAGTCTGAATATTAAGTCAAATATTGATTTTGAATCTTGTATCATTAAATAGCATTGTTGTTGTTATCTCTTAAGTGTTTTTATATTTTTATACTTAAGTGTTTTATTATTATTCAATAAAGCAATTATTCAATATTATTTTGTGATTGATATTTATATTATGTAATTATTAATTAAATTCAATTTTATTCATTGCATAATATTAACCCCTTCAGTTATTATTATTATGAGTTTTAGGGGGCATGTCACACTTCTGTCACTGCTTTGACTTTATTTATAGAATTATTTACACATTTTATCTATAATAATGCATATTCTTGTTCTTCGTGCTGATGAATGAAGCTGTAACTCCCGCACCACTCAATCATATACTTCCATGTTTATATTACACACAGGTTTACCTTGATTACCTTGTTTATTTATTAAAATAAATGTTCTTCATAGCAATATTGAATTATTCCACTACACTAGCCATCTAGTGTAGTGGAATACAGTAAGGCCAGGCCTGTTATGCTGCTGTTATTCCTCTATATAAACCGAGATCAGTCTGAAATGGTGTTTTTGTGTGGTTTGCTCTCAGACCTACTTGACGAAGGTGTCCCTCCCAATGGCTTCACGTCTCCTGATCTTCCTCACGAGGATGATGACGACTGCTCGTCTCGCGCCAGCTCCAGCGACTGGACGCCTCAGCCACAGATCGGTAAGTTTAGCTGGTTTCGTCCTCCGTTGTCTGAAGTGCAAAGCTCTTAGAGCCTTGTTTTATAAGACGGACCCAGAAAAAATGCGAGCTTTTATCCAAAGCGACTTTACACATGAGGACGGCAGAAGCAATCAATTGTAGTATTAAAACAACTAAAAACAGATCCAAAACTAATTAGCTAAAACTAAAACCGATACACATTTTATAAATAAAAATGACAAATGCATACAACATTAACATTTAAATGAAAAGCAAAAAATAAAGCTAAAAACAATTCAGAATATTAAAGAACAAAAGGTATACGAGTATAATAACGATTCTAAGCCAAACACTACATATGTGTGTATGTACAACTACACACACATACATATATACTGTATATACACATACATTTATACATTAAATATATATATTATTTCAGTTCCATTTAGTTTGTTGAAGTAGTAAAATAACTCAAATTAAATAAAACTTAATAAAAGACCCATACAGACATAATTTAACTAAAATTAAGATAACTCAACCAAAATACAAATCAAACTACATTAGTTTATCAGTAATCCTAAAAAATAACACTGAGCCAACACGCGTAAAAAACAACAACTTACTGACACATAGTACGAAATGGTTATAAAAAAAAAACTGAAACAGAAGCGAAACAAGTAATAAGAAAGAGGAGAAATAAAAAGCGATACGTATTACTTCATAGATGCAAACTCCTCACTTTTCAGCGAACAACTCACCTTTTTGAGATCAAAATAGGTCACCCATGAGATTTGCTTGGATTTACAAGGGTAAATAAAGAACTGGTCGTTTGGCAGCTGAAATTGGAAAAATATTAGGGGAGGAGATGGGTTTTTCATTCATTACACTGTACCTCGGAAAAACACCTAAAACGGTTCTAGGCCGTGATAAATACTTATTAAAAATGCTTTTAGCAAGCAGTCGGAAAAGCCATAACACGTAAATGGTTTTGGGCAGACCCTCCAACAAGAGACCAGTAGTTAGGGGTGTGCGATAATATCGTAATTGTTGTTTTAACGATGTGCGATTTGACATTATCGAGTACAAACCCAATTCCAAAAAAGTTGGGACAATGTACAAATTGTGAGTAAAAAAGGAATGGAATAATTTACAAATATCATAAACTTATATTTTATTCACAATAGAATATAGATAACATATCAAATGTTGAAAAGTGAGACATTTTGAAATGTCATGCCAAATATTGGCTCATTTTGGATTTCATGAGAGCTACACATTCCAAAAAAGTGGGACAGGTAGCAATAAGAGGCCGGAAAAGTTAAATGTACATATAAGGAGCAGCTGGAGGACCAATTTGCAACTTATTAGGTCAATTGGCAACATGATTGGGTATAAAAAGAGCCTCTCAGAGTGGCAGTTTCTCTCAGAAGTCAAGATGGCCAGAGGATCACCAATTCCCCCAATGCAGCCGCGAAAAATAGTGGAGCAATATCAGAAAGGAGTTACTCTGAGAAAACTTGCAAAAGAGTTTGAAGTTATCATCATCTACAGTGCATAATATCATCCAAAGGTTCAGAGAATCTGGAACGATCTCTGTGCGTAAGGGTCAAAGCCGGAAAACCCTACTGAATGCTTGTGATCTTCGGGCCCTTAGACGGCACCACATACGGGAATGCTACTGTAATGGAAATCACAAAATGGGCTCAGGAATACTTCAAGAAAACATTGTCGGTGAACACAATCAACCGTGCCATTCGCCGTTGCCGGCTAAAAAACTATAGGTCAAAAAAGAAGCCATATCTAAACATGATCCAGAAGCGCAGGCGTTTTCTCTGGGCCAAGGCTCATTTAAAATGGACTGTGGCAAAGTGGAAAACTGTTCTGTGGTCAGACGAATCAAAATTTGAAGTTCTTTTTTTGGAAAACTGGGACGCCATGTCATCGGACTAAAGAGGACAAGGACAACCCAAGATGTTATCAGCGCTCAGTTCAGAAGCCATCTCTGATGGTATGGGGTTGCATGAGTGCGTGTTGCATGTGCAGCTTACACATCTGGAAAGGCACCAACAATGCTGAAAGGTATATCCAAGTTCAAGAACAACATATGCTCCCATCCAGACAACGTCTCTTTCAGGGAAGACCTTGCATTTCCAACATGACAATGCCAGACCACATACTGCATCAATTACAACATCATGGCTGCGTAGAAGAAGGATCCGGGTACTGAAATGGCCAGCCTGCAGTCCAGATCTTTCACCATAGAAAACATTTGGCGCATCATAAAAAGGAAGACCTAAGACAGTTGAGCAACTAAAAGCCTGTATTAGACAAGAATGGGACAAAATTCCTATTCCTAAACTTGAGCAACTTGTCTCCTCAGTCTCCAGACGTTTGCAGACTGTTCTAAAAAGAAGAGGGGGGTGCTCAATACAGGTGGTAATCTTGTGCCTTGTCCAACCCTTTTCGTTTTGATGGATGTGTTGATTGCCATGATATTTAAACTCAACTTTATTTTTTCCTTAATTATATAGATTTTGTCTCGCTAGTGTTTAAATCATTGATTATTGTATCTTTGTTGTTGTATGCTGTAATAAAATATTGAATATGTTTGATTATACTTTCCAATCATTTTGTCTATGCTGTTGTTTTATTGCACAATTTTTGTTGACGAATGGTTCTGTCCCAATGCATTTTTGGAATCGGGTTTGTATTATTGTATAGGGATTTTTGCACCGAAATGTAAAAGTTCTTTGGTCGCACGATAGTCCGAATCGCGAACTAAATATTAAACACTGATTTTTTTTTTTTTTGTCCTGAACACGCGGTTTTCGAAGTTTTTGTTTTTCTGCATGCGTGTTTGCCATATTTTTTTCACTATGTTGCTTAAATTTTAAAATAGCCTAACAATGGTGTCTTTTGACTTGTTTGCCTTGCTTTTTAAAGAAAAAAGAAAAAAAAATAAAATTCAAATTAACAATATATTTTATATAACACTTAACATGTTTAACATTCTAGCAGACACTTACCAACAAAGCACAATTACACTTAAAATTAATTAAGTTAGTTAAAATAATAATTTTTTTTGTGGCCTCAGTGACTAGTGTCTGTGGGCCTAGGATACGTGGTTCAGACGATATGAGCCGGTGGGTTATTTTTTTGTATGATATAATTGTTGGATACGATACGGTGTTGTTATGTGCGCTTTGTACTAACGTGTGGGAAATCGTCTGAATATGGTGGTGAACGGGTTGGTCTCTTTTGTCAATTGTTGCTCTGTTGGTGATTGGGAACTATGCTGTTTATGGGTGATAAGCGTGATAAGTCTCGAACTGAAAGTCTGTAGAACTAATAGAAATCGTGTAGGGACATGTGAAGATACTCATCCACATGAGTATGTTCCATCATCTTGTACCTCCATGATGTAATATGGTTTCCTGAGCGCCCGGCTGCATTCATGCTCGGCCGCTGTCTCACACACACCAGACGCGACTTTGCACAGATTAGCCACTTTCAACCTTTTTTGAGCAGGTTTGTCATGGAGTGAATATTCATACTGACTAAACTATGAGATCATTATGTGTATTAACCTTTAGCTGTGGTCAGATGGAGTGATTTTTGCCAGTGCTGTCCCGTGAACGTGAGGTCTGACTTTCTCGGAGAAGTGTCACCTCTCTCGGCGTGTTCTGTGCAGTGAGCGGCAGAGAAGCACAGCAGCCGACTCCTCAATAAATGAGTACAAAACAGCGGTTCCTAGCACCTGTCGCTTACTGATTGTCTGGAATTATAAATATGAGCGTAGTTCACCTGTTAATATCACATGTACTTTTTTGTTTGTTGTTTTTTTTAGTTTGTTACTCAGACGCAGACAGTGCGCTGCATGAGACAAAAAATCAAAACCACCGCATAGCCGCTCTTTAGTGTAGATGCATGCTGATTTTATCAGACGATGCCGTGATTATAAATGAGAGTGACTCCTGGATAACACGTATTAAAAGGGGTCGTGTTTAGTCACTATTTAGTGGGGTATTTTTTGACAATATTCACTCATAAAATAGGGCATTCTAAGTCAATACACTGCAGTATTTCCTCTCTCAATCAGTAGAACATATGGTTAACACCCGGTCATGCATGAAAAAAAAATAATACCGTCATGTACCGTGAAACCGGTTTAATTTTGAAAAATACCGTGATATAAAATGTTAATCATACCGCCCAGCGATACATCAGACCCCCTTCTTGGGGAGGTCTTTTTTTTTTTTACTGTACAATTAAAAGCAGCCTTGCTGAGAAGAGACTTCTTTTAAAACATTAGAAAATTTTACAGATCCTAATTTGAACACTATGTGTGAAAGTTATAATAAATATATTAAAACAGAGCTGTTGTAATGATCATTATCATTGTTATTGTCTTACTTTTATTGTATGTTACAGAACAACAGTAAAATTACAATACTAACATTTATGAATGTTGATAAGAGTTCTTGCTTTTCTCAACTTTTATTTTGGCGGAAACACGCAGGAAGACCTCAATGCTTATTTTTGTTGACAACAGATTTATAAATGCATCTCATCACGAATACGTCGTACGTATCGCGTTGTCACGTGCCTTGTAAAAATTCATAAAAATGTTACTGAGCAACAGACGACTGTATCAGCGCAATTGGATTGCATCCCTAGTATATTGCAAAAACCATTCAAAACACCCCTACAAGAGCGCACACATCACGTGAAGCGCATTTAGAGTGCGTTCTTTCACTGCATGATGCAGTCTATTAAAAATGCATTCAGAATGAAGACATGATGGCAGAACAAGTATATATTTATACCATTTCATATAGTCAATAATCAATTTCACACGAAGAGTGTTTCTCAAAATATTACCATGATTACAAATGTGATACTGATTTTTTACAACAGTTCAATAAACTAGAAGTTAATGAAGAGACTTACGTTTTAGACACCATATTGCCTGTTTTTGTTCTATTTCTCCAACAGAAATAATTCCAAACACAGCCACAGCAATGTTTTGCGTCTCTGAGCAACACACAGTGTTTCGTTCCTGATTGAATCAACCATTTAAATGATTCGGTTCAATCGCAATAACTCACTATTAACAGTGACTTGCTGCCACCTACTGCGGTTTTAATTTCACATTTCGAATATTTTTTTCATGTTTTAAATTATTTAAAAATATCAGTATTCAATGTTTTATGTTTAATATATCAAACATTATTTATGCATTTGTAACTGCAAGTTAAATGCATTCATGTCCTGCATTAAACAATGTGTAAATACAGACTTGCAGAGGCAGAGTTTCTGTGTTTGATGTCGCAGTGTTTGCTTGGTAACAGCCCAAATGTCTTTATCATTCTAATTCCCTGATTAAATGTAAGAATTTGACTCAAAAAATAATGGACACTTTTAGAGAAAAAATGGCTTTATAAAGGTAAAATGTCCCAGTTAATAATGGTAATTAAATTCATGTTGTAAATCTTGGAGTGTAGTGTAAAATGATTAATTTTCTTGTCAGTTTGTGTGAATCTTGTATCAGCATGCACAGAATATCTTAGTAAATATGAAAAAAACTTAGGAATCTAGCTGTCTACACTTGGCATGTCCTTAAGATACCCGACATAAACTCATCTCGGCAATAAATATTGTTCTACTTCGTCGTTCTTTCACGATTAAAATCACAGTCATTCTATTGAGATTGTATTTGTTGTCTGACTATAGTTGACCACCCTACCAGGAATTGTAAATGAAAATATACTGTATGGAGGCCTTAAAATTTACTGTAGACATTTAATTTGGGTAAATGTATCACGTATTGGTGATATATGGATGTGTAGGGGACTATCATACCATTGAGGGTTCTTAGAGGCTGTCATCGCGATAAATCGCGATATAGTGGAATCGATTGATGGCGATTCGAAGTATAGCTGTCGATTGTCGTGCGTATCTTCAGTGAAGGCTTACGGTTCTTGTGATCTAGTGTAGTAAATCTCCATCCGATAGGGGCCGCAGGTAGGTAGCTCTCGGCTTGTTGAAACTCCAAAATACGCCTCGTCAGAAGAAAAGCCAGATAAGTAGTTATGTGCTAGTCGCTGCTAGTTCTGATATAAACCAGTATAGATTTCAATGCAGACGTTCATTTTGGATTCACGTGAAGAATTTAAACACACCATACACGGAATTATACCGGTGTATCGCTCTTATATTGTATAAGTTTCATTTGTAAAATGGATAAGTTATATTATAAGCTAGTGCCTTTATTTTCCTGTGCTTAAATACGATTGAAAATCTGTTGCCGTGCCTTATTCTGTGTAGATAGCACGTCATCTACAGAAGGATTATTTCAGACACACGACTGACATTATGAAGTGATTTTGGAGTAAAAACATGTTATTAAATGGGGTTTTTCACATGCTTTCAGATGGAGCAGCATTACTTCACAGAGCCGTAGTTCACGAGAAAGCAAAACCTATGCACAAAAAAAGCTGTCATTATCGCCAAGATTGTTCAGACCTTCTGAGTTCGCACAATCGTCTGCATAAACATATAGCTTTTGCGATTTTATTTGTGCTCGTTTAGCTGGTCAGGAACCCGGGTCTGTGTGTTGTGTAGTAAATTCTGCTCCTTTTGAAAGCACGTGATGATGATTTCCTGTTGATTACAGAACCGGCTTTACTAACAAAATCTCATTCGATTAATCGTGCAGCCCTAGTGATACTGTACTCCAAAGAATGTGTGGAAGTTGTAGTGTCTTGACTTTGTAATGCCCATGATGAGCCTTTGTCCCGTGTGTTCAATAAAAATAAAAGTTAAAAAAAACTGTTAGTTTCAATAAGTTTTGAATAGTATTTTCTTTACTCTTTACTTCAAAAAACTGTCTAAAAAAGGTAATATTTTATGTATTTGAGGTCTGAAATGTGGGAAAAGTGAAGAGAGAGGGCAAACATTTTTCATTTTAGGTCAGCATTGCCGTCTTAATCAGCCAATATTGTCTTAAATAGCCTGCAGAGCACTTCATCTTTTATAACATGGGATTTAAAAAATTATTGTCAATCTTGATTTTGAACAGTTGTGCACTTGTACTTTATAATACTTTTGGACATATAAGGTAATAAAAATATTTTTAAAAATACCTTAAAGTAACTACACATGAGCATGTAAAGCAAATATCTTCAATAGAAATTCTGTGGAGCATGCCCCCGATGCTTTATTTAAATTTAGTATTTTGTATTGAGTGCCACTGTATTGTTTTTATAATGTATAATCTTTGTTTGCTGTGAAACCGATCAAACTCAATAAACTTAAAGGGATAGTCACCCAAAAATGAAAATGTGAGTTTATCGCTTACCCCCAGGGCATCCAAAGATGGAGGTGACTTTGTTCTTAAGTAGAATCGTAACATAATGTAGAATGATTTTTTGTGAACATTTGCCTAGCCGTTGCTAGTTGTTGTCATTGTCGTTTGTAATGTATTGCGATTATTGGTATTCAAATCTATGAGTAGGTAAAATATAATTTGTCGTATGTGCACGACAAAATTTCCAAATTCACCTCTGCGGCTCGTGCATACAATTTGGATGTATCTAAGATACGAATGTACGATCGGTTTGTGCTGGATGGGATGACGAATGACGTGATTTATATCATTGTTTTTACCTCTAATTACATTACAATTAGTCCCCACTGTCTTGTGGTTGTATGCTTTGCGCACGTGCATCGTGTGTGTTGAGGTAGTGTACGCGCTCTTGCGGTAGTTTAGGTACTGTCGAATGTCGTAGGTAATTTTGGATCTCTGGCGTATACGTCATTCAGTGTTTTACTACCATGTGTTGTTGGACACAAATCTAGTGTAGGTACAACTGTGTTCTAATCAAATAAATTGGACTTACGTGTGTTTATCCGGATAGTGTTCAAACGGATCTTAATAACTAAAAGATTATCACACTGTCCGCGTCGCGCTATCATTCTGGGGTGGGGTGACGTTCCACATTGTTTCCCAGATTTCTGAGCCGATTGCTGTAGAGTTATTGGTGTGAATGTGTCTTCGCTGGATTATCTGAAACACACCATTTTACGTTAACTACGGCAGAGGCGTACCCACTCACGCACCGGATGCCGGGCTGGCGCCCAAAGAAGATTGGAATAGTGGTGTATTAGAGGTAAATAAAATATATATAATACTGTTCGGTCTTCTGGCACAAACCATCGTTTAGTGTCTTAGTACTATCTAATTGTGTCAGGACACGAGCCGCAGGTGTTTAATTGGATTGGTTCTTTGTGCATGGTTTTTTACTCTCATTAGATTTTTTGTCCTAGTGCCTGCTATTATTACGAGCGATAGGACTTGCAATAAGGTTGGATGTTAAATATCTTCGTTGGTGTTTTAAGAGAGAAATACAATATGTCACATACATGCACTGATGATACCTGGGTTGGATTAGCAGTATATATACATTCAATTTTCTATTTTGGGGTGAATTCTATCACTTTAGTTCTTTTTTTGTGTATGTGTCTCAATTCGTTTTTTTTTTACACTATACGTAGTTGGCAGAGTTAGTGTTTTTGTTTTGAATTGAAATGAAGCTGGTTGGTTTTCTTTTAGGCGGTCAGTATCGGTTTTTTCACATTTCGTCTTAGTTGCACATCATGAGAGGAACCGACCCGAGGGCCATTTTGAAAGACCTGCTTCCCGAAACGGACCTCCCGGCGGATCTCGACGACATGACGCTGTGGCAGATCATCATCAACATCTCAGAGCCGCCCAAAAGAAAGAAACGCAAAGACATCAACACATTAGAGGACGTCGTGCGGCTCCTGAACGAGAGGAAGAAGATACTTGTGCTCACTGGCGCCGGGGTGCGTTTATGATTTGTGCTTTCAGACGCACTCGGAGTATGTGTCCAGTCTCTCAAATATTGATTGGTTGCTCTTGTTCCTCCACAGGTGTCTGTTTCTTGTGGCATTCCTGACTTTCGGTCTAGAGATGGCATATACGCTCGACTCGCTGTGGACTTTCCTGACCTTCCTGATCCTCAAGCCATGTTTGACATAGACTACTTTAGAAGAGATCCAAGGCCTTTTTTCAAGTTTGCCAAGGTTCGATACACTGCCTTCTCATTTGCATTTCAACCATTAATGGAAAACAATCACTGTAATGATATGTTTTTAAATAACGCAAGACACTACAGGTGAACCCATAGTTTTTAATGCATCGGTTAATTTGGTCTATTTTGCTTCCATAGTGGAAGAAAAAAATCCAAAACACAATTTTGAATTATCTATATGTGTGCCTTGGATTGCAAAAGCAGTGGTTAAGTGCTTTGTGGGTTTTATTTGTGCAATAGTCCCCTCAAACATTGTATGGTTTGGAGGTCACCAATTTCTAAATTTTCTCTTTTTATGACATTAAAATCCTTAGGATAGAAGGTTAAGGTCATGTTCCTTGAG
Organism: Sinocyclocheilus anophthalmus; assembly: GCA_018155175.1. Classification (NCBI taxonomy): domain Eukaryota; kingdom Metazoa; phylum Chordata; class Actinopteri; order Cypriniformes; family Cyprinidae; genus Sinocyclocheilus; species Sinocyclocheilus anophthalmus. The sequence goes on along the minus strand of JADLZN010005187.1, from coordinate 140,606 downwards.
CTATTTTTATAATTTGTTTCCTACCGCTATATATAAATACTTGAATTGGATGGAGTCATAGCATTGCTAAAAAATGTAAAGTTGGGATACAACTTTAAAGATGATTTTCTCAATATTTAGATTTTTTTTTTTGCACCCTCAGATTCCAGATATTCAAATAGTTTTTGTTATTGCGGCGCATAATTGATTGTCCTTATCATAACAATATCACCATTACTTAATTGGGAAAGATTATTTATTCAGCTTTCAGATGATGTATAAGTCTCAATGTCGAAAAATTGAAACCTATGATCTGTGTTTTTGTTGTGATCCGGGTGTTAGTACATATTGCATAAGCACAAAATCAAACAAGAATTTTTAACCTGAATGTTCAGATTTACGTTCTGTTAAATGTATGCAAATTATTGGATATTTAATTATATTATGCACTGTTTGCGTATCAAAACGTAACATTTCAGAAAACCTGTAGTAGAAAACAATTGTCTTAATGCACTGTGATTAATCATAGTTAAAATATTTACCCTATTCAGCAGTTGTTTTGTCATAAAGGTTTGCATTTACATTTATGCATTTGCATACATTTATGTATAAAAATTGCATAAATAACAATATTCTCTGTTTGCTTATACTGTAGGAAATCTACCCAGGACAGTTCCAGCCATCTCCATGTCACAGGTTCATATCAATGCTGGATAAGAAGGGAAGGTTACTGAGGAACTACACTCAGAATATCGACACACTGGAGCAAGCGGCTGGAATCCAGAAGATCATTCAGTGTCATGGTATATGTGCCCCTGATTCCTCATTTAAACCTAGATGTTCATTATTCTGTCAGTATCTAGACTCTTTTATTATCCTCTGTCTTTTACTAATTATTTTAGGTTCCTTTGCGACTGCTTCCTGTCTTGTCTGTAAACATAAGGTTGACTGTGAAGCCATAAGGGAGGATATATTCAACCAGGTATGCTTGAGTATGAAAATTTAAAGGATAGAATACTCGCGTTCACCCAAAATATGAAAACTTTGCTGAAAGTATGTTGATGTCACATTTGTGATCAGCCAAGATGTTAGTGTGAGTTTGTCTCTTCATCAGATTTGTAGAAATGTAGCTATTTTCTGTCGCAGTGTTCTCCCAACGGTATGCTCTGCAGTGAATTGGGTTGGTGCAGTCAGAATGAGAGCATGCCAAACCGCGATAAAAACATACAATACACAGCACTCCAGTCCATCAGTTAACATCTGGAGAAGACAAAAGCTGAAACAAATCCAGCATTAAGATGTTTTTAACTTCAAACCGTTGCTTCAGGTTAAAATATGAGTCCATAATAACGCTTCCTCCAGTGAAAAATGGTCTGGTCTGAATCAGGAGAGAAATCTGCATTAAGCAGAGATCAACATTAAGCACTTAAAACAGTCCAGAATAGCTTAGACTTTTTCACTGGAAATTATAAACTCATATTTTAGCTGGAAGCAATGGTTTAATGTATCACTGGGCGGTATGACCAAAAATTTATATCACGGTATTTTTCAAAATTATATCGGTTGCAAGGGTATAGGAGGGTATGTTTTTTTTTTAGCATGATTATGACGTTGGTGTTAACCATATTTTTGACTGATTTGAGAGGATTAATACTGCTAGTATATTGATTTGTATTATATGCCCTAGCTTTACCGCAGATTGATGTTGAGATTGGTCATATAAATTTACCACTGTCAATTGTAGTGATATTGTAATAATACTACCCCTTTTAATACATGTTAACCAGGTGTCACTCTCATTTATAATCACGGCATTGTCTGATAAAATCAACATGTATCTACACTAAAGAGCGGCTATGCGGGGGTTTTGATTTTTTGTCTCATGCAGCGCACGTCTGCGTTGAGGTATCATATAGATAAGATAACAACGTATTTACAAATCTAAAATAGTGCAGTGATGATTTAAATGATGCCGAATAACTTACGCTCATATTTATAGTTCCAGCTCATTTTATCAGTATATGCGGCATTGGGTGCTAGGATATACGTTGTTGTGTTTGATCATGTTTGTAGTGATATGGAGTCTGGATTTTTTGCGTGTTGCTTCTTCGGTACGTCTTGTCAGATGCACAGATAGCTGGTACGCCGTATTGATAGAGGCGACACTTCTACGGGAAAAGCCAGACCTTCACGCCGCGGGACAGCACTGGAGAAATCTTCCAAAAGAACCATAGCTAAGGTTTATCCAAAAAAAGTCTCTAGGTTTGTCAGTATGAATATTCTATGGAAAAAAGCCGCTAAAAGGGTCTGAAAGTTGCTAAATCTAGTGCTAAAGTCGCGCTCGTGTGTGAGACGCGGGAGCTGATGGCAGGGGGCGCTGGATATTTGTGGAGGTCAGTGTGGATATTGTGGATGAGTTCTTCTGTGTCATAACGTTCTATTAGTTCTACAGCTTCAGGTTCGGAACTTTCATGCTTAGTAACACACAGCTGTTCCCTCACCACAGTGCAAAAGTGAAAACGGACCCCTTTCAAACAGAGTCGCGTTCCCAACGTTGTTTAAGCGACATACACCAGTATTTGCTTTTTTGTGGTATTTTTTTATAACATTTCTAGTATCTATAGTTACAATTAGGTAATTTTCACCTGTTTTTATATCCGTTTGCCAGCACTAGTTTAAGGTGTTATATCAGCGGTTTGGATTTCTCTTCCTTATGACGGCACCCATTGCACGCAGAGGGCATTCCACATGTGATGACACTGATTGCAATTGCACATTTCTCCAAAATTGATTGAAGAGACAAACGCATCCTAATCTAAAGTAAAATTTGCTGAAAATTTCATTATTGGGTGAACTATTCCTTTAAGATGTGCTTGCAATTGCGTTGCGGCTCGTGAAACCGTTGTTGTTCTGCTGCAGGTTGTTCCTCACTGTCCGAGGTGTCCGTCAGATGTCCCGTACGCCATCATGAAACCAGACATCGTCTTCTTTGGCGAGAACCTTCCAGAATTTTTCCACCGAGCCATGAAGCAGGATAAAGACGAGGTGGATCTTCTCATCGTCATCGGCTCCTCGCTGAAAGTTCGGCCAGTGGCTCTCATACCCAGTACGTTCCACCTCTTGTTTCTTTCCTGTGGTCTGCAGTCATTTGGGTTGCTTTTGGGTGTGAAAAATAAAGCTGTTGCACTTGATCATATCGTGATCGCTCAGAACCCTTCGGTTAGGATTGTATATTTGAGTATATTCAGATATGATGCATCAGGTTGAGACACTCTCTTTACGCTCTAGGTTCGAATATGCACTCGCACAAATGAGATTTAAGTGTTTTCAGATGAAGAATATAGTTTTTGAAGGTTAATCAGCAGTTTAATGGATACTAAAGATGGGATCATCAGTGATTCCCAAGCATTTTTGTCAGCTAAACAGCTAAAGTTATTATTTCAATTATTTAACAACACATTTGCATGTTCACCGTTCTCTCATGTTGGTTAATGGTCACATGCAGGTAAACAGGTAATTTTTACATTTTTTTATTTATTAAATATATTTAATATATTATTTTTAAATATTCTTCTAAATATTCTAAATCTTTTTTTACGTCATGGTTAAATTTGTTTTTAAGTGGCATAAATGCTGTAATTTCGGTAATGCTTTTAAATATAAAAGATATACTGAATATATTATACAATATACACTTTAATATGTTAAATATTGAACTAGTATGTTTTTTTTTTTTTTGTAATTTTAAAAACATATAAGGAGTAAAAAAAATTAAAAAATAAATATGATTTAATTTATAAAAATTAAAATACATGTATTTTTATTATTTGTATTATTTTTTAACGAAAAAAAATGTCGTAAAAGATGCCTTACAACCAAACAGCAATCCGATATTATTTGTGTAAAATTTGGGTTTCCATAAAACCTTGCCACATAATGTAATTTCATTAAATTATATTTTATATATTTTAAAAGTTCATGTAATAATATTCTTAACATCTTTTTTTTTTTTTTTTTTGGTAAGTGTTGGATTTGTAGTAAATGATTATTAAAAGTTAAAAAAAATATATGATTTAATAAATGTCTTTCATCAACTCATGAACCCTAGTATGGAAAACATATGTGACCCAGGACCACAAAACCAGTCACTTCGCACAAGATTTAACATCAAATAATAAATAGAAATAAGCTTTCATTGATGGATGGTTTGGTAGGATGGACAAAATCTTTTTTTTTGGCTGATATACAATATTAGAAAATCTGAATCTTGAGGTGTGCCAAAAATATCTAAATTTATGGAGAAATATCAGTTAAGAGTTTTGTTCAAATGATGATAGTTCTTCAGTCAAGGATATTATCTATCAACCTTAAGTTTTTGATTATTATTTACGGTTTTTTTAGAATATGGTACAAAATAGTTTCATTGGTAATAGACTGCTTTACATAATTATTCTGATGATTTGTGCGTATAAAAGAGAAATGTATATATGGTTGTACGCCTATACAAGGTGTATGTGTGGTCTATTTGCTTACAAATTACCCCAATGCTGATCCTTTTCTTATACACTGCATTTGTGTGCTCCAGGCCAAAAACATAGTTGTTTTTGTTGAGTCATGCGTTGGGTCTTCTCTCTGAAGGCTCTATACCTCATGACGTGCCTCAAGTCCTGATCAACCGCGAGCCGCTGCCGCACCTGCACTTCGACGTGGAGCTGCTCGGAGACTGTGACGTCATCGTGAACGAACTCTGCCATCGTCTGGGAGGCGACTTCGAGCAGCTGTGCTTCAGCTCGTCCCGTCTCAGCGAGATCACGGAGAAACCGTCCGCTCGGAGCCCCTCCACACGAGCGTCAGAGGACACTTCACTGTCTCCCGAGAAGGAGGAACCGCAGACAGCAGCCAGAAGAACAAGCCCTCCTACCAGAGCGGTAGCGGAAACAACACGAACCGGTTTAGACTCCAACCCAAAGAGCATTCTACGAGGACGCTACAGAAGCACTGGACTCTACTGATGACGTGAAGGAGGAAGAACCAGCAGATCGTCACCGTGTTGAAGTGCGGAGACGGTGCTGGAGAAGCCCAATCTGTCAGAGTCCAATCAGCAGACGACTCGGAGGTAAAATCTTTTTTATTTATTTTTAAACACATTTTTGAGGTGTTCCTGCTGTTATCAAGAATGATTTATTAATGCATTTTATTGCAAATTACACAGAAATTATCAAATTAATCTTTAATCAATTAAATAGCTAATTATGTATTATATTTATTATTATTAGTTCTATTTAAGTATCCAATATATTTTTAGTAAATATAGACATTATTTTGATGATATAATAATATAATCTTGGTTGTGTGTGTGTTATGGTATCATGGTTTGTTATTAAATATTATTGTATGTATAATTATGTCATTTAGATTATATAATATGTTTTTTTATGTGTGTGTGTTGTATACTGGATATATATTAAATGATGTTATTCGTCATCAAAATAACAGTTTGTGTTTACCTACTTATGTATGTTTATGTGTATATTTTATTATGTGTGATATATCTTATACATGATCACACACATACAGTGTATGTATTTGATAAAATAGTTATAAATCTATATTCTATTTTTTATTATTATTATATGTAATCTATTTGAATCATATTATAACGTACATATTTTTCTTTAGCCTATATACATGTGCATGTGTTTGGTTTTATATATGAAGAAGTTGTATATTTGTATAATTATATTAATTCATATATATTATGTTGTTGTTTTAATAGATAAATGTATAGGATATTTAGATTATGATGTTATTTTTATTATATTTGTGACTGATTAAGTATAACGTGTTCAAAAAATGTTCAATGTTACGTGTTAAAATCACATTAGGTCGTTTGACGCGAGTCACTGTTCATATAAAAGATGCTTAAAACCAAAGTTCTCGAACACTCGCTGCACGCACAATGTCATTTGTTGTTTTTCTGTTTTGCAGCCTCGCAGTATTTATTTCGAGCACCGAACCGCTACATTTTCCACGGCGCCGAGGTCTACTCGAGCTCAGAGGACGAGTCGTCCAGTTCCTGCGGCAGTGACAGCGACGGCTCTCGCTGCAGCGTGGACGCTGTGGAAAATGAAGACAGCGACGTGGAGGAAGAAAACACAGAGACAGTACAGGAGCACGAACACAAACGCCTTCACACGGACTGCACCGCAGAAACAGACCCACCGACCACACAATAACTCACTAGCACTCGCTGCGTCTCATGTGCTCAAGTCTGTTTGATATATTTTTGTATCTCCTCCCTCCTAAACGCCCTGTTATGTCTTCTAATGCATGCAACTTCTTTCTTTTATTTCACCGCCAGTCTTTTTATATTTTTGCATTTTTAGATGTAAAATATACGGTTAATTCTGCCTGAATGTTGTTTCTGCCTGAGAATTGAACATGCATTGAACAAAGGGAATGATTTTCAAACCAAAGATCACTTTTTCCGCATCGTTTTCATGTTTTTCACAAGTTCCTTGTCGGATCTGGTCAATGTGTTTCGCATGTGCACCAAACTGTGGCATTTTCAGACATTTGGCAGTCTTTTATAGCCAGTAAAGTCTGATAGTCATCATGTTTTCCATTCGTTTTTATACCTATAGAAAGACATTATTTACATGCATTCACACTCTTGTGATTCCTGTCCTCAAGCACTTCTGAATCCGTTTTTGATTAATATGCCTGTTGATGTTGGTTGGTTTTATAAATACAGCGTCTTTTCCAGCTCTCGTTGACCGTGCATTAAAATCTTTATAACACTGTTAAGTTATAATATCAACACGACCTCGTGAGTCCCTCATGCAGTTGATGCAGTTTTGGTTGTTTGTTCTTAATCTCTGTTCAAAATACGAATTTATTTTCAGATTTTGTGTTTGCGTTAATGCAGATTGGCGATGTTGCAAAAGAATACTTTTGTCCCCGAATACAGACTTCACAAATGTAGCATCTTTGACTCTTATCACTCATCCTTGAGCTAAACGCTGTACATGATGCATGCAAGTTAGTAACTAAGAATGGTAGAGAAGTATTTTGCTCGGTAATAAAATACTCAAGAGTTTGCGGAATGGTCAGTTGAAGCTGTGTTTAAGCAGAGGGTCGTGGAGGCCTGACCATAGTTGCATTTCTAAACTATTTCATACAGTTGTATTTTTAAAAATATACTGTATTCTACATTTACCGCACGTTTGAATTATGAGGTTATGCCGTTTATTAAAGTTAAATAGATGATAAAGTCTTTAAAGAGCATCTTGATGAACCTGGACTGCAGGCAACTAGCAAAAATGTAGTGTTGTTACAAAGTAAATAATCCTTGGTTAAATAACTGACTTTGCAGCCTTATTTAGAATATATAAATATAGTTTTTAATATATATTTGCATTGTTGTAGGTAAGTTAAGTAATAGATCTAGCGTGTGTTTCCTTGTGTGTGTTGTAATAATAAAAAATGTCATATAACGCAACTATTAAGACGTACAGATACATTTTATTAATATAAAATTACTATGAATAGTGCCTAAATTCATAGGAATTTAAGAATTTTGTGTTATTAAAAATGACTTCTTATTAACTTGTAAATTTTTTTTGGTCCTATTTATTTATATTTTATTAAAAAATTGTTATTAATATGTATTGTTTTTTAAAACAACATTCATATTAATTTATTTAGCCTGTTATTAGTCAGTTATAAACAAATCCATTAGGATACGAGTATTTATTAATAGCTAAATTAATTTAAAGCTCATAAAATGCAGTAGAAAGGCTAAGATTATGCATTCTAAGACTACAATTGGACAAATCAAAAAAAAAAATGTTTGTTTTTGTTTTGTTTTGTTTGTTTGTTTTTTGCACCCTCAGGTTCCAGATTTTCAAATAGTTGTATATCAGCCAAATATTGTCCTATCCTAACATAACCTTACATCAATGGAAAGCTTATTTATTCAATTACATGCAGTTATAAATTGACTCTTATGACTGGTTTTGTGGTCCAGGGTCACATTTGTAAGTCGCTTTGGTTAAAAGCATCTGCTAAATGCCTAAATGTAATGTACAAATAAGTTTTGAAGGGTATAGGCAAGCCAAGATAATATACTTACTGATGGATATAATATTTATATTTATCAAATTAAATATTCTATATTTATGCCGACGATGGACTCTTATTTTGCCATGCGGACTGTTGTTTTGACACGTCCGGCATTAAACGGAAGTCTGTCGGATCTCGCTTCGGATTGACAACAAAATAAACAGAGTGAAGCTGAAGCGGTAAACATGCGTCGGTCATCGCTGAGCTGAAGCGGGTTTGAGCTGAGATGGAGTGCTGAAGCTCTCTCAGTGCGGCGGCAGCATGGAGGACATGCAGGGGGTCGAGGATGATAATCATAACTGTCGCGCGGAGGCTGTGAGTGTGTGTTCACCTGCGCAGGTGTGTGTGGACTCAGACTCCAGCAGTGACACCTGCGAGTCCACCTCTGCGCTGCTGCTCGACTCCACCTCCAAGTTCCGTAAGTTACACCAACACTCCTCTGTTTATCAGTCTGCACTGGCTGCCAGTAGCTGCTCGCATTAAATTCAAAATTACAAAACCCCCCACTGGCTCTGCACCCCTTTACCTACATGCATTACTGCAGAGCTATGTGGCTCTAGAAGCTTGCGTTCTGCAAGAGAACATCGCTTTATTGTTCATCTCAAAGAGCCACAGACTTTTTCATTAACTGTGCCCTCCTGGTGGAATGACCTGCCCAGCTCAACCCAAGCAGCTGAGTCCTTAATATTTTCAAGAAACGACTGAAAACACATCTGTTCCATCTTTATTTAACCCTCTAACTCTAGCACTCCTATTCTAATTCTATTTATAATTTGTGACTTGACCTTCTAACTCTAGCACTATCTATTCTAATTATATTTGAATATTTGTTGACGAGACCTCTAACTCTAGCACTCTCTATTCTAATTCTATTTATCAATTTGTTGACGGCCCTATAACTCTAGCACTCTCTATTATAGCATTTGAAACTATTGTGACTTGACCCTAACTCTAGCACTCTATTATAATTTATTTTTATCAATTCTGGTGCTTGACCCTCAACTCTAAGAACTCTATTCTAATTCTATTTTAAATTTGTTGGACTTGCCAATCTAACTCTAGCACTCTTATATTTAATTTATTTGAACTATTTGTTGACTGACCCTCTAACTCTAGCACTCTCTATTAAAATTCTATTCTATCTATCTGTTGACTGACCCCTCTAAGTCTAGCACTCTATTCTATTCTATTTTGACTATTGTGAAGTGAACATCGAACTCTAGCACTCTCTATTCTAATTCGATTCTAACTCTAGCACTCTCTATTCTAACTCTAGCACTCTATTCTAATTCTATTTTATCTATTTGTTGACTTGACCATCTAACTCTAGCACTCTCTATTCTAATCTATTTGAACCTATTTGTTGGAGTGACATCTAACTCTAGCACTCTCTATTCAATTCTATTTGAACTATTGTGACTTGACCCTTACCTCTAGCACTCTCTCTTCTTAATGTCTTTTGAACTATTTGTTGACTTTGACCATCTAAATCTTCACTATCGATTCTAAGTTCTATTTGAACTATTGTTGATTGAACCTAATCTAGCAAATCTCTAGTTCTAATACTATGTTGTATACTATTTGTTGACTTGACCCTAACTCTAGCACTCTCTATTCTAATCTATTTGACCTTATTTGTGGACTTGTACATTACTCTAAGCAACTACTCGATTCTTAATTTAGTTTGAACTATTTGTGGTGATCGACTGACCTATCTGAACTGATAGCAGTCTGCTATATTATTAATCCTTGGTGGACTTTGCCCTTCGAACAGTACTGTAGCATATCTGTGTCATTCAATATTTATCAATTTGTTGACTTGACCATAACTCTAGCACTCTCTATTGTAATTCTATTTGAACTATTTGTTGACTTGACCCTCTAACTCTAACACTCTCTATTCTAATTATATTTTATCTATTTGTTGACTTGACCATCTAACTCTAGAACTCTCTATTCTAATTCTATTTTAACTATTTGTTGACTTGACCCTCTAACACTAGCACTCTATTCTATTTCTATTTTAAACTATGTTGGCTTGACCCTCTAACTCTAGAACTCTCTATTCTAATTCTATTTTAACTATTTGTTGGCTTGACCCTCTAACTCTAGCACTCTCCATTCTAATTATATTGAATCTATTTGTGACCTTTACCCTCTAACTCTTAGCACTCTATTCTCATTCTATTTTAACTTGTTGACTGGACCCTCTAACTCTAGACTCTCTATTCTAATTCTATTGTAACTATTGGTTGACTTGACCCTCTGACTGAGCACTCTCTATTATAATTCTATTTAACTATTGTGTTGATTATTTGACCCTCTAACTCTGTAGCATGCTCTCAGTATTCTAATTCTAGTTTTAATACGTATTTGTGACGTGTGACTGTCTAACTCTGTCAGTCACTCGAGATTATAAGTCCATCTTGAATAATGTAGGGTGTGCCCCTTGTGTTAGTACTTGCACTCGGATTCATTTATCTAACTGATTGTTTTCTTAAAGAAAGAAAAAACGAACACTATCTTCTCTGTTCTTTTTGTATTCCATCTATCTATTTCTTTTTTTTTTATTTATTATGCAATTAACAAAAAAGGCCTTTAACACTAGCTTTTCTAATCTTTTTCTATTCTATCTGTTTTCTTTTTATTATTATATATTTTTTAAAACCCTTGCTACGTGTACTGTTAAGCTAACTGAGACTTGTTATAGCACTTGCATATTATTGCTCTTTTGTAGGTTTCGATTACTTCTATTGTCATCATTTGTAAGTCACTTTGGATAAAAACATCTGCTAAATGACTAAATGTAATGTAAATGTACAGGCAATACCACAAGTTGAATTTTGAGTCAGATGGTAACACCGTGGTACTTGGATGGTACTGGAACTTGTGTACCATGATAAACATCCTTTAAAGCTATTTAAAAGCCCTCTTGCGCATGCTGTCTCTCTTTCTGTATGTATAATTATTTATATTAAACATCTTATTTTACATAGTATAATATTTATATAAATATGTATACATTTATTGGTATAGTTTTTAATTAAAAAAAGTAGCAAAATAATAAAATATCTAAATGACAATGTAATGTATTCAGATGTTGTGTCTTGAAAAATAGCTTTTTTTTGTTTTAAATAATTGTATTATTTTCCTTTTTATTAATTTTTCGTAATATTCTATTAATTTATAACAATTAAACAATGCCTATATTAATGGAATTTAATCAAATGTGTTTTCTTGTTTGTCATGTCATATAATACTTTTCATTATATTTTATTAATTTGATTATTTTATATTGTTTTTTTCTATTAAGAAATATAATATTATAGTAATTTAATTTCGCATCTGTTTATTTAATATATTTAGATTATTAGTTAACTGCAGTGTTCAAATGTTTTGGGTTATGGCGCAAGATTTTTATGTTTTTAAATATAGGTATCTTTTGCTGCATATCTAAGCTGCATTTATTCGTTAGCATATAATTAGTAAATTTAATAGAGTAAACTCTAGGTAATGATTGTGAAATAGTATTAAATATTTAATCTACGGTGAGTTTTCTATTTTAGTTAGACTGTTAGAAATGAGAATTATTGCTTGATCAATAGCTGTTAGTTTTCTAGCATGCATTATCTACAGTCTTTCAGGTCCTGACACTACTTTGTCTATTCATGTGTCACAGTGCCAAAATACTGTTTGTGTAAGCAATAGAGAGTAGTTTTTCAGCAGCAAATGTCACGTGTGTTGCTTCTGTTTGTTTGACGTGTCTAGTCTTGAACACAATGACTGCAGAGGATATTAACAGGTGCGGTTACTGTTGCCAATAAACTTATGAGCGTAGCCATGTAGGCGTGTCTTGCTCACGCACATAAGCTTCGATGGAGCATCAGTCTCTCATCTCATACGAACAGATCTACAGGTTAGTGCTGCTTCACTCCTGAACGAGTCCCCGAGCATGCTGCGCATCTGTGTTTTAATACGCCCTTCTGTGTTCTTCTTCCAGTCACGTTTATAAGTGTGTGTGCCAGCAGCACTCCGAGCTGCTCTACAGTGACCTGATGTGGAAGATCACGTCTCATCTAGAGCAAGTGTCTTCTGAGCTACAGGTCAGTGCATAGACGCTTTAAACCTGTTTGTAGTGCTGCTGTTGTGGGTAAATAAAGTGAGATTTTAAATCTACCACGATCAAATCGTTCTTTCACAGTCATGTGATGCTTGTGATTTATACGTTGATATACATGACAAAATAAGATTTTTAGAATTTATTTAAAATGTTAATAAAGTCATGTTTTTTTTAACCAAAAAACAATTTTTTTTTTTCCCAAGGCTTGATTTTTTTAATGTCTGAAATGCATATAACTTTTCGCTCTAATGTGTGTTTACACTTTTTTTTATTTATTAATTTGATTATTTTTCTTTTGTACTATATGTTTTTATACATTTTTATAATTCTGTTATTATCAAAATAATGAATGCCTAAATTAAATATAATTTGTCATAAAATATCTGTCTTTTTTGTTCATATTTTGTTATTGATGTTTTTATCATTTCTATTAGTTTTTTTTTTTTTAGAAAAAGGAAGCAGTGATGCCTAAATTTATTAAAATCTGTTCATAAAAATGGCTATTTATTTTGTATTGTTCTCTTCTTGAAAAAAGCTAAGAAATAAATGCCAAAATTAAATATAATTTGCTGTTCGAAATGTCAATAAAATACTTTTTTATTCATGCATTTATTTTCTATTATTGTTTTTATAATTTTGTAATATTTTTTTTAACAATAAATGAATAAAATGCTGTTGTCTCATCTCTTCTGAAGGCCAGCCCTCCAGAAGATTTAATAGAAAACTTTAACGTGGCTCTGACGCGGTACACAGCCGCTCTGCACTGCATCGTTCCCGTCTTCATCTATATGGTACAATGCTAATACTCAAAAATGAATGCCTTTCAAAGTGCCTCTGTCACTGAATACTTTCAATGTACCTTGTTCTGACACAAATGAAAAAAAAATGCCAATACTCTGTGTTTTTGAATATAATTGTTATCATGACACTTTCCATGTTTTGCGAGATCTGTATTCATTTATCTGCATTTGAACCTGATTTTGTTAAAGAACAAGTTCTACATTGAGACGAAGCTGAACCGCGATCTGCGTGACGATCTCATGAAGCTCTTCTCCGATCACGTCGCAGAGAAACACGTCAGCACACTACTGCGTGAGTGCAGATCAAACACAGTCTTCTGACTTTGCAATGCGTTTTGTAAATATGAAGAGTTCATTTGCAAAAACAGATAAGTCCATTTTTATTTTTATTTTCAGAAATCATGTTTTTTTTAATTGCGCATTCCAAGTAATATCAATCAAACTGCAGTTGGGTTGTTTTGATTAAGTAATAATAACTTAAACAAATACGTGAAACGTGAACTCGTGATGCCTTGAAAGTGGACAAAACCGGCTTTTTTGACAAAAAGTGTTTAGGGTTCAGATCGCGCTATATGTGGAGAATAATGCACTGCTATCAGCTCTTTTTTTTTTTTTAAGTGCCGTTTTTGCAAATGAACTCTTCATATATTAATTAAAGTGTTATTTTTTTTTCTCAGCTCTTCTAAAAAAGGCTCATTCCATGCCGTTTCAAGTCAAACCATCAACTATGGCGAGTGTTGTGAAAGGTCTTTATGCCCTCCGGCCAGGTGAGAGGGATTTTTCTTTTCTTTTGCTTTTAATGCAGGTGTAAGTGTAACTGTCTCTATGCATCGCTGTGTTTGTTATTCTGAACAGAGCCGCAGATACTGATCTGTGTTCATGTACTGAGTTACAGTTACAGTGGGTTTGTTTTGTGTCAGAGTGACGCTGTTATTTGCCCGTCGTTCTGTTGCATGCAGCATTTGCATAACCAAACATTTCAGACAGATAGATAGATAGACAGACAGACAGACAGAGACAGACAAACACAGACAGACAGAGACAGACAAACACAGACAGATAGATAGACACACAGACACAGACAGATAGATAGACAGACAGACACGGACAGACAGACAGAGACAGACAAACACAGACAGATAGACAGATAGATAGATAGACAGACACAGACAGACAGACATAGATAGACACACACACACATATAGATAGACAGACAGACGGATAGATGGATAGATCGATCGCTTTTTCAGTTTCAGTTGTTCTGAATGCACAATAATCACAAGTCCGTTTGTAAAAAAACAAGTTAAAATGGTTGTCAAGCCAACAATTTCCACTTCTAACATATTTCTTTTTAAAGTTTAAGTAGTGCATTTTAAGTCAAGATGCATTCTGTTAGGATGTCAGTTCAGATCTTATGTGTGTGTTTTTCTTGTAGACTGGGTTCCTCTTGCTCCGGCTCTGTTCTCTAGATTCATTCCTCAGATCGATCCTCCTGCTCTCGAATCTCAGCTCCCGTATTACGCGGCTCAAGATAAAACACTGCAGATGGAGCTTTCTCAGAACGGCTTCTCCAGGTACCGCTGTCCGCAAACCTCAGGCTGTATCTGTAAATGATGTTAAATCACACGACTGACTTCAGCTGTTTCACAGGGGCGATCAGTCGCGGAAGCGAGCGAGTGAAGAATCGTGACAGCGAAGTGGATTTATACACGACTTCGGTGACACGCCTGTGATTACGATTACACTCGCCGACAAGCTGCTGCAATTTAAGCCTTCGTAATTCATCGAAAATCACTTCACAGCAGACTTGATCTGATACAGAGATGCTTCATCTCTTCATGCAGTCCTTTGGGAATTCTCAGTTATTTGGAGGGTTCACAAAAGCATTACACAACTACACAAACATGAGCATCATCTCTACGGTCTTTGTGGGATTGCCTCTTTTCTCTTGCTGTGGATTAGCTTCACAGTATTCATCATATTTCCAGGTTGATGTTTTGAAGCGGGCTGTTGTTTTCTCTTTCTCCTCATTTTTCCTTGCTTTGTCGTTCAGAGAAATCATCCGGTTTGCTGTGATTTCAGAAAAGATGGTAACGTGATGAATGAAGGTATTCAAAATCCAGATTCTTATTCTTGAATTTTTTTTTAGTTTAGGATCACTACTGTAGTTTTAAACAGTTTTAGTTGACGCGTGATGACCATTTTACCTAATAATAACGTGCCTTTGGCTGTTCGCCGTTTTTTTCCTTTTTAAGTGAAATGTAAAATGCAAGTCAATCATTTATTATGACAGCTGTTGATTTTTTGTCACAAAAAATTGAATCTGGAACCACAACAGTTTGTGAAAAACAGCACAGATAAAGGACATCTGGTGTGATATAAAGGGCTGCTAATAATTTATCTGGAATAAACTCATGACACTGAAACAAGAATTGTGTGTAATAACTTTCATTAAGTCATTACAAAGCAATATTATATATATAATGCTAAATAGATCATTAGTTAATGCCCATTTCATTCATAAATGTATGTGAGGCATTATATAGTAATGTTATTATAATATTGTTTATGGCTTATTATAAAACAAAAAGTCAACATTTTTTGAATAAACGCATGACTTTAAAATTGTTAATAATTTAGTGAGTCATTAACAAGCAGTATTAAGTTATATAATGTTAAATAGATCATTAATGCACATTTTATTCATATATTTTCATATTTCAGAGTATATTTAGGCATTATCTAATAATGTTATTCTAATATTGTTTATGTCTTAATAAAGATGATTAAACGGTGCAAGGGAAGCGAAACATTGATCATATTAGGGGTAATTTTTGTTTAACTCCGCTTAAAGACAGCTAAACCAAAGTTAAATAAATAATATTTTTTAATGAGAATTTCATTTTAACCTCTTTACAAAACGTACGGTGTATGAAATGAGCAAAATGGCGAGCAGAACACTTGAAAATAAACAGTTGTTAACTAATTGAATATGATCTCTCTTGTTTTTGTAATTTTCTATTGTTTTGTATTATAGTTCAAATCTAAAAGCTTTACCGTGTATGTTCTGCATTGCAATAAAGATGATTGAAGAGAAAATTGTCATGTAATAATGTCACAATGCAAAAGAAAATTTTAATTGTCCTCAAAACAGGACGATACGTTATTAATTTGAATATGTTCCTCATAGAAAACTTGGAAATATTAGGAAATTTTATATTTCATTTCCAAACCTGGTGAATATGAGTTTTTCTAGTTGTGCTCATCTCTGAATTTTTTATTTGTTCGTTCACAGGTCTCTGAATATCTACAATCGTGGTACGCTTGGCAAATATGATCGAAGCTTTTATTAAAAAAATTCACAAAAATCTAACCTTTCGCTGAACTAAAACAATTGAAAATGGGGGGAAATCTCGTTATGAAATAAATGTTTCTCTCTGGTTCATGTTGGACACAATTCTTGGCACCCCTAGAAATTATTATGAGTAAAATATTTCTGAAGTATATTCCCATTCATATTCATAATTTTGAGCACACCAGGGTGATTATAAACATGAAATTATATGAATATAAATAGGAGGGAAAACAAAGGCCAAATTCCCTAAATCATCATCACAATGAGAAAAACCAAAGAATATATTTCTGATGTGCAGCAAAAGATAATTGAGCTTCACAAATTAGTGAAGTGGCTTTAAGAAAAGCGCTAGAGCAGTGAAAATTCCCATTTCCACCATCAGGGCAATAATTAAGAATTTCCAATCAACTAAAGATGTTACGAATCTGCCTGGAAGAGGACGTGTGTCTATATCGTCCTAATGCGTGCCGAGGAGGAGAGTTTGAGTGGCTAAAGACTCTCCAAGGACCACAGCTGGAGAATTGCAGAAAATAGTCTAAGGGTCAGAAAACCTTTAAAAAAAAAAAAATCAAACAGCACCTAAACCACATGTTGTTTGGGAGGGTTTCAAGAGAAGAAAATGCTCTCATCCAAAACAGGTCCCCAGCATCTCTGTTGTCAGCACTGACTGGAACTATCAAATTGGCCCGGCTCTAGGGTCAATGACTACAAAATGAGGCTTTTTTTAGCATCAACACTCAAGATGGGTTTGGTGCACACAGGGATAAAAAATTAAATATACTGCTGTGTTTTTAATGTTGTGGGCCTATATTTCTGCTGGAGGTCCTGGACATCTTGTTTGGATACATGGCATCTTTGATTCTATCATATACCAACAGATAAAAAAATCAAAAAAGTGACTGACTTGTAAATCTTATAATGGGCCGTGTTTGGATCTTCCAACCGGACAATGATCTAAAAACAAACCTTAAAAACAACTCAAAATGGGTCGTTGAGCACAAAGCCAAAGCAAGTTTCTGCTATGGCCGTCCCAGTCCTCTGAGCTGAACCCTGTAGAAAATGAGTGTGGTGAAGCACCGTGTGAATCTGAAGGGTCTGGAGAGATCTGGATGAAGTAATTGTCTCTGATCTCTTGTCAGGTACTCTCTAACCTCATCAGGGAGAAAACTCAGAGCTCTTATTATGCCAAATGAAGGTTTCAAAAAGCTTTGAATAAAATGGTGCTGTTAATTGTGTCCAATGTGTATTAGAGAAAAATATTTATTTCATAATGAAATTTCCCCTCCATTTTAAATTCTTATTCTCCAATGAAAGTTAGTTTTGTACATTTTTTTTAAAATCAATATCAATAGTATTAACAATGCATATTTATTTTCACAGCCACCTTTGATCATATTTTCCAAGGGTACAATTCTGACCATGGCTGTATTTCTATATAATATCTATAATAATGAGATGTTGAGAGTAAATTGTCATGAAGTTAATGTCACTGTATCTTGTCTCACCAATGGATCTGCTGTAATGAATGGGTGCCGTCCAGAATGAGAGTCCAAACAGCTGATAAAACATCACACTAATCCACAAGTAATCCACACCACTCCAGTCCATCAGTTAACATCTGGAGAAGACAGAAGCTGAAACAAATCCATCATTAAGGCGTTTAAATCCGTTGCTTCTGGCCAAAATCCGAGTCCATAATAACACTTCCTCCAGTGAAAAAGTGCATCTGCTGTTGTCTCTCACATCAAAATCCACCAACATATTAGTTTAGATCCTTTAAACGATGCTTGATGCGTGCCAGATTTCTCTCCTGATTCACACCAGAACACTTTTACACTGGAGGAAGCGTTATTATGGATTATGGACTCGTACTTTAGTTAAAAACGTCTTAATGCTGGTTTTGTTTCTTACACAGCTTTTGTCTTCTCCAGATGTTCACTGATGACTGGAGTGCTGTGGATTACTTGTGGATTATGGTGATTGTTTTTTTATCAGCTGTTTGACTCTCATTCTGACGGCACCCATTCACTGCAGAGCATCCATTGCTGAGACACTGATGCAATGCTGCATTTCTCCAAATCTGATGAAGAAACAAACTCATCCTGATCTTGGACGGCCTGAGAGTGAGTACATTTCCAGCAAATGTTCATTTGTGGGTGAACTATTCCTTTAACACCCATAATGCACTACTTCTGTGTCCTCCAGACTGTCATAGGTGCTTCACAAAGGTGTCACCCTTCTCCTGACAGCATTCTCACCGGCCAATGGGGAGCGATCGTTCCCTGGCACAGGCTTCAAACCCTCCACCTCCCTCAAATAACCTGCCACCAACACGCTGACACATGTTTCTGCTTTACTGGCGGCCGGTCACTGCCTTGCTGCTGTAAACTCCGAGGTTAACTTTGCTCAAGACTAGGAAAAAGTTGTGGCAGCTGCGCACAGGCCAGCTCTGGAAAGCTGGAGTTAAGTGGTTTCTAAGCAGGTGCAGTAGATCTAGGCATTGTGGACATTCACACAAGTCACAGGTAAAGCACCTTGTTGTCAAATGACTTATTTATCCCACTTAATGCTTTTATTATATGCATGCAAGGCACTCACTTTTTAATATGCTTAACTATGGAGTAAAATTGCATCCAGCTATGTATATGTTTGTCCAGACAGAGTCACTTTCTATTTTAGTTTGGCATGTCATAACAGTTCCAGAGGTAGTAAATCATAATGCATTGACTCTTATAGAATAGTTTATTGGTCATTCTGCTTTTGCAAAAGTTCTTGTAATGAGTCATATGATTTATAGTGTTGTATTTTGCTCATGTAAAGTGAGCTGTGCTATAATTAGCAGTGGCGGGGGGCTGGAGTGTGTTTGCACAGGATTAATGCACACAACAGCTGTCTGCACAGGTCTGCTGGAAGGGCATCGCTGCTGGGCTTAATTGCTCTGATTTGAGTGTCAGTAGCATCTGCAGGCGTATCCTCTTTCTGGATTCAATAACAACACGCGGGCCAATGGTCAAAGCCTTTCTCAGATTTTGCTAGGAGGATTCAAATGTGTTGATATTAGGCTCTGTTTGTTGTGACACAAAAAGCTCTGAATTATCTAAATCAAATGCTTAAAATGTGCACTGAAAAAATAGGTGTAGGATTTCAATTAAAATTGCTAGTACATTTCACAAATAATTGCAAAGAAACAATGAATTACAGTAAATGTGATTTTTTTTTTTTTTTTTTTTAGAAGTAGTTAATATTTTCTTGTAAAATGTACCAGTGTTATTGTAGTATTATTGAAGTGCTATTATAGTTTTTATTAATATTTTGAATCTTTTTTTATATTTTCCATTTTCATTTAATTTTTGTGAAAGTTGTAGTGTAATTTTTTTGTCTTTTTTAGTAGTTTTTTATATGTATATATAGTTTTATTTCAGTTTTAGTATATGAAGTTAATTGAAAATGTTTCCTTGCCAACTAGCTGAAATACATTTTCTAAATATTTTGTTTTATTTCAGTTAATGTTTATTTTATTTCATGTAACAATGTTATTATGATTTTAATTTTAGTTTCAGTTTTACAACTTCAAAAGTGTAAATGCATTTTTGTACATTTAATGAAAATGGCATTTCCTTTTTTTCCATAGAAAACATTGAAATATCAGGAATTGTTATAATTATTATTTCCAGGCCTGAATGAATAAAATAATTTAGTTAATCTGTGAATGTGAATTTTTCTACTAGTGCTCAGAACCCAATTTTTATTAGTTGATCTTTGTGAGTGCAACTTTGTTAGAAATGATTATTAAAAATCCATATCTAGTTACCAAAAATAACTGGAAAGATATTCATTGTTCCAAATGTGTTCTGATATTCACAGGACTCTAAATATCTATTTGATCTTATGTTTTCAGAGGAATTCTGTTTGTAGTGGAACAAAAATCTGTTTAAAAAATAAAACAAAAAACCTGAGGTTAAGACATAATAACAATCTCATCTCTGATTGCAGTATAAATTCAATATTAATATGAAATCAGTGTAGACATATTATGAATTATGTATCCATGCATGCTTAAATAATTTCTACAAGTAGGCATGATATTTATTCAGAAACGTAAGACTAATTTGACGAAAGCTATTTTGCTTTTTTTTTGTGGAAAATTATGCTATTATACTTTATTGTCACAAAAATTGATAATTATTATTTCCAGGCCTGAAAGAATGAAATCTTATAGTGAATGTGAGTTTTTCTATTTGTGCTCAGCTCTCAATTTTTATTAGTTGCTCTTTGTGAGTGCAGTCCTTGTTAGAAATTATTTTAAAATGCAATCTGTTACCAAACACAAAGATTTT
This sequence comes from Sinocyclocheilus anophthalmus, assembly GCA_018155175.1. Lineage (NCBI taxonomy): Eukaryota > Metazoa > Chordata > Actinopteri > Cypriniformes > Cyprinidae > Sinocyclocheilus > Sinocyclocheilus anophthalmus. Next base: position 119,891 of record JADLZN010005187.1, on the reverse strand, counting down.
CATTGTTCCAAATGTGTTCTGATATTCACGCGGCTCTAAATATCTAACGATTGATCTCATGGTTTAAGAGAGATCCTGTATGTAGTGGAACAAACAAAATGCTTGAAATGTAACTGCATGTTTATAGTTTTAATGAAATGTGCTTTTATTAAATTCTTTCCTATATGAGTTTTTTTTTAATGCTTAGTTAATATATAACAGTATATATGGGAAAAATTATTTAGTCAGCCACCAATTTTGCAATTTCTCCCACTTAAAAAGATGATAGAGGCCTGTAATTTTCATCATAGGTCTACCTCAACTATGAGAGACAAAATGAGAAAAAAAAACTCCAGAAAATCACATTGTAGGATTTTAAAAGAATTAATTGTAAATTCCTCGGTAAAATAAGTATTTTGGTCACCGAAAACAAGCAAGATTTCTGGCTCTCAGAGACCTGTAACTTCTTCTTTAAGAGGCTCCTCTGTCTTCCACTGGTTACCTGTATTAATGGCATTTGTTTGAACTCGTTATCAGTATAAAAGACACCTGTACACAACCTCAAACAGTCACACTCCAAACTCCAACATGGCCAAGACCAAAGAGCTGTCAAGGACACCAGAAACAAAATTGTAGACCTGCACCAGACTGGGAAGACTGATTCTGCAATAGGTAAGCAGCTTGGTGTGTAGAAATCAACTGTGGGAGCAATTATTGGAAAATGGAAGACATTCAAGACCACTGATAATCTCCCTCGATCTGGGCTCCACGCAAGATCTCACCCCGTTGGGTCAAAATGATCACAAGAACTGTGAGCAAAAATCCCAGAACCACATGGGGGGATCTAGTGAATGACCTGCAGAGAGCTGGACCAAAGTAACAAAGGCTACCATCCGTAACACACTGCGCCGCCAGGGACTCAAATCCTGCAGTGCCAGATGTGTCCCTCTGCTTAAGCCAGTACATGTCCAGGCTTGTCTGAAGTTTGCTAGAGAGCATTTGTATGATCCAGAAGATTATTGGGAGAATTTGCATATGGTCAGATGGAATCAAAATAGTAACTTTTTTGGTTAAAAACTCAACTTTCGTGTTTGGAGAAGGAAGGGAGCACTCAGCATTCTAAGACACCATACCCTACTGTTAGCATGGGGTGGAAGCATCATGCTTTGGGGTGTTTTCTGCAAAGGACCAGGACCCTGATCCGTGTAAACGAAAGAAGAAGGCCTGGATCGTGGATTGTGTGAAAACCTCCTTCCATCAGCAAGGTCATTGAAGATGAAACGTGGCTGGGTCTTTCAGCATGACAATGATCCCAAACACACCGCCCGGTCAACGAAGGAGTGGCTTCGTAAGAAGCATTTCTAGGTCCTGGAGTGGCCTAGCCAGTCTTGAGATTTCAACCCCATAGAAAATCTTTGGAGGTAGTTGAAAATCTGTGTTGCCCAGCGATAGCCCCAAAACATTTACTGCTCTAGAGGAGATCTGCATGTAGGAATGGGCCAAAATACCAGCAACATTGTGTGAAAACCTTGTGAAGACTTACATAAAACGTTTGACCTCTGTCATTGCCAACAAAGGGTATATAACAAAGTATTGAGATGAATTTTTGTTATTGACCAAATACTTATTTTACAGAGGAATTTTCCAATTAATTCTTTAAAAATCCTACATGTGATTTTCTGGATTTTTTTTTCTCATTTGTCTCTCTGAAACACTATTAAAGCATAGAACAGATCGCAGGTTAAGACTTAACTTGTGAGCACAAAACACAAGATACTTCTCTTTTTAATATAAATAAGGCTTTATTGGATAATCTAAGACATATAAACTAATCTAACACATGAACACATGCATTCACACAAGTTTGCAGAAAGAGAGAAATTGAGGAAATAATTAGTTTAAGAGAATGTAAATGTGAAATCCCAAGTTTACAGCATTATGTGCATTTGCATATACCTAAACAACCATCAATCACTTAATTAAACCTCGAATTGAGTTCCTCAATGAGGTTAAAATATATATTAAATGCACCAGTTCAGCTAGAACCTGGAGGTACTTGCTTTCCTGTGTGCGGAGTTCCCTTTTTCTTGTCTTGTTGCTGAAAGGGGTTTCCCGAGGTTGTTGATTGGCTGGAGGTTCAGTCTTGGGAGCCAGTGGTTGGGCGTTGGCTGGCGGCGCGGAGCTGTGGTCTGCAGTTGAAGATTAGACAGCACTCTTCTGGATGATGCGGCGTTAGGCTTAACTCAGAACATGAAACTCTCAATGGAAAAGAAAAGAAATTAAAGTAGTGGAATAGAAGTAAAGTTTGACGAGACCAGGTTGCGTTTCTCCTCATGGTTTTGGAGGATCTGGCGTGTAAGCCAGACCACGCTCAAAACTAAAGAAACATGACTAGGAGTGAAAAAAGCAAGAAGCCTCATGGCTAAGCTAGACACAAAAGTCAGAACCCGCCAAAAGGCAAAAGCAAACGACCAAAAAAAGCGCGCGCTAAGTTGCTGTTGTCCTGAGATTTAAACCAGGCTGTTCACACCCCCCAGAGTGGTGTTTCTAAACCAATTGTAGCTCGGGGTGTGCCATTTTCTCTTCCCTTCATATCACGTTTATCTCATCTTCCCCTATGACCTGGTTTTTGCCCGCTCTGGTAGGAGGATTATTTTGGACGATGATTTCTATCACACAGTATATGATACATTTTGACCAAGATTGATGGGAGAAAGGTTTCAAAGCATGAAATTCAACTCCACACGATACCAAGCCGGATAGACCCCTTAAGCTATTCAATATTATTCAAATACATTCACAATAATAAGGCATGAGGGTTAAGACATGTGGGTTAGATCCTGAATGGGTTGCTATATAAGCAATGGTTTATTGCTCGAGTCTTTTGTAGTGTCATTTAATGCATCGTCACATGGAATGAAGTGTCTTTGGGCACTCTTGGACCATTACGGTAGACAGAAGTATTAAAATGTCTGTAAGGATTTTGTCTGTCTGTTCTTGTGCCGTGAGTGGGGAAGGTCAATGTACGAGGGCTTGTGACTGTATTTACTATCGTGTGATAGTCATGCGGTCATCTCTTTTGACTATTATTCTTGATAACTTGCCCCAAAATTGACAATCTCCTTGGATTGTCAATGTGTTCTTTTGTGTTAATTTTGAAAACTGTTCTGTGACAGGGGCTTCGGTTTAGGCTTTTGCTTCAGAGAGTCTGGGGTCTGATTTATGACATCCTGTTGTCTTGGTCCTCTCTGTTGGAATTTTTGTGACTCCGCGTGCCTCAACTCGGTTTTGACCAAATCTTAGATTGTCTGATTTGGTCTGATATCCTACATGTCTATAAAAGTCCAGTTAAAAATAAATGGGTATCCAGTTAAAGGGGGGGGGGGGGTGGGGGGGGTATTTTATGCATACATTAACATATAATATAGTATATCATCTCTGATTACAGTATAAATTCAATATCAATATGATACCAGACATATTTTGAGTTATGTATTCATGCAAACTAAATTACTTTCTAAAATTAGGCATGATACATATTCAGAAACATAAGACTAATTTGCAGAAAGCTGCTCTACTCTTTTAGATAATTAGAAATTACAGTGGGTTAGCAGAAAGCATTAATAAGCATTAAGCATAAAAATGTCCCTTGATTATTATTGTCTCAGTGTTCTAAATCTTTTCGTCTCCAGCAGCATGCAGGAGAACAGCATGGATCAGCCCACGTCTTTATCGCAGCTTCTGCGTGAGAGTTACCTGGCCGAGGCCCGAGCTCATCACAGACACGGCGAATCCAGCTGCATAGACAGCCCTCGCCGCCTGGTGTACGGGACGCTCAAGGAGAAAGCGGACGACGCAGAGCCACAGTTGCCGGACCTGTCTGCCTTCCTGAGCCAGGAGGAACTGGACAAGAGCGTAGATCTGGCCTGCAAAGCGTTCAGCAGCGATCCTCGAGAACGTGAGGAGAGATCCGACACACATCCACCAACGAGCCACTGTAATCTTCCTTCCAGCAAACCCACTCCAGAAACAGAGGTCATTTCAGAAAGACAAACAGTCCAGACTCCCATCCAAGATAATGCGATCAGAAACGTCAGAAGTGCTAGGGAGCCTGCGGCGGATTTCAGAAGACCTCAGAGAAACGCTCCATACGGCTTGGAGACCCAATCCAAGAAGGAGTTCCTCAACAAAGCAGCTGATTTCATAGAAGAGCTTTCGTCTCTGTTTAAAGCCGGCAGCTCCAAGCGAATTCGGCCTCGTGCTGGCAAAACCCACCGGAGCCGATTCCAGAACAAAACCCAGCTTGATGGCACTTCGTACTCCATTGATGCAGAAGATCGAGAAAGACCTATTCTGCTCAACCAGCAGATGGAGGAGCCTCAGGAGAAGAGTGGAGTCACGGAGGAGCCTCAGGAGCCGGCTCTGATTCAGACTGAGAGCTCGGAGGAACCCGTGTGTGAACCTCCACACTTCATACAGAAACTCAAAAGCAGGGAGGTTCCTGAGGGCAGTAAAGTCCAGTTGGATTGTATCGTCAGAGGACTGCCTGCTCCTGAAGTTCGGTGAGTTTGAACTGCTTTTATTGATGCACATGATTAGTGCATTATTATTACTGTTGCTTATGCAGAAAGCAGCCAACTAGTAAATGCATGAAATAGACTTTAGCAACTATACACACGCACAAAAAAACTTTTACTCAATTTTTTTTTACTAAGAAATTGCAAATCACAAATAATTACTCAGCAATTGCAAGTAGGCTAATGCATTGATTTAAAGGTGACATATCATGAAAATCTTTTCCAGGTTTTAAGTGCTATAATCAAGTCCCCGGTGCATCTACCAACCAAGGAAACGTGAAAAAGATTAACACAGTAACTTTGTTTTGGGAAGCCTTTTTCTGCAAGCGTCTGAGAAAACCAGCGCGTCTGATTTCGCTCCCTTGGTGACGTGGCAAAGGGATCTCATTATAATATTACCGCCCCTTAATCTGTAAGTTTCCACCCATGGCGCCGTTATTGTGTTTTCGCAAGCGACAATGGTGTAGCAGCTCTAATGCCATGGCGAAAGTTTGAGCAAAACATTCTAACTGTTCTGTGTTTGGCTGCACAGACGAGCACAGAACACTGTTTAGAGTCCCAGCCTCAGACGAGACGACAGAGCAGAGGATTTATTGATTTATTTACTGTAGGCCTATATTTTTTGCTGCCACACAGATCTAAAATAAACTAGCGATTTATTTCCCAGCTGTTTACCTTCACAGACCTAACCGACTGTTTTTGTAACTCGTGTGTTTTTTAACGTAAACTTCTGTGTGAATTAGAAATTAGTTTAGTGCTCACATGCTGTGACAGCCGCTTTCTGTGCGTGTGCTTCAGATGTGTGCTCTCAGAAAACCGTATATAAGAAGTTTAAACTCATATGGTTTAAAACGCATGATTTCAGAGCGATAAACATGATAATCAGAACCAAAACAGATGTTTTTAGCAGGTCCGAGCTGTAATGGTGCAGCTCTATTCTGGAAAAGGGGGCGGGGAGCAGCAGCTCATTTGCATTTAAAGAGAAAAACAGCGTGTTTCCGTTTCCACTCAAAACAGGCATTTTCAAATGATATAATAAATGATATGTGGGTTATTTTGAGCTGAAACGTCACAGACACATTCTGGGGACATCAGAGACTTATATTACATATTGTAAAAAGGGGCATAATATGTCTCCTTTAAAAAAGAGATTTTGAAAGAATGACAAGGTTTTTTCTTGAAACTGTCTTCCCAGTAATTTGTTTTTATTTACCAACCTTTAAAAAAAAAATGTTTGTGTAATCGCAACGCCCTTGACACACCCCTCGCATTTAATTGGCATTGAATTGCTCTTGCAGATACTATAATTAAATGAAATAAAACATTTTAAAAGATAGACCACTTTCGGCCTGTCTCTTACAGACTTAAGTGCACTTTCAAACGTGCAAATACAATATATACATTTTATTATTAAAACCAAGGACACTGCGTAAAAGTTAATTATACAATCTAATTTGTTGTCAACTTTTAAAAAAACATGCACTTGAACTATTTTGATGTATTGACGAATAAATCACACGTCAGGTACATCTGAGTTATAATTGTCAAAACAACTATTTAATTAATTAATATTTAAAAGTTTGGCGTTTAAATTCTAATTTGTATAATAGAAATGACATTGACACACATTTTAGTTTATCATAAATGTTTGGCAGTATTCGGCAGTACACTGTAACCATATTTTAAAGACAATAGAAGTAATAATGAAATTGCATATAAAGATATCCATAGTCCTTAGTGTCTCTTTGGGGAGTTCCCCCAAAAATGAAAAATTGTGTCATCATTTGCTTCAAACCAGTATGAATTTCATTGATATCTCGAACACAACAGAAGATATTACATTCATTTTGCACTTAAGTATATTCTTTTAAACGATATTATTTCCATAATAAGTACTTATTATTTCCAAAACAAATACTTTTTAAGTAGTTTTCTTTCTAAGTACAATAAGAAAAAAAGTGTAGTACTTTTTCACAAGGGATCTGTAACACTGTAGCATTATGGCAACCGTTTTTCTAGCAAATGCATGCTAAAATCTACTTTTTCAAGCATTGCCTGTGAGCACAAAGACGTCTTGTGAAAGCTGACCGTATAACATGCAGTCTGATCTCAGCCATTCTAATTCTGCTACATCTGAAATATGATGCTATGAGAATGCAGTCGAAATCATCGTCCTACGTCTTCAGTAGAGCACAGTTAGCCAAAGAGTAGAAGAGTAAACAAGATATTAAATGTGTACAGAGCTTTGCAAATTATTGCACAATTAGTGCGGGTATGATTATAGTTTATTGTAGCAGTGTTTACTTGGGCACAATGAATGTCTTTTCTGTCCTAATTCATGAAATAAACCGCACAAATGAATGTCACTTCCTTACAAAAAAATCATATTATGGTGATATAAGATGGTACAGTGTTATTTGAGTGTTATTTATATACCATTATAGTATTTATTCATACTTTGAATTAGCTTTTTTTATTTTAGTTTTTTTTATTTTAATATTTCTACAGTATTTACTTTTTTTTTTCAATGACCAGAAATGATTTTTAATAGTTTTAGTTAATAATAACCACACTGCTCTCTGTGTTGAATGAGTTTCCTCTTTTGTAGTCAGTGTGTTTGTCGTGAAAGGGTGATAAGTTTATGTTTACTAAACGCTAATTGCAGAACTGAAGAAATCAAAATCGTTTAACATTAGCTCCTGGCTTGGGGCTAGATGAACTTTAAAGGATGATTATCATAACTTGTAAAGCCTAAAGAGCCGTGTGACTCAGATTGTGGAAATGTGCTGCCCAAGCCGGGATAATCAGCTTGTGCTTCTCTATAAACTGGACATCTCTCATAAAATACGTGCTTTAGTGCTCCAGTGTGCTGAAAAACTGCTACAATTAGACTTAATAACACGTTATATATGTTCCCTTTTCAGTTATGATTTAAAAGTGGATAAATTATGTTTGAGTGAACTATGAAGCTATTTCATCACTACTTCATATAAATTGGGTGTGCTTTTATTTTTATTTTATTTCATTTAATAACTTGGTCATGCTTTTAATATGTTTGCATTTAATAACTACATATACATTTATCATCCTTTTTGCATTCCTTTATGCATTTAACTTTTGTTGTTTTTAATAACTTTGTATGAACTGATTGTACATTTAATAGCTTTGTATTGAACATTTTTGTATTTAATAACATCATATAAATTGACCATACATTTAACGTTTTTGCATTTAATAACATTGTATGAATTGATCATGCACTTGATGTTTTTGCATTTAATGACTTTGTATAAATTGATCTTGCATTTAACGTATTAACATTTAAAAACTTCATATAAACTGATCATGCATGTAACGTTTTGCATTGAATAACTTTGTATGAACTGATCATGGATTTAACATTTTTGCATTTAATAACCTATTACATAGTAAACATAAATTGATGCATTTTCTGTTAGCATAAAGATATCTTGTCAAATCATTGATGAAAGGTTAGTGTAACATTACTCAATGCAAACTTCCCACACTGACAGGTCAAGGAAAGCCGCGCTTTTCTGAGCGTGTCTGTGTGACCGGTGACGTGTTTGGACAGCTGTTCTCAGCTGACCGAGAGACTGTGATGTCAGAAACATTAGATCATCCCTCCAGTGACCCAAACTTACTTCACTTTTCAACATTTTACTTACAGCACCATTTGAGAACGCTCATCTGACTGTCTGTACATAAATGACATGGCCAATGCTTTCTAGAAGCATTTTACTTAATAGCTTGTCTTTGTAGTAGATTTTCCAAAATCTTAACTTTATTTTTGAGTTCTAAATAAGTAAATGTTGTAAAAATAAAAATCCACATAGTTGTTGTAACTAAAAATGTCAAGTGTTTCTCTGTCAGAGGCAAATGCCTGCTAAATATCTGACAGATCTATTAGCAGTGTTGGTGAATATATGAGAGGCCCTTCTATGTTTAGCTCATGCGTGTTGGTCAGGGATGCTGCCGTCCAGTTTTAACAGGGGTTCCTGTGCCGTGGGTGAGTCGAGAGGGAAAATAGCCTGAACAGGTGCAGATCTAGCACTGGATGTCTTTCCCCCGCAGCTCAGGCTGTCAAAGTAGAGTCTTACTCATTAGAAATGATCCTCACTGGCTCATGGATCAAACCCAATACATTTCAGCCATGTCTCGCCCAAGGAATGAACCACAACTCGTCTCTTCAGAAGCGCTTTCAATTTCAGCGAGGGAATTCTAGGAAACAGCAGTTAAAGTGAAATAACTGTCGTACGGTCTTCTAGGTAAGGTTGTGGTAAAGTTATATTTGTGGATTCAAGAATATGAGTTTAGCCCATTGATTTATTACTGAATGAATGCTGTTTGTCTTGTGTTGCGATGTGGTTCTTATTTTGCTGATGTGTTTGATAAGGAGGACTGATTTTGGATGATTTGTGAGATGCATTGAAATGGTTTTGAATGCCTTCTTTAACACAAAGTGATATATGCAAAAAATAACTTCATTAGTAAATTGCTACAACCTCACCTCAACAGCTTAATATCTAATAGTCTGACGACTGTAAGTCAGTTAACTGATTTTTGCCATTGAATGACTAAAGAAAGTCGTCGTGTCAGTAGAGTAAATACAATGAAAATTGTTTATTTGAAAGTTTGAAAGTAAATAGCTTTTTCTAATCAACTAGTTTTTCAAGAGATTCTTCCCTAAAAATTTAAATCTATTCTTTATTTTTGTTATTAGAAATATTTGTGACCTGTATTTTTGACATTAATTAGGCTGGATTGACCATTTAATATGTCCAAAAGCTATTCATCACACTAAACATTCTGCATTTTAACAACACATTTAATTTGTTTGCATATTGTGATAGACTGAAAATCTAGATGATATTCAGCTATTTTGAGATATATTGCAATTTAACCTTTTTGGTTTTTGTTTTACACGGTGCACATTTTGGCTATCAAACATGAATTGAAAAAAGTCATGATATTGTTGAATAAATGTGGTTTACCTCTGTACTGTAATGCTTGAACTAATGAACTCTGTGACCGCAAATGGTGTTCAAAGGTATTCATTTAGTGTCACTAGCACACTTAAAATTTTAAAATGAATAATTAAATATGCATTGAAGTAAATGTGCATTGTATTTGTGTTGTAAATGGGCTGAAATGTCAGTATACAACTGAATGTACATTCATTGGATTTTCAGCTGAGGTCAAATTAAAACCAGATGCATTCAGACATGATTTGTGTGCATGTTTTACATTTACATTCATGAATTTATTGTATTGTGGATGTAGTTGTAGATGTGTGTTCCTGTCCAGAATGTAACATTCTGATTGTGTTTTCCAGGTGGTTTTGTGAGGGTAAAGAGTTGGAAAACAGTCCTGATATTCAGATCATCGCTAATGGTGAGCGACACACTCTGATCATAGCAGAGGCATTTGAAGAAGACACGGGCAGATACTCGTGCTTTGCCTCCAACTTTTATGGCACAGACTCCACCTCAGCAGAAATCTACATTGAGGGTCAGTAAATGACTTATGGACTATTTAATATGAAATATACATTGACTAAATCATTGCAGCTGCAGTCTGAAATTAAGTTTGTATATTTTCATTTTCTATTAGGAGCATCTTCGTCAGATTCTGACGAAGAAAAACATTTTCAAGCAGAGTGAGTTTGTATATTTTCCATTATGAAATCTGTATCTGCAGTACCTTTTGAACCCCTAGGGGTTGAAATCACATGCACACATCTTTATTTCCAGACTTCATGAAAGATCTCCTCAGCCCAAACCTGCTGTGGTCTTGGCAGAACCCAACACATCTGCTGAAGACACCACACCAACTATAACAACCACCTTCGCTGAACCACCAGCACCTTCTGACACAGAAGCAGTGCCACTGACTGAGCTGATTGCTGACCCAAGCTCTAAGCAGGAAGATACAGAACTTCTGAGTTCCAAGGTTGTCAGCGCTGAAATACCTGTACTAGATCCAAACATTTCTGTAGTAGAACCAACCATACCTGTACTAGAACCATCAACGCCAATATCTGAGGTCGAACCCACTCCACCAATTTCTCCACTGACCATTGCCCCACCATCACCTCCATCCAGCCAAAGTATCTCCGATGTACTGTTAACATCTCAACAGAGCATTTCTGAGGTATGAAAAACACACCAAATCTGCAGTTTTGTTTTTCCACTAATGCATGTGTTTTTCTTACATTCCATATGTTTTGTTTTCAGACTCTAAATGGCAGCAGTAGTTATCTTCAAAGCTTCGATGTAAGGCCCATGATGGCAGCTCCTGTTTTTACGAAGGTAGAGCAAACACAGCTTGTATTTCTAAATCTTGACATTGAGCACCAATTAAGTATAAATTAATGCTTGGAAAAAAAAACATATACGTATGATAATATTTTCACGTGTTTTAAACTTTTGCATGCATGCCTGTCCCAAATCCAGTGAGTCAAAACCTTGGTATGCAGTCAGACTTACGATTTTTGCTTGGCAGGCTGCAAATCCAGTGCAAGCCATGTTTAGAAATATCATAAAGCCTTGGTGGTGTTCCAGTTTGACTTGGGCCAGTAAGAAACCAACTAGCAATGCACATCAACCCCACAGAACACCCTTTAAAATGCATAAAAGGCACTGTTCACTCTCAGAAACAAATTGTACCTTTAGGGATACAACAGTTTGTCACTGGGGCAGTACCCTCAAAGGGACTCCTTTGTACCTAAAGGGTGCATGTTAGGAACATAAAAGTACATATTACTACCTTAAGGGTACATATTACTATTCTAGGGTACTATTATGCACCCATTAGGGGTAAAGAAGATACAAAGGTGTCCCTTTGCGGGTATTGCCTAAGTGACCAGCTTTTTTTTTTTTTTGGACAGTGTATAGAGTAGCAATGCCCTGGCGGCTATCCAAAAATCATCATGGCAATAGCTATTATCTTCAGAAAAATTAAAACCTAGTTTTACAGGTTTTCCATTCCATTGTCATTGTACACAATTGTCTCTTTTGCTGTAGAACCTCCAGGATGTCCTGGCTGTAGAGAGTCAGTTGGTAGTTCTTGAGTGCAGAGTAAAAGGCATTCCCTCCCCTACAGTGGACTGGTACCGGGAGGGAACACTTATTGAAGATTCCCCAGACTTCAGAATCCTTCAGAAGAGTATGTATAATTTTAGTGCGCAGTGCATTTAGATATGTGGTTGGATCCATCCTTGAAAACTGCTGAAAATGTTTCAACTTGAAAGAAAAGTTTACAGTGCTTGACTCTTTCTTCTTAAAATTGTTATCTGACAATTCACACATTCTGCTTTTTTCATCCCAGAACCAAGATCCATGGCTGAGTCTGGTAGGTGGATTTGATTACCCTTGCTTTGCCAAGGTAATTATTTCATGACTCTAATCACCTAACATTGCACCATTTCTCTGTTTGGTGTGGACATCAGAGGAGATATGTACTTTGGTTATTGCGGAGGTCTTTCCAGAGGATTCTGGAACATTTACTTGCATAGCCAGCAATAAATATGGCACAGTTTCCAGTACTGCAGTATTGAGAGTAAAAGGTAATTTAGTTTTATTGTTGAGGAATCTATTATTGGATCAGCTTATGATTGCTTAAGTTCATAATGAGATAAAAATGAATACATATATCACATCTCAAGTCTAATTCTGAACAATATTTTGTCTGCATCGATAGGACACAATAAGAACAGCACCAATCCTAAAACAACAAGCACTTTAACAGTGGAATCCTCCCTCCAAAAGATTCCGGCAACAGAACTGATGTCAACATCTTTAAAGCATAAACCAGATGTTCCTCTGGTAAACAACAAACTTCACTCAAGTATGATTTGCCTTGACCCTTTGAAATCTGGATTTAAGCATTCAGACATTCAGGACTCTGGAACGCCTCTCTCAGATTCCCTAAATCCTCGTACCCTTCGCCGTGATCTCACCACTAGCCTACCTAGTCTAAATCCTCTCAGCATTGGAAAATACAGCTCAGATACTTTAAGGACTAGTTTACCTCAGCTAGACCCACTCAGCTTCAGTTCTTCTTCACTGAACTCAGATTCAAACCATAAGCCTCTCAGCTCTAGCACAACACACTTTGATTCAGGAGGGTCCGGTTTTAAGCCTTCCACAGAAGTGACCCAAAGTCCACCAAACGGATCAGCCTTCAGCATCACTATGAGCTCTGATGCCTCGGTAGAACCATTACCAAATGGTTCAAAACCAACCCCCAGCCCTTCTGTTACTAGTTTCCCACCAGTAAACTGCAGTAACCATCAAGAGCGGCCAACTGTTAAACCCCTACCAGATACCCCAACTTCTTGCCTCAAGACAAGACCCGAGGGTATATTAGGGAATCACAACGAATCCCGCTCTAGTTCCCGAGTTGGCCTCCGTGTAACCTTTAAACTCCTGGAAGATGAAGACGAGGAGGAGAAAGGAATGTCATCTAAAGAACCACCACCAGTGTTGGCTAAACCAAAATTGTAAGTACCAACTTCAGAGTGTTGCAAGACAACTTGAGAGTAAAATTATGTTTTAGGACTATCTGAAGTAGAAAACATGCTTGTTTTCCCCTTCATTTGTCTTATCTTAGAGACCCAGTGCAGCTTCAGATCCTCCACAACCAGGTGCTTTTGGAACAGTGGCAGGAAGATGCCTCCCCAAGCCAAGATTCACCACATTTAGACAGGACCAGTTGTGAGCCACCGCCTGTCAAGCCAACTCACCCTCCTGCAAATTCAGTTCCATCCCAACTCCAACCACCTCCTCTTGTAATTAACTCTGCTCCAATTCCTCTGCAGATCCCTGCATCTGTCCCTCTACTTCCTACAGTACCTGCTTCCATATTAAAAGCTGTACCTGTATCTCAATTGAGCATGCCTTTAACCAATTCCATGCCCTTGCCTCAACTTACTCCATCAGCCACAACCTTACACAACCATCCTCCAATACCTCAACAAAATCTGGTTCCTACTACTTTAAGTACTGTTCCACCAGGTATAGTTCCCTCTAACCTACTAACCCAACCGAATGTGGTGCCCACTCCTCCTCAGCTGAATTTGGGGCCAATCTCACCCAATGTGGCTCCAGTTACCCCTATGCCAAATGTGATCCCAACAATCCCAATAACTCAACCAGGAGGAGCTCCCAACATCCCTATGCCTATAAATTTGGGACCTTCTGTACATTTTCCTCAACTTATCATGGCTCCAACCACCCAACCAAACCCCAACCATGTGGCCAATGTTCCACCCATTACTTCTTCCACTCATATTTCACAAATAAACATTAATCCAACCATGCAGATATACTCTGTTCCCGTTAGTGACACGAGTGTTGCCAGAACACAGGCACTGATGTCACCTAATGCATCAGTGGTGAACAACACTGGACCAAAGTTAAATACCACCACAAGTTCTCATCCCAGCATGGCTCCACAAGACACACATTCTCAAGGTGTGTCGTATCCACCCCTGAGTAAAATCACCTCACCACATCAAGTGAGAAATCAACCTGCACCCATCCCAAGTCCAATATCTCCACCTCCGTTGATTGACAGCCAGCCTCCACTTCCCGGGATTATTCCGATCTCCACCAAGAGCTTCAGCTACACAAGGCCGAAGGAGTTCATCGCAGCCCAGATGCTCTCTCCTATCAGGAGTCCTTCCCCAACCGAGTCTCCTGTTCCAATGCTCCATGAATTAGCTGCACAGATATTCCCGAAGTCGACACGGGAGCTCACGTCGCCCGTCAACCAGTTATCTCCGTCCCCAAGAAAGTTCCCAACAAGAGTTCTGGAGTGTCCAAGCAGCCCACCATATGTGTCCTCACCACCTCTACTGCCTCCTGGGCTGGTGAATTCACTGTTTTCTTTTAGAACTCAGTCACCCCCACAAGCTTCTTCACCAACGTCTAGCAGCTCCACTCCTAGCCCCATCCAAAATCCAGTGGCCTTCCTTAGTTCAGTCCTTCCTTCACTTCCAATATATTCTCTGACCAATGCCATGGGCCTGCCGAAGAGGGCCCCACCTGGGTAAGCAAATACAAACACAACATTTCATTATAACAGAGGTTCTCAACCCTGCTCCTTGGGATCCACTCTCCTGCCGAGTTTAACTCCAACCCTAATCAACCACACCTGAAGGTAATCAAGTTCTTTAGATTAGCTTGAAAATGCACATGCAGGTGTGCTGAAGCAGGTTGTAAATAAACTGTACAGGACAGTGGGTCCCCAGGAGTAGGGTTGAAGACCTCTGCATTATAATATTGTAATATCATAAAATGGTTTAAAGGTCACACTTTCTCTTAAAGGGGGCATGATGACATGGATTTTTTTTTTAATAGGTTTCTTGAGTTTACTTATGTTAATTAAGTTTTTTGCTAAAAAAAAACGAATAAATATGTGGGAAAACAGTCATTTCCAGACAAAGCATTATGAAATAATTTACTTACGTTTGTGATGCAGCTGCAGTCAGATCTAGCACTGTTTCATCTTTCAACAAATGTTTCTTTGTGAACTCTCCATTACACTGTGCCTCGTTTACAAAACAAAATGCTCTGATCGATCCTCAGACACAATCCAGGACACCATTAAAAATAAACTATCCACTTGTTCCTTACGCTGGGATCCTTCTGATATCTGTACAAAGACATGAACGAGCTGATTAAACCAAACGCGTCAAAGCGATCATTCTTTCACTCCATTTGTCCTGTTGATGACCGACTCGAGCGCGTGCACTGTCAGAAAGTGAACGCACATCTGTATACTGTATCCAGTGTAGACAAGACAGCGGCAGTGATTGTAATTTCTGTTTGCTTTTGACGCAAAGCGACACTCGCATTCAGCGTGACAAGTGTCCGTTAAGCTGTTAAGCGTCTGAACACCAGTGGGCGGGGCCTATGGTGAGAAGATGACTATTTGTCAATGTCTTGCTGTGGAGGCAGTGTTTATGCAAATGACTGGGGCTAGGTGACATCACCTTGCCCCTCGGATCCAAAACGAGCCGTTTTTGGAGCTTGATTAAATAAATGCTTTGTTTATAATGAGGAGGACATAGGATCTATGAAACTTGCAGGTTGTTTTAATGGTACAAAGACCTCTTATATCCCAAAAGATCAAGGCAAATTTGATTTCTCATGCTATGACCCCTTTAAAGGGATTTTTGTGGAATATCCTGTCTGTTTACTGACTAGTTAATGCAATGACACTATTGTCGTTTTAGAGCTGTTTTACAGCAAAAATTGACTTTTCATAAATATATATACACGTATTTGTATCATATTTTAATGCCTTACCTCAGTCTCATTGTGTTACTTCATGTTCAGGCCTCAAGGTGCACTAAAGAAGAATCAAAGAGGTTCCAGACTCATGTCTGATGATGACATCCGCGAGAGCAAGGAAACACTGTTACAAGATATTGAGAAGAAATTGCAATTTAAAGATGAACAGCTTCGTTTTGGACAGCAGGTATGTGATGTCATAAATATTACAAAGATGGGTTTTGTTGTGTATAGTACAAATAGTAGGCCTAGGCCATGCTTTTGCAGGACTGACAGACACAATTCAGTTATATAAAATTTAAGAAAGTTTTTGCTGTTTCTGATCATCTTACTTTGAGTTATGGGTTTCTTTATGTGAGACACTGTTACAGAGGGTTTAATATTGGTTTGTAGTAGTTAAGTTTGTGTGGGCTTACACAAAACACAGATTGATGGAGATGGAGATGGAGAAGGAATAGGGAAGAAAAATATCCCCCTAAATAACATGTTCTGTGTACCACAGCTTGATCAGTCTGTACTCTAAAATAAATCGCTGCTACCCTTTAAGACAGAATAGCTAGGACTTCGTAATGATATTAGCAAAAACATGTTATTTTTTATCTCTTGTGCTTAATAGGTTTTCAAGCTTCTTTTTGATGTTGAAATTGAAGGCTGAATCTAACTCTTGGTTGGCTTGCACCAAATGCAAAACTATATCACCTGCTGAGATACTTTTCTCATTTCATTAGCAAAAATGATGCCATGCAGGAATTACAGATAGATGTGTATACAGATATAGACATATATGTGTAATTCCTTCATATTTGATATACTACACGGCATTTGATTAAGTGCATGCTTGCAATTTTACTTACTTTTTATTTGCATTTGCATTTGCAATATATTTATATTTCATAGCACCGCAAATCTGTAAACTTTTACAGGTGTTCTGTAAAAGTCTCTAAAATAATTCGGATTGGACTTAAATTAAAAGCTTTGTTTAAAGTCAACATGAAATTAACCCGATTTTAATATCCTCCTCAGCATCACATCAGGTTGTTTCATGATCAGGTTTTTCATGTTGAGTTTATAAATGCCAGTATTATTGATTTGAGGGCTTCATTACATTTAATACTTTCAATTTCAATGTATTGCTGGCTGTCATTTATAAACGAAAACCTTTTGTTTTCATTTCTGTTTGTGGTCTGTAAATCTCCATGCATCATTTAGTGGCTTTGCTTGGGCTTTAAAGGAGGGTGGGGGGGGAGGGGACAATTAGCCATTTTACAATTGAGATAAGTCTCTGGGGTCCCCAGAATGTGTCTGTGAAATTTCAGCTCAAAATACTCCACAGATAATTTATTATATAATTTTGAAAATGCCTAGTGTCAGTGGAAGCAGAAACACGCTGTTTTTTGGGCCTGTCTCTTTAAATGCAAATGAGCTGCTGCTCCCCACCCCCTTTTACAGAATAGAGCTGCACCATTACAGCTCGGACCTGCTAAAAACATCTGTTTTGGTTCTGATTATCATGTTTATCACGCTGAAATCATGCGTTTTAAACTAGATGAGTTTAAACTTCTGATATACGGTTTTCTGAGCGCACACATCCGAAGCACACGCACAGAAAGCGGCTGTCACAGCATGTGAGTACTAAACTAAGTTCTCATTCACACACAAGTTTACGTTAAAAACACACATGAGTTAAATAAAACAATGGATTATGTCTGTGAAGGTAAACAGCTGGGAAATAAATTGCATGTTTATTTTAGATCTGTATATACAGTATACATACAGTAAATAAATCAATAAATCCACTGCTCTGTCGTCTCCTCTGAGGCTGGGACTCTAAACAGTGTTCTGTGCTCGTCTGTGCAGCCAAACACAGAACAGTTAGCATGTTTTGCTCAAACTTTCTCCATGACATTAGAGCTGGTACACCGTTGTCGCTTGCGAAAACACAATAATGGTGCCGTGGGTGGAAACTTACAGATTAAGGGGCGGTAATATTATAATGAGATCTCTTCGCCACGTCACTAGGGGAGAGTAATCAGACGCGCTCGTTTTCTCAGACGCTTGCAGAAAAAGGCTTCCCAAAACAAAGTTACTGGGTTAATCTTTTTCACGTTTCCTTGGTTGGTAGATGCACCGGGGACCTGATTATAGCCCTTAAAACCTGGAAAAGTCAGATTTTTTCATGATATGTCACCTTTAACGACGATCTTCTCATTTCATAATCAGTTTCAATGTTTTCACATTCTAACACATACATTTCATGTGTCAAATGTGTGTCCGCATGATGCACCATATTAACACCTTTTACATGCTGAAGTGTTTCTTGTCATGACAACATAACATGATAAAAACTCTATTTATCACACGTGTGTCTTGATGTGTGACTAGTGTTTGTGTTTACATCATCGTCATTCATCCTGTCCTCCATAGAAACAGAGTTATGGGGGGGACGTGAGCCGCCCACTCGGACCAAACATTCCCACCGCAACTGTCATTAACTATGACAAGGTACAAGGACTTTTCTCCATTGCAAGCAGTGCTTTGTTCTGAAGTGCATTAGTTTCATAATATAAGAATCGATTTTGATTAAAACAAGAAACAAGATGATTCTGAGCTAATATAAAGCTGTGGCTTTTTTCCACTAATGAAACTGCATGGATAATAACTCTCTTTAGAGGAAGATGCAGTCAATTTCATCTACACTTTACAATAAGGTTACATCTGTTTACATTAGTTAACTATATCAGTTAACATTAACGATGGAAAATACTTTGATAATTTTAGTTAAATTAATTTATGTCTTAATATTATGAGCTGACGTGAACGAAAAATAAACAGTTGTATTTTTATTAAGTAGCGTTTAATATATTATATAGAATAAATTAGATTAGTATAGAGATAAATTAGATATGACATATTAGAATATTAGATTAATAGTAAGATTTATGAATACTATAACAAATGTCTTCCTAGTTAATGTTAGTTATTGCATTAACTAATGTTAACCAATGGGACCGTATATTGTAAAGTGTATTGTAAAGTTTAACATTAAATCTTGAAGTCAGAATAATTGATCAAATATTAAAAATATAGCTGCGTCCTTGTTAATTGTAACTAATACTCTAACTCAAATTCTATCACAAAAGATTATGCATGAGCAACTTGAGTTTAATTGAATGCTATACTAACTACATGAGAATATTAATATCAGTGTTCAATGGATATCTCAAACAGAAACAATAATGACATGAGCACTACATTAAACCATCTGCAGTTTGGGTTGCTGTGTTTCCATTGCAATCACAGTTCAGTTCAGTGTCTATGTGAATGAAATCTGAATGCAAACGGTATCTGTGAGTAAACATGAACGCTGGGCTTGCGAGACTAGACAGAGTCAGGAATGAACAGGGCTCTTCTGTACTATAAATAGAGGTGACTGCATTCAGACATCCAGAACTGAAGGCGAGCTGTTACCCGACAGGCCTCTTGAGATATAATAGGTACTTTTAAAATAGGATGGTGTGTTAAAGGGTTCATATCATAGCTATTTAGTAACCTAGTTTTAATTTTTATTTGTGTATTTATTTATTTTTACACCAAAAACATTCATAATTTAAATATGACCATTTTTCATTCTTTCTCTAACCCCCAGAACATATGTTTCCACCACAGAATAAAAACATTTGCGATTTTATCTCACAATTTTCAGAAATTCAGAATTCTGAGTTTACTTCTAGCAATATCTAGCTTTATTTGGTTTTGCCACGAGTTTAAAAAAAATGCTAAAGGTGATTTTTTTTTTTTTTTGTCTCACGCAGTTCTGAGTTTAAATCTCACAATTCTGGCGTTTTCCCTCTGAATTGTGAGATATAAACTCACAATTTTTACTTTTTTCTCAGAATTCTGAGTTGAAGTCTCACATTCTGGCTTATTTGTTTTTGCCATGGATAAAAACCCCCACTAAATTCAACTTTTATCTCACAATTCTGATTTTAAATCTCGCAATTATGTTTTTCCCCTCAGAATTTTAAACTTAAATCTTGCAATTCTGACTTTTTTTCTTGTAATTCTGACTTTTTTTCTTGTAATTCTGACTTTTTTTCTTGTAATTCTGACTTTTTTTCTTGTAATTCTGACTTTTTTATTAGAATTCTGAGTTTAAATCTTGCATTTCTGACGTTGTATTAGAATTCTGAGTTTAAATCTTGCAATTCATGACTTTTATTAGAATTCGCGTAAATCTTGTAATTCTGACTTTTTTATTAGAATTCTAAACTTAAATCTTGCAATTCTGACTTTATTAGAATTCTAAACTTAAATCTTGCAATTCTGACTTTATTAGAATTCTAAACTTAAATCTTGCAATTCTGACTTTATTAGAATTCTAAACTTAAATCTTGCAATTCTGACTTTATTAGAATTCTAAACTTAAATCTTGCAATTCTGACTTTATTAGAATTCTAAACTTAAATCTTGCAATTCTGACTTTATTAGAATTCTAAACTTAAATCTTGCAATTCTGACTTTATTAGAATTCTGAGTTTAAATCTTGCAATTCTGACTTTTTTATTAGAATTCTTAGTTTACATTTCACAATTATGACTGTTTTTATTAGAATATGAGTTCATTCTTGCAATGCTGACGTTTATTGAATTTGAGTTTAAATTTGCCAAATTCGGACTTTTTAATTAGAATTCTAAGAGTTAAATCTTGCAAATTCGACTTTTTTATTGAATTCGAGTTTAATCTTGCAATTCTGACCTTTTTTCATTCGAATTCTGAGTTGAATCTTGCAATCTGACTTTTTATTAGAATTCTAAACTTAAAATCTTGCATTTGATTTATTCGATTTGAGTTTAAATCTTGCAATTCTGAGTTTAAATCTCACAATTCTGAGTTTAAATCTTGCAATTCTGACTGTTTTATTAGAATTCTGAGTTTAAATCTTGCAATTCTGGCATTTTTCTTATTGAATTATAGGTAATCTTGCAATTCTGCTTTTTGATTAGAATTCTGAGTTTTTATCTTGCAATTCTGACTTTTTTTCTCGCAATTCTGATTTTTTTTTCTTGCAATTCTGACTTTTTTTCTTGTAATTCTGAGTTTAAATCTTGCAATTTGACTTTTTTCATAATTCTGAGTTTAAATCTTTCAATTTGACTTTTTTCATAATTCTGAGTTTAAATCTTGCAATTCTGACTTGTTATTAGAATTCGGAGTGTAATCTTGTAATTCTGACTTTTTTATTAGAATTCTGAGTTTAAATCTTGCAATTCTGACTTTTTTATTAGAATTCTGAGTTTAAATCTTGCAATTATGAGTTTAAATCTCGCAATTCTGAGTTTAAATCTCACAATTCTGACTTTTTTCTTAGAATTCTGAGTTTAAATCTTGCAATTCTGACTTTTTAAATTAGAATTCTGAGTTTAAATTGTGACAATTCTGACTTTTTTCTTAGAATTCTGAGTGTTAAATCTTGCAATTATGACTTTTTTTTCTTGCAATTGTGAGTTTACATCTCACAATTCTGACATTTTTATTCAGAATTCTGAGTTTACATCTTGTAATTCTGACTTTTTTTCTTGTAATTCTGAGTTTAAATCTTGCAATTTGACTTTTTATTAGAATTCTGAGTTTAAATCTTGCAATTTGACTTTTTTCATAATTCTGAGTTTAAATCTTGCATGATTTGTATTAGACTTCTAAACTTTAAATCTTGCAATTGTCTGACGTTATTGAATATGAGTTTAATCTTGCAATTTTGATTTTGTATTGAATTCGAGTTTAAATCTGCAATTTGACTTTTTTATTAGAATTCGGCTTTAAATCGTGCAATTCCGATTTTATTGAGAATTCTATACTAAATCTTGCAATATGACTTATTCAGGAATGATGAGTTTTTAAATCTTGCAATTCTGACTTTCTATTTAGAATTCTGAGTTTAAATCTCGCAAAGTCTGAATTTTTTTGAATTCTGAGTTAATCTTGCAATTCACTTTTTATTAGATTCTGCGTTTAAATCTTGCAATTCTGACTTTTTTATAAGAATTCTCAACTTAAATCTTGCAATTCTGACTTTATTAGAATTCTAAACTTAAATCTTGCAATTCTGACTTTATTAGAATTCTAAACTTAAATCTTGCAATTCTGACTTTATTAGAATTCTAAACTTAAATCTTGCAATTCTGACTTTATTAGAATTCTGAGTTTAAATCTTGCAATTCTGACTTTTTTATTAGAATTCTGAGTTTAAATCTTGCAATCTGAATTTTTATTAAGAATTTAAACTTAAATCTGCAATTCTGACTTATTAGAATCTGAGTTAATCTTGCATTCTGACTTTTTAATTAGAATTTGAGTTAATCGTGCAAATTCTGACTTTTTTATTAGACATGAGTTTAACATCTTGCAATTTTTCCCGACTGTTTATAGAATTATGACTTTTTTTCTTGTAATTCTGACTTTTTTTCTTGTAATTCTGACTTTTTTTCTTGTAATTCTGACTTTTTTATTAGAATTCTGAGTTTAAATCTTGCAATTTCGACTTTTTATTAGAAGGAGGAGTTTAACTCTGCACTTGGACTTCTGTTATTAGATTCTAGATTAAATCTTGCAATTCTGACTTTTTTCTTGGAATTCTGAGTTTACATCTTGTAATTCTGACTTTTTTTCTTGTAATTCTGACTTTTTTTCTTGTAATTCTGACTTTTTTATTAGAATTCTGAGTTTAAATCTTGCAATCCATTCCTGACTTTTTTTCTTAGAACTCTGAGTTTTCAAGCTTGCAATTCTGGACTTTTTTAGTAGAATTCTAACACTTAAATCGTGCAATTCTGACTTATTAGAAGTCGAAGTTTAAATCTTGAAATTCTGACTGTTTTAATTACGAATTATGAGTGAAACTTGCAATTCGACTTTTTATTAGCATGCTGAGGTAAATCTTGAATTTCTGACTTTTTTCTTACAATTCCAATTTTAAATCTTGCAATTCTGACTTTTTAAATTAGAATTCTGAGTTTAAATCTTGCAATTCTGACTTTTGTATTTAGAATTCTGAGTTAAATCTTGCAATTCTGACTTTTATTAGAATCTGAGTTTATGTGCACTTCTGACTGGTATAGAATTTCTAAGTTTAAATATTGCAATTCTGACGCTTTTTAGGAGGAATTCGGTTTAAATCTTGCATTGACTTTTTAAGATATTATAAAATAAATCTTGCAAATTCTGATATGTATTAGAATTGTGAGTTTAATCTTGCAATTCGGACTTTTATAGAATTCTGAGTTTTTTTTTAATCTTGCAATTCTGACTTTTTTATTAGAATTCTAAACTTAAATCTTGCAATTCTGACTTTATTAGAATTCTAAACTTAAATCTTGCAATTCTGACTTTATTAGAATTCTGAGTTTAAATCTTGCAATTCTGACTTTTTATTAGAATTCTGAGTTTACATCTTGTAATTCTGACTTTTTTTCTTGTAATTCTGACTTTTTTTCTTGTAATTCTGACTTTTTTATTAGAATTCTAAGATGAAATCTTGCAATTCTGACTTTTTTATAAGAATTCTCAACTTAAATCTTGCAATTCTGACTTTATTAGAATTCTGAGTTTAAATCTTGCAATTATGAGTTTAAATCTCGCAATTCTGAGTTTAAATCTTGCAATTCTGACTTTTTTATTAGAATTCTAAACTTAAATCTTGCAATTCTGACTTTATTAGAATTCTAAACTTAAATCTTGCAATTCTGACTTTATTAGAATTCTAAACTTAAATCTTGCAATTCTGACTTTATTAGAATTCTAAACTTAAATCTTGCAATTCTGACTTTATTAGAATTCTAAACTTAAATCTTGCAATTCTGACTTTATTAGAATTCTAAACTTAAATCTTGCAATTCTGACTTTATTAGAATTCTAAACTTAAATCTTGCAATTCTGACTTTATTAGAATTCTAAACTTAAATCTTGCAATTCTGACTTTTTTATTAGAATTCTGAGTTTAAATCTTGCAATTCTGCACTTTTTAAATTAGATTATGAGTGTGAAATCTTGCATTCTGACTTTTTTATTAGATTTGAGTGTTTAATATTGCAATTATGACTTGTTATTAGAATACTGAGTTTAATCTTGCCTTAGTGACTTTTTTATTAGAATTCTAAGAGTAAATCTTGCACTTAGGACTTTTTATTAGAATCTAAGATTAAATCTTGAATTCTGACTTTTTTTATTTAGAATCTGAGTTTAAATCTGCAATTCTGGACTTTTTGATTAGAATCTAGATTAAGTTGCAATTTGACGGTTTATTAGAATTCTAAGATTAAATCTTGCAATTCTGACTTTTTTATTAGAATTCTGAGTTTAAATCTTGCATTTCTGATTTTTTTTTATTAGAATTCTAAGAGGAAATCTTGCCAATTTTGACTTTTTATAGAATTCTGTTTAAATCGGCAATTCGACTTTTTATAGAATTCTGCGTGAACTCTTGGAATTCGACTTTTTTATTAGAATTCTGAGTTTAAATCTTGCAATTACGTTTTTTTAATTGAGATTCTAAGATTAAATCTTCCAATTCGGATCTTTTTTTTTTAGAATTCTGAGAGAAATTTTGCATTCTGACTTTTTTCAAAGAATTGCACAAAAATTGTGTTGTGAGAGAAGTTGAGATTGAAAACGTCGCTAACCTTCATTAGGTTATATGGGATAAGTGTTATAGTATATCCACCACCCCCCCCCCCACCACAAAGCCCACTTCTTATTGTAATTTGTTTACATGTTGTAAAATGTGTCATGCAAATATACAAGTTCACACTGATTGTTGAAAATAACCTGACATTTATCACATATCTCTTTGTTTGTTGTTATTTTTAGACATTACTATGATCAGTTTGGTTGTTTAATTATGCGACTGTTCTGGAAACTTTAACATTTAGGTAGCTGTGGCCAATATTTCCACAGAACCTGGAAAAAGTAGTAAATATGAAAGTTTAGTTAATATGAAAATGGGACACATTCATGAATGATTTCAGGTAATAAGTTCATGTGTTTTGTAGGAATACAAGGTGTCGAGCTTTGAGCAGAGGCTACTGAGCGAGATCGAGTTTCGTTTGGAAAGAACTCCAGTTGAAGAGTCGGACGATGAAGTTCAGCACGATGAAATTCCCTCTGGAAAATGCATCGCGCCCATCTTCGACAAGAAACTGAAGCACTTCAGGGCTGTGGAAGGGATTCCTGTCACATTTACCTGTAAAGTTGTTGGAATTCCAATTCCTAAAGTGAGTTTTTGACAGCATGTGATGCTCTTTTAATGCATGCACAGAAAATAACACTTTTATTGTGTTCTCTTTATGGTTCAAAGTTTGGGATTGGTAAGATTTTTTTTAATATGTTGTTGAAAGAAGTCTCTTCTGCTCACCAAGGCTGCATTTATTTGATCAAAAAATACAATAAATGTATTCCTGTGATGCGCAGCTGTATTTTCAGCATCATTACTGCAGTCTTCAGTGTCACGTGATCTTCAGAAATCAGTATAATATGCTGATCTGCTGTTCAAGAAACATTTTTTTATTATTATCAATGCTGAAAATAGTTGTGCTGCACAATATTTTTGTGGAAACTGTGATACATTTTGTTTTTCAGGATTCTTTGATGAATAGAAAGTTCAAAAGAACAGCATCTATTTGAAACGACTTTGTTGAACATAAAATGTCTTTACTCTCACTTTTGATCAATTTAATACATCCTCCTTAATGGATAAAAGTACTAATTTCTTTTATATAGCTAAAAAAAATATTAATCTAGTGCTTGTAGATTAATAATTAATCATTACTATTTTCTAAATAATTTGTTTTCTGTACAGTTTATATTAATTTCAATCTTTAAGCATAACAAAAACATAAATATAATCCAAACTACTTGTTTTATTTTGTACTTTTCACACAGGTTTACTGGTTTAAGGATGGAAAGCAGATTTTGAAGAAAAACGTGCACTATAAGAAGATCAGAGAGGGTGATGGGACGTGTTCATTACACATAGAAGCCGTCACAAGTGACGATGACGGCAATTATACAGTCATGGCAGCGAATCCACAGGTAACATGCTGGAGAAAATGATCAGAAATGACTCTGATGTACAGCAGAAATCAGAGTCGAGCCTGTTTTCATGTTCACAGGGCAGAATAAGTTGCTCTGGCCATTTGATTGTCCAAACGGGTCCCGTGCGAAACCGTCCCATGGTTCACTCGCAGAGGTGAGTCAATCAATGCTCAGTTTCATACACTTCTTCTAAAGTTGCAGTGGCTGACAAAGAGATAAGTTTAATGGACTTGTATGTGTAATACATAGCTGCAAACTTCTCACCTTTCAGTGACAACTCACTTTTTTGAGATCAAAATAGGTCACTTATGAGATTTGCTTAGATCCAGAGAGAAAGTGTTTTTATGGGGGGGGGTCATAAAAAAGTTTTGCATAGTATTTTATTACTCTTTACTTCTTCAAATCTATGTCTAAAAAGGGTAATATGTTATGTACTTGAGGTCTGAGATGTGAGAACGGTGAAGAGAGAGAGAGGGCAAGCATTTTGCATTTTAGCTCAGCATTGCTGTCTAATCAGCCAATATTGTCTTAAATAGCCTGCAGAGCACTTCATCTTTTATTACATGGGATTTCAACCAAATATATTCAATCTTGATTTTTGTAAAATGTTGCAATAAGATGTTAATATTTTTTGTGAAAATTTACAGATTTGGACATAGAAGGATATAAGGCCTAGTGCTGTCAAACAATTAATCGCGATTAATCGCATCAAAATAAAGTTTTGGTTGCCATATGTGGTGTTTCTGGTATAGTTTATGTATATATAAATACACACAAATACAGTATATATTTTGAAAATTATGTACATGTTTATATTTATATTCATATAAATTATATAATATATAAATATATTTAATATATAAACAACATATGTTTTTCTGAAATATACATGCATGTGTGTGTATTTATGTGTACATAATAAATATACACAGTACAGACATTTATTATGCAAACAAAAACTTTATTTTGGATGCGATTAAACGCGATTAATCATTTGATAGCACTAAAATATTATATAATATGACTATATATATATATATATATATTATATAAACCGTAAAGTACTAAAATCAGATGTAAAGCAAATTAACTTAAGAACTCTGTGTGGAGCCAAGCCCCGTCCCTGTAATGGTCTCACCACCCCCCCATTACCTGGTGTATGTCTGGAATCAATCCAACGTTGTTTTCCCCAGAGTCCGAGCGCGTGTACAGGAAGTGGAGGGCGAGCCGGCTCAAGAGCGCTTCTTTCGTCCGCACTTCCTGCAGGCTCCGGGAGACATGTCGGCTCATGAGGGGCGCCTCTGTAGGTTAGACTGCAAGGTACTGGAGATATTCCAGCAAGATGATCCCAAAACAGATCTGAGCGCTTAAAAATGTCTGAACATCATTGCATTAGGAGTCCTAGCAGACTTGGGGCCAGATTTACTAACAGCTTGCACCAGCACAAACCGTCTTTTGGAGTTAAAACAGTACAGTTATTTTTGCGCGTGACCTTATTGAATGTGCATTACTTTTGAGATGCAAAATTTATGGGAGGGGAGTATTAAAATGAATCACGCAATGCAATTTACTAACGTTTGTGCTCGTCAAATTACTGGTATTTGCGCCATTATTTAACGCCCAAAAAAAGCTTGTCTTAAAGCAGTAGTTCATTTTCAGAATGAAAATTCTGTCATCATTTACTCAACCCTCCACTTGTTCCAAACCTGTATGAGTCTCTTTCTTCTGTTGAAGACAAAAGAAGATATTTTGAAGAAATGTTGGGATCTGAACAGTTGATGAGCACCATTGACTTACATAGTATTTTATTTTCCCCTGCCATCCGCGCTTTTATAGAATTGTGCTCTAATGCTAATTTGCCCTGTTTGGTAAATCTGGCCGTAAATATACAAAGGAAGTACACTTTGCCATACTTTTAAAACGGGTTCTTACTTAAAGAAAATACTTGAAATGAATATACTTAAGTGCAAACTGAATGTAATGTTTTCAGACATTTAATTGCATGTTAACCTGCAATTAAATGAAAATGTATTATAAAATATATTAAATGCATGATTTAAATTAAGAAGGGAGAGAGCAGGACTGTCTAAGGGGACAAGAACGAATTTGGTGTTAGGTTTTCGGACAACTCTGATGAAAGGTTTTGTACTCACTTCCAAATGGGGAGCTACCACTGTAAAAAAAAACCGGAATTTTACGGTAAAAAATTCGGTAGCAACGTTTTAGGTTTTACGGTTTTAACTTAAATTTACAGTTAAATACCGTAATTTAATTGATATAATGTTAATATACCAACCTATTGAAGTACTAAAATCTGTTTTGTAGCTTTGTAATACACTGATAACCACCAAATGCAGGAGGTGATGAGAACGTCACATGATGAACCAAAGCCCATCACAAGCAGCTTTAAATAATAACATATATAGAAGGTGCACAGTGTGTCATTCACACAAACACTAAACACCATCCCGGTGACACACATGAAACTGAAATAATAATGCAATAAACATTCATTTAACAAAATTAGGTGTAACACACAACCCTAATAAACAAAACTGATAAGAAAAAACTAAGAAAAAAACATATTTCAACAAAAAAACATCAAATATGAAATGTAAAGCAGGGAATTCTGGGAATGTCAATTTACGGTTATTCACTGTAACTTATACGGTCTTTTTCACTTCCAAAAACGGTATACTACCGTAAAAATAATGTCCAATACATGTAATATCCAATACAGGTGTTCACCGTATATAGTAGAGGAATTTACCCTTAACCATTACAGTAGGTTTTTACTGTAGCATTTTTACAGTCTTTTACCGTTAAATTCACGGTGTTTTTTTACAGTGTACTGTAAATTAAAATGAGAGATGTTGCCTTGGCAACTAGATGAAATAAAATAACATTTTCTATTTTATTTCAGTTTTCATCCATTTCATTTCAAGCAACAATTTATTTATTTATTTAATGGTTTTAATATTAGTTTCAGTTTAGGTAATAACACGGATTTACAACATACTTTAAATAAAAAATTCTAATTTGACATATTTACAAAGTGCACTTTTTAAATGTACTTAAAGAAACCTGGTCATGAAAGTCACTTAAGTGGCTTTGTATTCCGTTGTATCATTTAAAACTATTAAAACCAAAATTCCAAAATGCTTGAAAAGTCACTGAAGCATCCAAATACTTTTTGAGAAAGCTGTCTGTTATCCAATACAATGACACGTAGCATTGCAGAAAGCTTGAAGCGGCATGTTTTGTCTTCATGCTCTGAACCCTCCTCTGCTGTTTAGGTGAGTGGGTTACCTCATCCTGAAATCATGTGGCTTCTCAACGGGAAGCCCATATATCCAGACCTCACTCACCGAATGCTCGTGAGAGAAAACGGCATCCATTCTCTGGTTATTGACCCTCTGACTCAAGCCGATGACGGGACGTACACCTGCATCGCCTCAAATAAAGCGGGACAGAGTTCATTCGGCCTCGAGCTCAGAGTAGTGGGTAAGAGCTGGATCGTTTCTGAATGTCCTTTCAACATTAAAATACTAGAAAGCCCATTTCTGCCACACAAGAAAAAAAATGTGTATTAGTAAATCACAATTATGACTTGGAATGACGTAAGTCAAAATTATGAGATAGGAATTCAAAACAAATTGAAATTATGGCATGCTAAGTCATTATGAGATGAAAAGTCATAATTATGACAATAAAAATTCTTTGACTTAGCATATGTTATGATGACTTTATCTCATAATATTGAATTTTAAGTAACTCAATAATTTTATAATTCCATACTAACTAATTTTTGACTATCATAAATTCAGCCTTGTACATCAATTTCAACCTTTTATGTCATAATTATGACTTAGTATGTCATAATTTCGAGGTATGATAGTTTAGATTGGTCTCACACTTTTGACTATTTATTTAGGAATTTTATTTTCTCTCCCTTCTTTTTTTTTTTTCTTTTTCTCTTTTACCATAATTGATTTTTTTGGTCAAATTACTGACGATCTCATCAATTATACCTTTTTTATTAATAATTATGACTTTTCAGTCATACTTTCCACATATCTCAGACTTAACAATTTTAAAAATACTGTCAGCTAAACATTGCGACTTACAAGATAATTATAATTATGACAAAAAACGTAAATCGAAGTCAAAATATGACAAAAAGTAAAAATAGTAAACAAAGATAAAAAAAAAGATTTATGCATAATTTGATTCTTGGTCTCAGATTTGTACTTTTTATGTCACGTTTGACTATGTGGATTATTAAATCACAGTTACGAGTTATAAAGTCAGTACTGTGAGATATAAACATGCAATTGTAAGAAAATAGCCAGCCGTTGGTTCTCTCCAGATTGGGACGTGACATCGATCTGGCCAATTCTGAGAAAAGCCCAGCCCGACTTGCACATTTGATATCGTGCTATTCTGACACGCACAGCTTAATAACAACACAGAACTTCGATCCTCTTTTCTCTGTCAAAATGAACACACGCAGAAAAAAGAGCTGAAGAAGGCGCCGCATTCACGTGGAAAAGCTGCAGAAACACGGGAATCGCCGAGGGATCCCGGTGCGTCTGGCGTGCAGGGTGGTGGGCATGCCACAGATCCGCTCATCTTCGGCAAGAAAGACACTGACACATCCCTTCATCGAGGACAGAGTCAGGTGAGTCCGCTCAATCTGTGGACCAGGCTGACCCGCAGCTCCCTTCAGCACAGTTCCCAGATATGATCAACCACTGTGTGGCTTTTGAGAAAATTAAATGCAGTATATCAACAGTTAAATGAATTCAAAGAACATTCATATTTTTGAAATCCTTCTGTGTCTTTGTTATCCAGCATGCATCAGGACACGAATGGGTATGTTTGTCTACTGATTCAACAAGTACTAGAAAGGAAGTGCTGGCTGGTACACGTTGTCTGCAAAAAATGAAGCAGAATCCTATCATGACAGCAAGACTAGACCTATACGGATGAGTCAATACATTTATTAATATTTCAGCACTATTTAATATAGATAGTAAAGTAAGAAATAGTTAAAATAAAGCATCTGGCTACATTTTAGTTTTTCTCCTGCAATGACTCTAACCAGCGGTCCAGTAATACTTTGGTTAGCTGGGCAGCAATAAATTAAAACTGAAAGTAAACTGCTCATTAATAAATATTTAAAAAAATGTAATTTTTACTTATTTTAAGAAATGTCTGATAATACAAATGCAATGAAACTATAATTATACAATTTTTTCAATGTTTTTAGATTGTAACATATATTATTAAAATTAATTATTTTCAGACATTATTCTAATCAAGTAGAATTAAACTACTATATTATACTCCATCTAAAATGTTTAAAATGTAATGTTTCTGACTATTTTGAGAGATGACTGATAATGATAATGATAAACTGAATTAAACTACTATGTTATACTCTAAAATCTAAAATATTTTTAAAAATGTAATTTTTCTAAACTGTTTGAAGAAATAACCCAATAAGTAAAATAAATTAAACTAACTGTTATTCTTTTTTCCTAAAAAATGATTTTAAGTAATATTCTAAGTATTTTAATGAAAAAATTTGTTCTAATAATTAAAATCGAAATTAAAAACTACTATGACACTCTATCTAAAACTATTGTAATTAAATATTTATAATTATTTAAAGAAATTTTTCTAATAAGTAAAAATTAAATTAAACTACTATATTACACTCTCTCTAATAACTATTTTATATAATTTCTCCAATTATTGTTAAGACAGTTTTCTAATAATAAAAATTTAATTAAACGATATTAACTCTATCTAAATAAACGATTTTAAATGTCATATTTCTAATTATTTAAGGAATTGTTTAAAATATTAATTAATTTAAGTATTAATGTAAGATCTAATTAATTAAATTAATCTTATCATTTGTATCTAGTTCATGGTCCATTGTAGGTACTAGGGAAGTGAACTGCAAAAAGTGATAATAAAGATGAGAAGAAATTCTAATAAGAAATGGTAACCAGTTAAGCCCCTAAATATACATTTTACTGTACATTTATATATTGTACAACGTAACAATTTAACACAACAAAGACTGAAAGGTTGTTGTTGTGTAAACTAGTGACTATAATAAAATAATTGACGTTTACTCAAAGCAGCAACCCAAGATGCAAAAGATTTTCATGCACCCAGTTATGTACAAAAACGTGTGTTTTGCAGCTCGTGGTATCAGCCGTTCATGCACCGATTGAGAAACGCAGCTAAGCGCGGAGCGATACGCTGCTACTCCTCACCGGGTACGGGCTCTGGATATAAAGTCAGAATTTCCAATGAGCGACACGGCCCCTGTCACAGTCTCGCCTCACCAACCAGAGCGAAAGGGTAGAAAGGGAGGAGCCGTAGATGCTCGCAGGTTAATGCTGGCGGCACAGAGGATATTAAAGACAACACGTTGGCTGAGTGGGTGGGAGTTGCATCTACACAGCAAACAAGGATCTGATGTTTATCACCCCCTTCCATGTTTGTAGTTGTATATGTCTTTCACGGGCCTATCATTAAAGAATAGTTAAGCCAAATATTGAAATGAGCTTAAAAATTGCTATCTCAGGCCCTCTAATATGTAGATGAGTTTGCCATCTTCATCGATTGGAGAAATGTAGCATGGCATCAGGGGTATCAGCAATGGATGCTCTGCAGGAATGGTGCGCAGAATGAGAGTCCAACAAGTCTGATAAAAACATCCAATAATCACCGAACTCCAGTCCAGCATGAACATCTGTCGAGAAGACAAAAGGAGAAAACATCCAGCAGTAAGACGTTTTTAACTTCAACCATTATTTCAGCTGAAATACCAAGTCCATAATCCATAAGAACGCTTCCTCCAGTGAAAAAGTGTCTGGGTCTGACTCAGGAGAGAAATCTGATCAGATCAAGCACCGTTTAAACAGCTCTAAACAACACGTGTGTCATCGGACACAAAAGCAGTGTTAAGTTGGTGGGGTATATTTGTAGCAATAGCCAGAAATACATTGTATGGGTCAAAACTATCGATTTTTATTTTATGCAAAAATCATTAGGATATTAAGTAAATATAATGTTCCATGAAGATATTTTGTAAATTTCCTACCATAAATCTATCAAAACTTAATTTTTAATTAGTAAAATGCATTGCTAAGAAGATAATTAATTAGAAGTAGTTGTATCTCGGCCAAATATTGTTCTATCATAACAAACTATACATCAATGGAAAGATTATTTATTGAGTAATGGAAATTCAATGTCAAAAAAAATGGAACTTATGGATAGTTTTGTGGTGCAGGGTAAATATGTGGCTGATTTTGAGGTGAGAGACAACAGGAGATGGACTTTTTCACTGAACGAAACATTATTATGGAATATGGACTATTTTGGCCAGAAGTGAAGTTTAAACGTCTTAATGCTGGATGTGTTTCAGCTTTTGTCTTCTCAAGTCATTAACTGATGGACTGGAGTGCTGTGGATTACTTGTGGATTATTGTGATGTTTTTATCAGCTGTTTGAATCTCATTCTCGCGGCACCCATTCACTGCAGTGTATCCATCGGTGAGCAAGTGATGCAATGCTAAATATCTCCAGTAGAGAAGAGACAAAATAACTACATCTTGGACGGCCTGAAGGTGAGCACATTTTCAGCCAATTTTAAGTTTTTGGCTGAACTGTATTTGGATATACTGGTAGATGAGCATCTGAACATGTTGTTTTTCCTCACTGCATTTAACTTTATTTGCACATGATTTTTTCCTTTAATTATGATGAAATGTGTGCCATTTGAGGCATTATGCAATTAAATGTAATTTTTTGGGGCTGTTGTGCCCTTAGCATTTGAATCTGGTCTTTTGATTAGACTGTGTGTCTGTTGCATTACCAGCTGTGAATGTGAGCTTCAGCTGGTTTTATTCAACAAATCTATTTAACACATGCACTTCTGCTATTGTTTCATGTTTCAGTATAATAAAGAAAGCATGAAAGATTTAGAAAGCGAGATGTAGATCAGTGAGATTTAAAGATTTCTTTTAAACTAAACTATATTTTGCAGATGTCCCACTGTCATCTGATCCTAAATGAAACCGTTGTTAAACTGATCAAATCTATTGCTAATCTATTTAATAAAGAACGATGCAAGAATGGGAAGAATTGGTTTCTCTAATAGAGATCTAAATTCTCTTACGCTGCATGTGGAAGAAAAACATCTTGTTTATATAATGAATACTGCTGCTTCAGGTAATTCTCTGTAGAGCAATATGACAATCTTATATTAATAAGATTATGTATTAAATATTATATTGGATATTATAAGTTGTTGTGGAAGTTTACAAAGCCAATGTATTGTTATACAGTCATTAGAATAAATAAATGCAAATACCTACCTTGTGAAAATGTACAATAGTTGTTTTTCTTGAAAATAAAGTTATATTTATTCAAACAAGGACTTTGTCTCTTCTTCAATGTGTTGCATTGTAAACAAACAGCACACTTTATTATTGATGTTATCACTGCTAAAACATCGGGTCTTTGATTAATAATATAAAAAGTATAAAATTAGTATATTTATAAATAATTAAATATACATTGTGTAATAGAGTATATAGTTTTTGCAATGAATGATTCATTTTTCCATTTGATTTCATAGTAAGAGACTCTCCTCCATCATCTAAAGTTGGCTGACTGTATTAAAAAGAGGAAACCTTATTAAAAAATTAAAGAAATTACACAAAATGTTCTGAGTTACGAAAGCTTGAAGTGTAATGTAAACTTAATAATATGTCATACCCTCATATTACACACACAACACATATATAATAATCACACACACACCACACCACATATATCTCAATCACACACAACACCACACACATTTATATAACACACCACACAACATCGATTATATAATCACACACACATCTATATATAAATATATAATAATCCCACACACACCACACATTAATCACACACACACACACACACAATAAAAACACACACACACACACACACACATATATATATATATATATCACACACACACACCCACACACACACCATCACATATATATATATCACACACACACACATATATATATATCCACACACCCACACACACAACACCACACACATACAGTGGTGTGGAAAACTTTTGTGGCCCCCTTTCCTGTTTTTTTTTTTGCATGTTTGTCACACTTAAAATATTCAGATCAGCAAACAAATTTTAATATTACACAAAGATGATGCAAGTAAATACAACATGCAGTTTTTAAATGATTATTATTTATTTTATTAAGGGAAAAAACCTGTCCAAACCTGCCTGGCCCTACGTGAAAAAGTAATTGCCCCCTAAACCTAATAACTGGTTGGGCCACGCTTAGCAGCAACAACTGCAATCAAGTGTTTGCGATAACTGGCATTGAGTCTTTCACATCGCTGTGGAGGAAGTTTGGCTCACCCTTCTTTGCAGAATTGTTTTAATTCAGCTACATTGGAGGGTTTTCGAGCATGAATGGACTGTTTAAGCATCTCAATTGGATTTTAGTCCGGACTTTGATTTGGCCACTCCTAAACCTTAATTTTGTTTTTCTTGAGCAATTCAAAGGTGGACTTGCTGGTGTGTTGGGATCATTGTCCTGCTGCATAACCCAAGTGCACTTGAACTTGAGGTCACAAACTGATGGCCGGACAATCTCCTTCAGGATTTTCTGATAGAGTTCAGAATTCATGGTTCCGTCAATTATGGCAGGTCGTTCCAGGTCCTGAAGCTGCAAAGCAGCCTCAGATCATCACATTACCACCACCATGTTTGACTGTTGCTAGGATGCTCTTTTTATGAAATGCTGTGTTGGTTTTACGCCATATGTAACGGGACACACACCTTCCAAAAGTTCAACTTTTGGCTCATCAGTCCACAGAATATTTGCCCAAAAGTTTTGGGGATAATCAAGATATGTTTTGGCAAATGAGAAACGAGCCTTTGTGCTCATTTTGGTCAGCAGTGGCTTTTGCCTTAGAACTATCCCATGGATGCCGTTTTTGCCCAGTCTCTTTCTTATTGTTGAAACATGAACACTGACCTTAATTGAGGCATGTGAGGCCTGCAGTTCTTTAGATGTTATTCTGTTTTTTTTTTATGACCTCTTGGATGAGTCGTTGTGCTCTTGGAGTAATGTTGGTAGGCCGGCAACTCCTGGGAAGGTTCACCATTGTTCCATGTTTTCTCAATTTGTGGATAATGGCTATGACCGTGGTTTGCTGGAGTCCCAAATCCTTAGAAATGGCTTTATAATCCTTTTCAGAATGATACATGTCAATTGTTTTGATTCTCATCTGTTCTTGAATTGCTTTAGATCGCGGCATAATGTGTTGTTATTTAAGCATGCTTCACTTTGTCAGACAGCTTCTATTTAACTGATTTCTTGATTCAACAGGTCTGGCAGTAATCAGGGCCTGGGCGTGGCTATTGAAATTTAACACCACACACACACATATATATATATATAATCACACACACACAACACACACACACACACATATATAATATATACACACACACACATATACAGTATATATACACACACACAATATATATATAATCAACACACACCACACACACATATATATAGCTCTATCATCTCACCACACCCACATACTGTACTATAATCACCACACACGCCAATATATATAATCACCCACACACACATATATAATAATCCACACACCACCACCAGCATTATTTACAGTGGGTACGGAAAGTATTCAGACCCCCTTAAATTTTTCACTCTTTGTTATTTGCAGCCATTTGCTAAAATCATTTAAAGTTCATTTTTTTTCCTCATTAATGTACCCACAGCACCCCATATTGACAGAAAAACAGAATTGTTGACATTTTGCAGATTTATTAAAAAAGAAAACCTGAAATATCACATGGTCCTAAGTATTCAGACCCTTTGCTCAGTATTTAGTAGAAGCACATTTTGATCTAATACAGCCATGAGTTTTTTTTTGGGAAAGATGCAACAAGTTTTCACACCTGGATTTGGGGATCCTCGGCCATTCCTCCTTGCAGATCCTCTCCAACTCTGTCAGGTTGGATGGTAAACGTTGAAGGACAGCCATTTTTAGGTCTCTCCAGAGATGCTCAATTGGGTTTAAGTCAGGGCTCTGGCTGGGCCATTCAGGAACAGTCATAGAGTTGTTGTGAAGCCACGCCTTCGTTATTTTAGCTGTGTGCTTAGGGTCATTGTCTTGTTTGAAGGTAAACCTTCGGCCCAGTCTGAGTTCCTGAGCACTCTGGAGAAGGTTTTTTCGTCCAGGATATCCCTGTACTTGGGCACATTCATCTTTCCCTCGATTGCAAACAGTCATCCTGTCCCTGCAGCTGAAAAACACCCCCAAAGCATGATGCTGCCACCACCATGCTTCACTGTTGGGACTGTTTTGTACAGGTGATGAGCAGTGCCTGGTTTTTTTCCACACATACCGCTTAGAATTAATGCCAAAAAGTTCTATCTTGTTCTCATCAGACCAGAGAATCTTATTTCTCACAATCTTGGAGTCCTTCATGTGTTTTTTAGCAAACTCCATGCGGGCTTTCATGTGTTTTGCACTGAGGAGAGGCTTCCGTCGGCCACTCTGCCATAAAGCCCCGACTGGTGGAGGGCTGCAGTTATGGTTGACTTTCTACAACTTTCTCCCTTCTCCCGACTGCATCTCTGGAGCTCATCCACAGTGATCTTTGGGTTCTTCTTTAAATCTCTCACCAAGGCTCTTCTCCCCCGATAGCTCAGTTTGGCCGGACGGCCAGCTCTAGGAAGGGTTCTGCTCGTCCCAAACGTCTTCCATTTAAGATTATGGAGGCCACTGTGCTCTTAGAAACCTTAAGTGCAGCAGAAATTTTTTTTTGTAACCTTGGCCAGATCTGTGCCTTGCCACAGTTCTGTCTCTGGGCTCTTCAGGCAGTTCCTTTGCCCTCATGATTCTCATTTGCTCTGACATGCACTGTGATCTGTAAGGTCTTATATAGACAGGTGTGGTGCTTTCCTAATCGTCCATCCTATAATCAACACACTGACCTCAATGAAAGGTGTAGCACCATCTCAAGGATTTCAGAAGAAATGGACAGCACATTAGTTAAATATGATGCGTGTCACACGGCACAGCAAAGGTTCGTGAATACTAGGACCATGTTGATATTTCAGTTTTTCTTTTTTAAAAATCTGCAAAAATGTCAACAATGCTGTTTTTTTCTGTCAATATGGGGTGTTGTGTGTATATTAATGAGGAAAAAAATAACTTAAACGATTTTAGCAATGGCTGCAATATAACAAAGAGTGAAAAAATTAAGGGGTCTGAATACTTTCCGTACCCCTGGTATATATATTCACACCACACACACACACATCACATTATATATAATCACACCACACATATATATACTATAATCAGACCACACACCACACACACACACACATTATATATATATCACACACACACATATATATATATAATCACACACACACACACACACACATATATATCTATATATACACACACACATATTATATTGTTAAAATCACACACACACCACCCACAGCGACACAAACCCACATATATATCACCCACACACACACATATAATAATAATCACACACACTACATATATATATAATCCCCACACACACACACACAACACACCCCCCTCTATTTAATCAACCACCACACACCACTATATATAATATATCCACACACACACACCCACACACACATATATATATAAACCACACACACACCCATACATATATATATAATCACCACCAAACACTATAATATATAAGCACACACACACACACACAAACAGTATATATATATCATCACACACACACCACACATCAGTATATCTATATAATCACACACACCCATATATATATAATCACCAAAAAAAAAACCACCACACACCACACACACATATCTTATCATCACCCCACACACACGAACACATATAAGAGTAAATCACACACACAAACACACACATATAGTATATAACACACACACCACACACACACACACACATAATTAATCTTACACCACACACCATTATTAATCACACCACACACACACACAATATATATAGTATATATACATAATCACACACACCCCACATATATATCATTATATATATATATATTATAGTGTTGTGAGTATTTGTTGTGTAATTATGTATATATTTATTAATATATAACTTTAATTATTTTATGTTATTTATTTTACTCATAAAACAGCTCAACTAGAATAATAATCTTGACTACCCTAATTAACCACGCCACACACACACAAATCGCACCCCTACATATACATACTGTATGTATGTGCGTGTGTGTTTGTGTGTGTGTGTATGTATATATAATATATATATCCCATTTAATGATCTTTTTATTTATTTTTATTTATTAGGTGCCAATGGCGCCACAGTCTCATTAAATCGGATCCACACACACTTTTCTGCTGCGCTACATCAGGACCCACGTTTACCTGGAAGGCACAACAAAGTGACCCAAGGAATTTCTCATTCTATTTCAACTATACGTCATTCTTTCTCTCAGTCTTTTCATGATTACACAAATGGTGAGAGGAGATTGAGTACTTCTTCTGCTTTCCTGAACCACATGTGAGTTAATGTAATAACCTCTGTCACTGTCAGAGTGAGTGGTGTTTGCTGTGCATTAGAGATAAATATTTGTATTTATGAGAAAACAAACATTTGACATGTTTTTAAATGAGTGGATGATGTATTTTAGTTACTCAGATTCATTTCTTATCTTACTGATTAATCCAAAAACTGCTACGAATAATGTGTGAAGCCATGCACATCAAACAATATGACAACAAAACATGGTTAATAAAAATAATCTTTTGCTCGTTTCTCCTCTTCTTTTCTTTATTTTCTAAATCGGGCACCTGATGGCTTTGACTTTTTTCTGTCGATCTCTGTGTTTATTTGGCACTCGACAATCAACAGATTTCCCATGATCCCCCCAACACTGTCACTCACGACCAGAAGTCAAGACTAAACCAGTTCACCTTGGTGACCACATAATCGTTTTGTATTACCTATTTTTATTAGCCATTTTACACAATTCAGAAAAACAAAAATGTGCAGGAACTATAGGCCTGTATTTATAATATTATGAATGAAATGTGCGTTATTTGGAAGAAAATCGCGGGTGTTACTGACTTTATATAATAATAATAATAATAGTAATAAATATTATTTATTATTAGTATTATGCTGATATCCTAGCTATCTCTCCATCCTCCATCCCTCCTCCTTCCATCCATTCCCTCCATCCATCCATCCATCCATCCATTCCTCCATCTATCCTCTATCTATCTATCTATCTATCTATCTATTATCTATCATCTATCATCTATCTATCAATCTATTCTGTCTGTCCTGTCTGTTCCTGTCTATCGTCTCTCTATCATCTATCATCTATCTATCTTTCTATCTATCTTTTTATCTATCTATCTTTCTATCTATCTTCTATCTATCTATCTATCATCTATCAACTATCTATCTATCCATCATCTATCTATCTATCTATCTATCTATCGATCTATCTAGCTATCTACTTTCTATCTATCTATCTATCTATCTAACTCTCTATCTATCTATCTATCTATCAATCTATCTATCCGTCTATCTATCTATCTTCTATCTATCTATCTATCTACTATCTATCTATCTATCATCTGACTAATTCTGTCTGTCTATCTATCTATCTATCTATCGTCTATCTATCTATCTGTCTGTCTATCTTTCTATCTTTCTATCTATCTATTTATCTTTCTATCTTTCTATCTATCTATTTATCTATTTATCTCTCTATCTATCTATCTATCTATCTACTTTATCTATCTATCTAGCTAATCTATCTATCTATCTATCTATCTATCTGTCTGTCTTTCTATCTATCTGTCTTTCTACTACTAATCTGTCTGTCTGTCTGTCGTCCTTTCATCTATCTATCTATCTATCTCTCTTATCTATCTAGCTATCTATCGATCTATCTATCTATCTATCTATCTATCAGTGTCTGTCTGTCTGTCTGTCTGTTCTTTCTATCTACCTATCTATCTATCTATCATCTATCTACCTATCTATCTATCTATCCATCCATCCGTCCTCCCGTCCGTCCGTCCGTCCGCGATGCCTTCCCGACCGTACTGCCGTCCGTCCGTGGCCGTCCGTCTTCTGTCTATCTTCTGTCTGTCTGTCTGTCTGCTGTCCTGTCTGTCTGTCTGTCTGGTCTATCTGAATGTCTATCTATCTATCCGTCTATCTAACTAGCTTCTATCTATCTATCTATCTATCTATCTATCTATCTATCTATCTACATATCTATCCACCTACATATCTATCTATCTATCTATCTATCTATGTGTCTGTCTATCTATCTATCTATCCGTCTATCATCTATCTATCTGTCCTGTCTTTCTATCTATCTAGTCCGTCTATCTCTCTATCTGAATGTCTATCTATCTAGCCTGCCTATCTATCCTATCTATCTGAGCTGTCGGTCTATCTATCTGTCTCTTTTCTTTCTTTCTATCTATCTAGCTATCTATCTATCTGTCTGTCTGTCTTTCTGTCTGTCTGTCTGTCTGGCTGTCATCTATCTATCTATCTATCGATCTGAATGTCTATCTAATCTA
The DNA here is from genome assembly GCA_018155175.1 of Sinocyclocheilus anophthalmus. Classification (NCBI taxonomy): domain Eukaryota; kingdom Metazoa; phylum Chordata; class Actinopteri; order Cypriniformes; family Cyprinidae; genus Sinocyclocheilus; species Sinocyclocheilus anophthalmus. The sequence goes on along the minus strand of JADLZN010005187.1, from coordinate 78,197 downwards.
TCCGTCCCTATCTCTCTATCTATCGTATCTAATCTCTCTCGCTATCTTATCTATCTATCTACTATCATCTATCTGTCTTTCGTGCTGTCCTGTTCGTTCTAATCTACTATCTATTCTCTATCTATCTATTATCTGTCTCTGTGCTGTCTTTCTATCTATCTACTCTCTATCTATCTGTCTGTCTTCTATCTATCTTCTATCTATCTGTCTTCTATCTATCTATCTTCTATCTATCTATCTATCTATCTTTCTTTTTTTCTTTCTTTCTTTCTTTCTGTCTATCTATCTGTCTGTCTGTCGATCTATCTATCTATCTATCTGTCTGTCTTTCTCTATATAGCTATGCTATCTATCTGAATTCTATCTATCTACCGTCTTCTATCTATCTATCTATCTATCATCTAGCTATCTATCTATCTTATCTATCTATCTATCAACCAGATCTATCCTATCTATCTAATCCATACTAGCTGTCTGTCTGTCTTTTCTATCTATATTCTAATTCTTCTATCTGAATGTCCTATCTATCCTATATCCCGGTCTATCTTCTATCTATCTGTCTGTCTGTCTATCTTCTATCTGTCTATCTAGTCTATCTATCTGTCTGTCTGTCTATCTATATGTCTATCTATCTATCTGAATGTCTATCTATCTATCCGTCTATCTATCCATCCATCTCTCTATCTATCTGTCCATCCGTCCGTCTCTATCTATCTATCTATCTATCTATCTATCTGGCTGTCTTTCTATCTATCATCTATCATCTATCTCTCTATCTCTCTATCTATCTATCTACTATCTAGCTATCTATCTATCTATCTGAATGTCATCTATCTATCGAACTCCAGCTTTTGGAATGGTATGTTGTATATGTACAAAACTTTTTATTTCAGATAAATGCTGATCTTTAGATCTTTCTATTCATCAAAGAATCCTTAAATATTGATAATAATAATATTATAATCAGAAATGTATCTCGAGCAGCAAATCACATATTATACTGATTTCTGAAGATCATGTGACACTGAAGACTGGAGTAATGATGCTGAAAATACAGCTTTGTTTAGATAATAATTTACCTCATATACCTACTCTCATGTAACTGGACACCAAAATTGTACTTATTTAATTATGGGAGGGGCCTTATCTGTGCCTCTGTGTATTAAAATGATAGTACTGTTTTGCATTATTATTCTGAAGCACTGTTATTCTGTTCAAGCTGCAGTTTCTCGCCTCGTATCTGTGAGGACTTCATTTTTACTGCATATGGTGTGGAACGGCGTTTAATGGTAAGAAGTGTTAACGTACAGTATAATGAATGTTTGAGCAGATACATAAATGATAAATAAACTGTTCTTCAACAGATGAGGAGGATCTGAGCTCAAACTGTCCTGGAGACACAGCAGCAGATCCTGACGACTAGAGCCACCTGGAACAATCTGGAACACTTCTTTTTCATTTGCTTTTGATGTTTTTGCATAGCTGTGTTTAATATTTATATTTTCATATTCGTTCATTAAATGATTTTTTGATTATAATTGTGTGGTTTTATATCAGTGTTGACCCTGATGCATCACTTAAATGGTTCTGTGTGTGTAACTTAATCTCGGCCAATCGCAAACATTGTGATTGCATAGTTATTCATTTAATTATTATTTATTTATGATTAATTCATTGTTGACGGTGTGAAAATACCGTGATTTTTGTAGAACAATTCATTATTCCCAGTCTAAAACAAATATAAATATTAAAAAAGTGGTTTTGTACGTAACACCTCTAGGTATTAACATTTTCTTGTGGTTTTATAGTTATGTTTGATATTTATAGCATAGTTTTACGCATTTAGATCAAACGAATGATATTTTGTTGATTTATCTGTTACTTGCCAGATTTCATATTTACAGAAAAAAAAAACATAAATTCGTGTTTATATTACTATACCTGGTCATTTATTTCTCAATCTAAGTAGCTGGAAATACATAGTTCTTTGTCTCCTGCAGTTAAAAAGATGTCCATTTTTAGGTGGGCGTGGCCTAGCAACACGCTTGGGCTTTGATTGGCCAATACAATGTTTGGCGATGACGTTGCATTCCGGAAATCGAAACTTATCGATCTGAACGATACGAAGAAATGAAAGCGAGCTCGTGTCTGTGATCGATGTCGGTGTGAGCTGACACTGTTAGTACCGTGTTAAATTGATTAAAAAACACGGTAATGCGTCTTTTAATGGTCGTCCGCTGAAGATATGACGCTCTGCGTGGCGCTCACGTGCTGATCAACTTCTGTCACTGTTATTTTTAGTTCATTTATTAACTGTGCAATGGAGTCTCTGTCGGGGAACTATATTTCTCAGCTGAACGAGTACCAGCAGAAGACCCAGTGCAGCGTGGAGTATGAGGAGGGGTCCACAGAGGGACCGAGTCACAACAAAACGTGTGGAGCTAGCTTTCATTCATTATATGTGCAGTAGAACTGAGTGAAGTCTGCTGACGGACAGTTTCTGAGCTGTTGTGATACAAAGTCAATTACTATTGGTATAAAATCATTATTGTTGACTTGTTTCTAATGAAATCTGTGTTCTCAGGTTCTCTATGAGGGCTGTAGTTGATGGGCAGCGGTATCCTGAGGGCACTGGGAAATCCAAGAAAGAGGCAAAGCTAAATGCTGCCAAGAACGCATATGATGGCATAAAAAACACTCCAAATACTGAACCTGTAAGTACAAATATGCTATAAAATCATTTTACAATATTTTCATTATATTTACAAAAATATCTGTTACTACTAAAGCACTTTTTATTTCACGACTGCTGTGTGTGTGTGTGTGTGTGTGTGTGTGTGAGAGAGAGAGTGTGTGTGTGTGTGTGTGTGTGTGTGTGTGTGTGAGAGAGAGAGAGAGTGTGTTTTGTGTGTGTGTGTGTGTGAGAGAGAGAGAGAGGTGTGTTTGGTGTTGTGTGTGTGTTGTGTGTGAGAGCGATATTGTGTGGTGGGTGTTGAGGAGAGTGTGTGTGTGGGAAGAGAGAAGAGAGTGGTGGGTGGTGTTGTGTGTGTGAGAGAGAGAGAGATGTGTGTGTGTGTGTGTGTGTGTGAGAGAGAGTGTGTGTGTGTAGTGAGAGAGAGAGAGAGAGTGGGTGGTGGTGTGATAGAGAGGGAGAGAGTGTGTGTGGTGTGTTTTGTGAGAGAGAGAGTTGTGTGTGTTGAGGAGAGATAGGTGTGTGTGTGTGTGAGGGAGAGTGTGGGTGTGTGAGAATGTGTGTGTGTGAGAGAGTGGTGTGTGTGTGAGAGAGAGAGAGAATGTGTGTGAGAGAGAGAGTGTGTGTGTGTGTGTGTGTGAAGAGTGTGTGTGTGTGTGGTGAGAGAGTGTGTGTGTGTACGTGAGAGGAAGAGGTGTGTGTGGGTGTGTGTTGTGTTGTTGTGTGTGGTGAGGAGAGTGTGTGTGTGTGTGGGTGTAGTGAGAGAATAGAGAGAGTGGGTGTGTGTGTGAGAGAGTGTGAGAGACTGTGTGTGTGTGAGAGACTGTGTGTGTGTGAGAGAGAGAGAGAGTGTGTGTGGTGTGAGATGTTGTGTGTGTGTGTGTGAGAGAGAGAGATGTGAGAACGAGAGAGAGTGTGTGTGGTGGAGAGAGTTTTGTGTGTTTGTTTGTGTGTGTGTGAGAGAGAGAGTGTTTGTTTGTGAGAGAGAGGAGAGTGTGTTGGTTTGTTTTTTGTGTGTGTGTGTGCGAAGAGTGGTGTGGTGTGTGTGTGTGTGGTGAGAGGAATGAGAGATTGGGTGTGTGTGTGAGAGATGTGTGTGTGTGTGTGTGAGAAGAGAGAGAGTGTGGTGTGAGAGAGAGAGAGTTTGTGTGTGTGAGAGAGTGTGTTCATGTGTGTGTGTGAGAGAGAGAGAGTGTGGTGAGTGTGAGAGAGAGAGAGTGTGAGTGTGTGTGAAGAGTGTGTGTGTGTGTGTGTGAGAGAGAGAGAGTGTGTGTGAGAGGGAGTGTGTGTGAAGAGAGAGAGAGAGTTTGTGTGTGTCGTGTGTGAGAAGAGAGAGAGTGTGTGTGTGTGTGCGAGAGGGTGTGTGTGTGTGTGAGAAGAGATAGAGTAGGTGAGCGCGGAGAGAAGAGTGGTGTTGAGAGATAGAGAGAGAGTGTGTGTGGGAGATCGAGAGTGTGTTTGTTGAGCGAACCGAGCTTTGTTTGAGTGGTGTGTATTGTGAGAGAGTTTGTGTGTGTGTGTTTTTGAGAGAGTGTGTGTGTGTGTGTGTGTTTTAGATAGAGTTTTGTGTGTGAGAAGAGAGTATTTTTGTTGTTTGAGAGAGATGAGAACGAGTGTTGGTGTGGGAGAGAGTGTTGGTGTGTGTGTGTTTTTAGAAGAGTGTGTGGATGTTGAGAGCAGAGAGAGTGTGTGTGTGTTGTGGTGTGTGAGAGAGAGAATCGAGAGAGAGAGAGTGTGTGGTGGTTGGTTTGTTGTTTGTGTGCGAGAGATATTGTGTGTGTTTGTGTGTGTAGGTGGTGTGTTTTGTGAGAGCGAGATAGTTTTGTGGGAGAGAGTGGTTGTTGTTGTGTGTGTGTGTTATAGGAGATATTGTGTGTGTTGTGGGTGTGGTGAGAGAGTGTTTGTTTGTGTTTCTTTGTGTTGTGTTTGTGATACGAGAGAGATTTTTTTTGTGTGTTTGTTTGTGTTTGTGCGAGCTTGTGTGTTGTGGTGTGTGCTTTTCAAAATATTGACATGCTATATAATACCATTTTCACTTGTAGACGTTATTTTATATAGTACCACACATATTTATTTATTCACTTATAAGATGTTCTTATATATTGTGAGTGCTCTATATAAAACTGCATGTATAATATAAAATATTATGTTTATTATACAAGAACATTATAAAATACATATATACATGTATAGTATTATGTATAATAACGCCGCACAACAATAAGTATTTAATATTAAAAGCATTGATTATGTTTTGAATATAGCCATATTTTAATAATTGAAAAATATTTTACAAACCATAGTTGCTTATATGAATATATATTTTTTGTGAGTGCTCTATATACGAAATGCATATATAATTATTAAACTTATTAATATACACATTTTTGTTTGACATTTTATGATAATTCATCCAGTTCTCTAAAAGGACAACACTATCTAAACATTTATTATCTTAGTTAATGGTAATTTCCACATTGAAAATACCTTATTACCATCAAATGTTGTTCTGTTAATATTAGTTAATGCTTTGAGTAATAATGGGGCAGAGTCGTTGTCCTAAATGGTTAGAGAGTCGGACTTGTATACCCCCCAAAGGTTTTTCTGTTATTGTGAAGAGTGTTTGAGTGTGGATTGTGTGTGTGTGTGTGTTTGTGGTGTGTGGTGTGTGTTTGTGTGTGGTGGGTGTGTGTGTGTGTGTGTGTGTTCACTGATGTTGTGTGGTTGTGTGTGTGTGTGTGTTCCCTGTGTGTGTGTGTGTTCACTAGTCACTGCTGTGTGTGTGCATTTGGATGGGATAAATGCAGAGCACAAATTACGAGTATGGGACACCATACTTGGCCACAAGTCTTCCTTCCATCCTTTCATTTTAATATGGAACAGCAATGAAAAAAATAGTTTTATTACCTAACGTTAATGAACATTAATAAATACTGTAACAAAAGTATTGCTCACTGTTAATTCCTGCATTACTAGTGGGCCCTTATTGTAAAGTGTTACGAAATTTCATATTTATTTTGTTATAATAATGTTCTAGATTCTAGATAATTTGTTTAAAATTAATATATATATATCTTTAACTGCAGACAACATCATCTGTTCAAAACACTCCCAACAATATGACTGTATCTCAGAGAAATTATATTTCCTGGCTCAATGAATATTCAATGAAGAACAAGTTATTATTCAAGGCTTGTGAGTCCACAAATCCAGGAAACACTGCTCAGTGAGTATTTAAACGTTTGCACACATGCTGAGAAAAGTTAGAAAAGTACAGTACCTTTTAAATTAAAATGTGCGCAATCTGCAGAATAAATTCCAGCCCCTAGCAAGAAATGACATTTAATTCTCTCTTATCTCTTTTGCAGATTGGGTGCTTATGTTTGTAAGTACGTTTGTGGTGATAGAGAGTTTCCCGAGGCTTATGGAAATAATAAGAAGGATGCTAAAGAAGCAGCGGCAAAATGTGTTTATGAAGAGCTACTCATAACACAAGATGCAGAGGTAACACAGCATTTATCTACTTGGACTGTCTAATGCTCCAATTAATTTTTTGTTAGACATTTTATTTTAATTTTTTTGGCATTTAAGGTCTTCAATGACAACAGCAATCGAACACAGATGTCAGAGGTTGCGTCTCGTAGGTAAATGATAAACAACATTATGATGACTGACAGTAATTGACTTATATTTAAAATTGTGCTCACACTTTAGGCCATCCAAGATTAGGATGAGTTTGTTTCTTCATCAGATCAGGATCAGAAGAGCTTTATTACCAAGTATGTTTTACACCACAAAGTAATTTACTTGACTACAGGACGCCAGCAGAAAGAAAGTACCGACGCGTGCAGGAATAACACAGTAGGGATGGAATATAACACTAATATAAGAAAAAAACTGAAATTAATGAATGTACTATATACAGAAATAGAAGAGCATGAAAAAAATTTAATTGTTTAAATCAAATGACAGATAGTTACTAAGCGTGCAGGATATGTTATTTACAAAGTGTGCAGTTTACAAGTGTACAAATTTTAGATTCTGTGTATAATATGTCAGTTTGTGATGGACGAGGAATAATTATTAAAGTTTAATTTGTTTGTCGGAAAAACTGTTGTTGTGCCTGGCTTTTCTGGTGGTCAGTGCTTTGTAGCGCCGACCAGAAGGCAACAGTTTGAAGAGAGAGTGGGCTGGATGTGAGTTGTCCCAGGTGATTTTTTTAGCCCCTTTTTTTCCTCACTCTGGAGATGTAAGATCTTGGAGGGCTGGGCAGAAGTGGCACGATAATTCCTCTCAGCAGTCCTGACTGTCTTGTTGTAGTCTCTGATGTCTGATTTTGGGAGCCGGAACCAAACCTACAGTTATGGATGACACAGCAGGACAGATAGTGCAGAGTAGAAACTGTTTCATCGCAGATCCTGGTGGCAGGTTTAACTTTTTCACTGACGAGGAAGTACAACCTCTGCTGGGTCCTTATTTCACAATAGAGTCAATGTGATGTCCCACAATGGAGTCTATGTGAGTGTCCTACTTCAGGTCCTGAGAGATGGTAGTTCCTAGGAACCTGAATGACTCCACTGCAGTAACAGTGCTGTCCATGATGGTGAGTGGGAGGTATGCGATGGTGTTCCTCGCTGTAATCCACGCTCATCATCCAACTGTTTTGAGCGTGTCGCTCAGGTTGTTTTTGACTGCAACCAGACAGCCAGCTCTTTAAAAACCCTCCTGTCTGTAAGCAACTCGTCCCATCCTGGATGAGGTCGATGACTTTGTCATCCGCAAACTTCAGGACTTGACAAGAGGGTCCTGGTTGAATTGGCAGTCATTCGTGTTAGAGAGAGAAACCAGTGGGGGCGAGACACAGAACCCTGCGGGGCGCCATGCGGATGGTGAAGTCCTTGGCTGTGTATTTTCCCAGCCTCACTAGTTGCTGTCTGTCTGTCAGGAAGCTGTTTATCCACTGACAGATGGAGGTGGGCACTGAGAGCTGTGTGAGTTTGTCTGAGAGAAGGTTAGGTATGATGGTATTGAAGGCCGAACTGAAGTCCACAAATAGGATCCTTGCGTAATTCCTAGGTCTGTCGACGTGTTGCAGGATGTAATGCAGTCCCATGTTGACTGCATCGTCCACAGACCTGTTTGCTCTGTAGGCAAACTGAAGAGGATCCAGCAAGGGTCCAGTGATGTTCTTCAGGTGGGCCAACACCAGTCGCTCAAGTCACTTAGTGACCACAGACGTGAGAGCGACAGGTCTGTAATCATTAAGTCCAGTGATTTTGGGCTTTTTGGGGACTGGAATAATGGTGGAGCGTTTGAAGCAGCAGGGAAATTCACACAGCTCCAATGATCTGTTGAAAATCTGTGTGAAGATGGGGGCCAGCTGGTCAGCACTGGCTTTTAAACAGGCAGGTGAAACACCATCTGGTCCTGAAGCGTTCTTAGATTTCTGCTTCCTGAAGACCCGGTTCACATCCTGGAGGTGGTGTCTTGTACAAGGTGATGTTCTTCAGATCAGTCCATACTGACGCCGGATCGTTGGCTGAAAACTGTTTTCTCAGCTTAGCCACTCTGATCTCCTTTGTTAGTCTGTTCCTGGCCTGGTTATACAAAATTTTATCCCCACTTCTGTAAGCATCCTCTTTGGAGTGACAAAGCTGTTTGAGTTTCCCAGTAAACCACAGTTTATCATTATTAAATGATAAGAATATCCTGGTAGGAATGCACATATCCTCACAGAAACTGATATATGAAGTTACAGTCTCCGTGAGCTCGTCCAGATCTGTGGCTGCAACTTCAAAAACACTCCAGTCAGTGCAGTCGAAACAGGCTTGTAAATCCCGCTCTGCTTCATTAGTCCATCTTTTTACAGGTTTAGCTGATTTCAGTTTCTGTCTGTAGGTCGGTATATGATGAACCAAACATGATGATCAGAGAGTCCCAAAGCTGCCTGTACGACAGAGTGATCTGCATCCTTTATTGTGGTGTAACAGTGATCCAATATATTACTGTCCCTGGTGGGGACATGTTATGTGCTGCTTGTATTTTGGCAGTTCACGTGAGAGATTTGATTTGTTAAAATCTCCAAGAACGATTAAAATAGAGTCTGGGTACCTAGCCGCCTGCAGTGAATGTGTGCGTCAGAATGAGAGTTCAAACAGCTGATTAAAAACATTACAAAAATCCACAAGTAAATCCACACCACTCCAGTCCATCAGTGAACATCTGGAGAAGACAAAAGCTGTCCATAATCCATAATAAAGCTTCCTCCAGTGAAAAAGTGCATCTCCTGTTGTCTTTTACATCAAAATCCAGCCACATATTTGTTTAGAGCTGTTTTGGCTTGTAAACGCTGCTTGATCTGTGCAGATTTCTCTCCTGATTCAGACCAGACCACATTTTCACTGGAAGAAGCGTTATTATGGACAGAGGACTCATATTTTAGCCATAGGCAAAGGTTTGAAGTTAAAATGTCTTGATGATGGTTTTGTTTCAGCTTTTGTCTTCTCAAGATGTTTACTGATGGACTGGAGTGCTGTGGATTTTTTGTGATGTTTTTATCAGCTGTTTGGACTCTCATTCTGACGGCACCCATTCACTGCAGAGCATCCATTGCTGAGACACTGATGCAATGCTACATTTCTCCAAATCTGATGAAGAAACAAACTCATCCTGATCTTGGACGGCCTGAGGGTGAGTACATTTTCAGCTAATTTTCATTTGTAGCTGAACTATTCCTTTAAAAATTACTATACTCTATATTGGGCTGTTAATTTTGACTTCTTGTCCTTTATTCAAGTGCTAGCCTGGAACGTTCCAGTTTGAGTTTTGCTGATTGAATCTCGAAGCACCATCCCTGACAGCAACTACATAGCACTTCTCAATAACTACAGCCAGAAATATAAACATACACTTGATTTCAAATTAGTGGAGAAACGAGGCCCTCCTCACAACCCTGAGTAAGTCTTGAACTCTGCAGATTCGTTTGAGTTGAAAACGAAAAACTGAAAATGTTCTTTTTCAGGTTTGTATATAAAGTTGTCATAGACGGGAAGGAATACCCTGAAGGACAAGGAAAGAACGCAAAAGAGGCAAAGCAACATGCTGCTCAGCACGCTTGGAGCGAAATTAATGAGCAATCTGGAAGGACCACACAGGCAGGATGCTTCAGAAATACAGATATGTTTGATATTAATGATGCCATGTTTATTAATGCACATGCATGTTTTGAATTAACAGAGTTCTGAAAATGACAGCTCTTCACAAACTCAAGAGACATCGTAAGTTTAAATTACCAAAATAACAATGCATCTTTATATACAGTGGGGAAAAAAGTATTTAGTCAGCCACCAATTGTGCAAGTTCTCCTCACTTAAAAAGATGAGAGAGGCCTGTAGTTTTCATCATAGGTATACCTCAACTATGAGAGACAAAATGAGAAAAAAAATCCAGAAAATCACATTGTAGGATTTTTAAAGAATTTATTTGCAAATTATGGTGGAAAATAAGTATTTGGTCAATAACAAAATTGCATCTCAATACTTTGTTATATACCCTTTGTTGGCAATGACAGAGGTCAAACGTTTTCTGTAAGTCTTCACAAGGTTTTCACACACTGTTGCTGGTATTTTGGCCCATTCCTCCATGCAGATCTCCTCTAGAGCAGTAATTTTTTGGGGCTGTCGCTGGGCAACACGGATTTTTCAACTCCCTCCAAAGATTTTCTATGGGGTTGAGTTCTGGAGACTGGCTAGGCCACTCCAGGACCTTGAAATGCTTCTTACGAAGCCACTCTTTCGTTGCCCGGCGGTGTGTTTGGGATCATTGTCATGCTGAAAGACCCAGCCACGTTTCATCTTCAATGCCCTTGCTGATGGAAGGAGGTTTTCACTCAAAATCTCACGATACATGGCCCCATTCATTCTTTCGTTTACACGGATCAGTCGTCCTGGTCCCTTTGCAGAAAACAGCCCCAAAGCATGATGTTTCCACCCCCATGCTTCACAGTAGGTATGGTGTTCTTGGATGCAACTCAGCATTCTTTCTCCTCCAAACACGACAGTTGAGTTTTAACCAAAAAGTTCGATTTTGGTTTCATCTGACCATATGACATTCTCCCAGTCCCAATCCTCTTCTGGATCATCCAAATGTTCTCTAGCAAACTTCAGATGGGCCTGGACATGTACTGGCTTAAGCAGGGGGACACGTCTGGCACTGCAGGATTTGAGTCCCTGGCGGCGCAGTGTGTTACTGATGGTAGCCTTTGTTACTTTGGTCCCAGCTCTCTGCAGGTCATTCAACTAGGTCCCCCCTTGTGGTTCTGGGATTTTTTGCTCACAGTTCTTGTGATCATATTGACCCCACAGGGTGAGATCTTGCGTAGAGCCCCAGATCGAGGGAGATTATCAGTGTCTTGTATGTCTTCCATTTTCTAATATTTGCTCCCACAGTTGATTTCTTCACACCTAGCTGCTTACCTATTGCAGATTCAGTTTTCCCAGCCTGGTGCAGGTCTACAATTGTGTTTCTGGTGTCCTTTGACAGCGCTTTGGTCTTGGCCATGGTGGAGTTTAGAGTGTGACTGTTTGAGATGTGGACAGGTGTCTTTTATACTGATAACGAGTTCAAACAGATGCCATTAAATCAGGTAACGAGTGGAGGACAGAGGAGACTTTTAAAGAAGAAGTTACAGGTCTGTGAGGTCCAGAAATCTTGCTTGTTTGTAGGTGCCCAAATACTTATTTTACCGAGGAATTTACCAATTAATCCTTTAAAAATCCTACAATGTGATTTTCCCCCCCCCTGGAGTTTTTTTTTTTTCTGGATTTTTTTGTTCTCATTTTGTCTCTCATAGTTGAGGTTATACCTATGATGAAAATTACAGGCCCTCTCATCTTTTTAAGTGGGAGAACTTGCACCATTGGTGGCTGACTAAATACTTTTTTGCCCCTCTGTAAGTCTCTATTATGTGCCTATAAAATATAAGATAGATGTTGACGTTTACTGTTTATCTGTTGTTATAGTGAAATCTCAGTATGCACAACCCTCGTCAAAAGCTTGTCTGACCCCTCCCGCTCAAGGTCTTCCCTTGTCTTTAAAGACTCTCTGCTGTCAGTTCTCAATGGCCAGAAGTCCAGTAGTTCCTGTCTGGCGTTATTGGTAGGATTTTGCAGATTTTTTTTTTTTTTTTACCTATTCACGTGGTTATACACACTAATATATTAGAGGCTATCCGATTAAAAAAACATAAACACATTTCATTGTATTATACAGTGGGTACGGAAAGTGTTCAGACCACCTTAAATTTTTCACTCTTTGTTATATTGCAGCCATTTGCTAAAATCATTTGTTATTTTTTTTTCCTCATTAATGTACACGCAGCACCCCATATTGACAGAAAAACACAGAATTTTTTGACATTTTTGCAGATTTATTAAAAAAGAAAAACTGAAATATCACATGGTCTTAAGTATTCAGACCCTTTGCTCAGTATTTAGTAGAAGCACCCTTTTTATCTAATACAGCCATGAGTCTTTTTGGGCAAGATGCAACAAGTTTTCACACCTGGATTTGGGGATCCTATGCCATTCCTCCTTGCAGATCCTCTCAAGTTCTGTCAGGTTGGATGGTAAAAGTTGGTGGACAGCCATTTTTAGGTCTCTCCAGAAATGCTCAATTGGGTTTAAGTCAGGGCTCTGGCTGGGCCATTCAAGAACTGTCACAGAGTTGTTGTGAAGCCACTCATTTGTTATTTTAGTTGTGTGCTTAGGGTCATTGTCTTGTTGGAAGGTAAACCTTCGGCCCAGTCTGAGGTCCTGAGCACTCTGGAGAAGGTTCGTCCAGGATATCCCTGTACTTGGCGCATTCATCTTTCCCTCGATTGCAACCATTCGTCCGTCCCTGCGCTGAAAAACACCCCCACAGCATGATGCTGCAACCACCATGCTTCCCTGTTGGGACTGTATTGGACAGGTGATGAGCAGTGGCTGGTTTTCTCCACACATACCGCTTAAATTAAGGCCAAAAAGTTCAATCTTGGTCTCATCAGACCAGAGAATCTTATTTCTCACCCTCTTGGAGTCCTTCAGGTGTTTTTTAAGCAAACTCCATGCGGGCTTTCATGTGTCTTGCAACTGAGGAGAGGCTTCCGTCGGGCCATTCTGCCATAAAGCGCCGACTGGTGGAGGGCTGCAGTGATGGTTGACTTTCTACCACTTTCTCCCATCTCCCGACTGCATCTCTGGAGTTCAGCCACAGTGATCTTTGGGTTCTTTTTTACCTCTCTCACCAAGGTTCTTCTCTCCCGATAGCTCAGTTTGGCTGGACGGTCAGCTCTAGGAAGGGTTCTGGTTGTCTTCCATTTAAGGATTATGGAGGACACTGTTCTCTTAGGAACCTTAAGTGCAGCAGACTTTTTTTTGTAACCTTGGCCAAATCTGTGCCTTGCCACAATTCTGTCTCTGTGAGCTCTTCAGGCAGTCCTTTGACCTCATGATTCTCTTTGCTCTGACATGCACTGTGAGCTGTAAGTCTTATATAGACAGGTGTGTGGCTTCCCTAATCAAGTCCAATCAGTATAATCAAAAACAGCTGGACTCAAATGAAGGTGTAGAAACACCTCAAGGATGATCAGAAGAAATGGACAACACCTGAGTTAAATATATGAGTGTCACAGCAAAGGTTCTGAATACTTAGGAACCATGTGATATTTCAGTTTTTTTTTTTTAATAAATCTGCAAAAATGTCAATTCTGTTTTTTTTTTTTCTGTCAATATGGGGTGCTGTTTTTACATTAATGAGGAAAAAAAAATAACTAAATGATTTTAGCAAATGGCTGCACTATACCAAAGAGTGAAAAATTTAAGGGGGTCTGGATACTTTCCGTCTATAATATTTTGAAAAACTTCTGCCACAATCTGTTACAGAGTGTCGTCCACGGATGTGAGCCCAAATAAAGTAAGCATTTTTAGATATTTGTTTTTATGTATATAATTAATTATTTTTTTTTTAGTCACTTAATGACATAAAATACATGCTACATTTTTTTTTTTTTCTTTTAGATTAGCACCAAATTTTAATCTGTCACCAAATGGCTTGGCCGGGAGTAAAGAGTATTTCAACTTATTTTCCATCTGGTGAAGTTAATGGTACAACCCGTATTGGCGTGACTGTAAAGTAAAACAGAATGAAGTTATGAAATTGATTTTGCCTGTGCAAATGAAAATGCAAGACTGACAAACATATACGCATGTGAATTCTTGGGCCATGTATGTTTTACTTTATGAGTATCCTCCCTAAAGTAATGTTTGCAAAATTAATAGATAAATGCAAAAAAAAAAAAAGGTAAATCATAATTATGACAAATCAAAATTTCAAGATAAAAAATTATAATTGATAGATTTTTAAAAAATCAGTATTATGAGACAAATTTATGGCAAAAAAGGCAAAATTATGACAAATTAAGTTTATAGTTTATTTTTGTCATAATTTTACTCTTTTAGTACCATAATATACACCTCTCATAATTATGCCTTTTTATATCATAATTGTAACCTTTTAATATAATAATATCGACTTTTTAATCTCATAATTAAGCTTTTTTTTCTTATCTGGCAGAAATTGGCTTCCATAAAAAGTTCCAAAATTCTCCAAACGCAAGAAAAAAAAAAAAGGTTTTCTTCTATTGACTTATTTCTAGAATTTTTTTTCTTCCAATACTTTCCACAGGTTGGTCCTAACATGAATGTACAAAACCCAGCAAAGCCATCTGGAGGTCAAACTTCAAACCAAGCTATGAAGTCAAGGTGAATCATAACCGCTTACTTTGTGTCAGTCAGCATAGCTTTTAAAAAGCTTTTTTCCTTTAGAAATCCATTGTTTTGAAACTGTTATGTTCATCTTTGTAGGTTTTTAGAAGACTTTGACTCAATAAATCCAATTGGCAAAGGTGGCTTCGGCCGTGTTTTCAAGGCAAGACGAAAGCTTGAGAACACATATTTTGCAGTGAAGATAGTGAAGAGTACAAAGTAAGTCAATGAAGTTGTTATATCATCTTTGTCTTTAAATAATTAATGTAACTTGATAGTTGCAAAAACTTGATGTGTGTCCTATAGGATACATCATCCTAATTTTAGATTGCCTTTACAGTGGTTGTGTGCCTATGATGGCCAAAAAAGTATGTATATCTAGGTTTTAAAACAAAATATACAGCAGTGTACCTAATATAATGTCGTCATATACTGTATTTCCCTAGAAAAGCTCGTCGTGAGGTCAGTGCTTTGGCTAAGTTTAATAACGCCAACATCGTCCGCTACTACTCATGTTGGGTCGAGGACACGGCGTACAGACACGATTCTTCAGAGAGCTACAGCCTCTCAGAGTAATTCACCAAAAACAACTCTTTCTGAAACAAACTGCAGTCTCTACCTTCAACCAGCTGTAACATGTGTATTTGTGCTGCTCTCTCTGTCTGCTGGCTTTAGTTCTGGCAGTGACCCGGGAACAAAGTTCCTCTACATTCAGATGGAGTTTTGTGAGGGAGACACGCTTCGTGCCTGGATTGATAAAAGAAACTCTTCAGATGTTCATGACCCAGAGAGGAGGAAGGAGGCAGCACAGATCAACAGGCAGGTGCTGAAGGCCGTGGAGTACATCCACAAAGAGGGCTTGATCCACAGAGACCTGAAGGTGGGAAGCTCACTAAAATGTGACCCTGGAGCACAAAAGCAGTCATAAGTTGCACGGGTATATTTGTAGCAACCAACAACTACCAGTCTGTATTCCATGAAGATATTTAGTAAATTTCCTACCGTAAATATATCAAAGCGTAATGTTTGATTAGTAATATGCATTGCTAAGAACTTCATTTGGACAACTTTAAAGATGATTTTCTCAACATTTTGATTTTTTTTTTTTTTGCACCCTCAGATTCCAGATTTTCAAATAGTTGTATCTCGGCCAAATATTGTTCTATCCTAACAAACCATACATCAACGGAAAGCTTATTTATTCAGCTTTCAGATGATGTATAAATCTCAATTTCGAAAAATTGACCCTTATTACTGGTTTTGTGGTCCATGGTCACAAGTAGTTAAATCAAATTGGTCACACCTTACTGGATGTTAAAAAGTGGTCATGAAATGCATTTTTTAATTATTTTATAATGTTCTCTGAAGATCACTTATAATGTTAGTGTGATTTTACAACAAAAATGGTTCGAATTACGAGTTCAATAATTTTCAACCTTCCCTAAATAACCCCCTAAAAAGGTCTTAAATTGGAGCCGAAAGTCTTAAGTTCATAAAATCATTGCATTAAATGCTGCAGTACTGCAAAATCATTATCTTCCTCATTATTTTTTTTAAATTAAGGGAGCAAAATAAGGATCAGTGTTTCTGTACATTCGAGTTTTATTAATATTTTGAAGGTTTTTTTTCTATTTTATTTGAGCTATTTTCTATACACATATATATATAAATTAAGTAACAGAAATGTTTTTATTTCAGTTTTCGTTAACGATAATAACCTAGAATTGAAAAGGAATTCCTGACTTCTGAATTCCACTAGAGTCCTGGTTTGACGCTGTTTTGATCACGCGCATCGCATCCTTTTTTCTTCTTTTGTTCTGTTCTTTTCTTTTTCTTCAGTTCAGCCTTTGAACATAATGTTCAGCAGTGAGGGAACAGTAAAGGTTGGAGACTTCGGCCTCGTGACCGCAGCAGAAAATGACAATGACCAGCAACTGCTGGAACGGACTAAAAGGACAGGAACCCGTATTTACATGAGCCCAGAACAGGTGAGTCAGGAGACATACATTAGAATTTGACCTGCTGCTCATAAACCGTTTTACTGGACTGTAATTTTGCATGTTTCATTTAAATTGGCATGTTCGTGCACAATAATAAAACATGCACAGTAAGATTGTGAGGAATATGCGTTTACAAAGTAAATAAGAATCTATCTGACTGAAGGTACTATGAGATCATATGTAAGTGTGCTTTATGTGAGTGTAATGCTGAAGATTTCACTGTTTTTAAACTGAATATTTAGGCGAATCAAACATCGTATGACAGAAAGGTGGATATATACGCTCTGGGTCTCATTTATTTTGAACTCATCTGGAATCTCTTCACGTTGCATGAAAGGAAAAAGGTTTGATTCATCTTTTAGTCTCTTATATAGTAATACAATCTATGTATTCATCCTGAACACGAAAATGTAATCTACATGTAAGTGTCTGATATGTTACACTACAAAGAATGATTTTCTTAGTATTTTTCTTTAGTATATTTCAGGTACAAACATCTAAACATTCTTAAGTCGAGGTACATTTACTCGAAAACCAAAATGACTTAAAATATTAAGTTTTATTTTCTGAAAAACTCCCAGTTAAATATTATAATATTAAAATGTATGCTTAAAACAGGAACATATATCTGCCAGTGGTGTGAGAAAAAAATACTAATAAAAGGAAATTTTTTTTTTTTTTTTTTTTTTTTAAGCAACAAAAAAAATGTTATACATTTTTCATAAAACAAGACTTCATATCTCAAGTTATTTTGCTTATAAATGTATCTACATTTTAGAATGTTTAGATAATTGTACTAGAAAACAAGACAAAAATACAGAGTATCACAAATAATTTTAAATATTGAAGTCATTTTTTTTTTTTTTACTTTGTGACTAGATTTGGGATGATATAAGAAGTAGGGATTTTCCATCACAGTTCTCCAAGAAATGTAACTTTGAGGTGAGTGTAATTTCATTAGTGACGATGTTGAAATAGAGCATGGTTTTCTTTGGTGCAAGTGCTATTGTGCTAAAATTATCAATTGGTCAATCAATTTAAATATTAGCCTGCTATGATCACTTACTCAAAGCTGATCGTTACCTAACATGCGGACTCGTTTTTCATGGCTGTTGAAACAGCACAAGCTCATAGATCGAATGCTGAGTCCCAGTCCTGACGAGAGACCAGACGCCTCCGAGCTGATCAGTGAGCTGGACCGGTATACTAACATCCTGAAAGCAGATAAAGACAACAGGACCATTTAATGAGATCTCATCTCTTATATGCCTTTATAATAATAGCAGTTGCTTATACTGTAACATTCAAGGTGAAGCATTTAGCAGATGCTTCCATAGAGCAACTTACAAAAAAGTTCACACGGCAAGTGTGCAATTCTTAAAAAAAAAAAAAACTACGAGGGGAAGTTGATGTAAAAAAAAAAAAAAGAAATTCATAATTTACTCATCCTTAATGCCGTTCTTCTGTGGAAAGTATGTAGTAGAATGCCTGCTGTGTTCTGTAGAACACAAAGAAAGAAAAACAACAGCAAAAAGCTATAAAGTCAGTTTATTCAATTCCATTCAAGTTTATTTGTTAGCGCTTTTCACGATACAAATCGTTGCAAAGCAACTTTACAGCAAATTAAGTTTCTACAATATTTAGTGGTATCTTTAAAAAAAAACTCCTCTCTGATCATGCTGTTGTATTACTGTAATTCAGCCTGAATTTATCTGGTCAAGAATCAATGGTTGACAAATATAACTTGAGTGTTGATTCACTCAGTTTCTATTTACATGAATTTCCTTTGGAACAGAAGTTGAATCCAGTCAGTCTTTATTGTGAACCTGTCTGTATTGCATAATATTCTGTAACAATAAATCATGGAGCTTTAAACCTTGTCTACAGTATGCATTTGTATCCATGCTTTTCTCTTTTTTGCTGTCTGTGAAAGTTTTCTTATTTGCTCACATCTGATTTTATATTATTGGGATGTTCTTGTGAAAATATATATATTTTTTAAATCTGTTTAAGCATACTTCAATTGCTAGGCTGTCATTGTAAATAAAAATCCTGTAGAATTACCTACTCAATCCCTCGTCTAAAAATGTCAGAATTGGGTCTAAGATATCAGTCTATTCCAGAACATTAGCTAAAGAGAGAGATACTTTTTATTTATCAGTATGCTTGTATAATATATTTATTGAAATGGTACACAGTCATGCCAATAAAGCTCATTTGAATTCAATTGAATTGAGAAAGAGAGAGAAAAGAGTTTAAATGTGGTACGTTTTATAATATTAAAAGGTCGCCGTGATAAAACTCAGACAAAAAGTGTTTTTATATTAAGTACATGGGGGGAATTACTCAGAAATTGCTTGTAAATTTCACAAAACAGACGGCAAGTAACATTTAATTAAATGTAAAATTAGTAGAAAGGCTGAAATTGTAGCCTATTTTGTTGTAAAACGTACTATAATATTTGTTTTATTTACAACATTTTAAAGTCATTTTTTACAGTGTAGTAAAATTAAGTGACGTCATGTGTTAAAATGTTATGACGGATTTCAAAGTTCCTTAAAGGGAAAGTTCACCCAAAAATGAAAATGTGATGTTTATCTGCTTACCCCCTGCAGGGCATCCAAGATGTAGGAGACTTTGTTTCTTCAGTAGAACACAAACGAAGATTTTTAACTCAAACCGTTGCAGTCTGTCAGTCATATAATGGAAGTGGAAGTCTATCTACAATCTCAGGGGCCATTCACATATCGCGTTTTTTGCGCGCTCAAGTTTGTTATTTCAAATGAAGGCGCGCTCATAATGGACGCAACGCGCACTTGGTGCGACGTGCTCATTTTTTCCAGGTGCGTCCGCGCCGCATCGAGATAAAAACATTTCAACTTTTCAGAATGCCGCAAGCTGCAACCGTGGGTCCATTTGACAAGAACCACCACTCGCTTGAAAAAACATCCTTTCCCCGTACACAACATGAAAGCTCAGTCAAAGAAGGAACAGTCTACGTAGCTGTACCGGGATGCCGTTTCAATAAATTTTAGTAGTCAGAGCTACTCGCACGCGATTTTTAGTGCTCAAATCCATTATCCTTTGGCTGAACCCTTCCAGTTCTTATGGAGAGCGCAGGTCACGGTTGCTTAGCAACGGCAGACGCCCGAACGCTTTGGAAAAATCAGAAGCGGGCGCCTAGCGTTTCCCCGTGTTTTAAGCGCGTATGTTAAGTGGCCCCTCATTTAGAGTGTCAATGGTCCCTTTGAGATAGGTGTCGTAATGCCTTATCATTCTGCGATCCGGCTGTTGAACGCGCTCAGGACAGTTCGAACATTGCGGTGAAAATCAGAGGTAAAAAACTGTATAAATACTGTTCAGTTTCTTACAAAGACCGATCGTTTTGTGTCTTTACACATCAGTGTATCGTCACGAGCCGCAGGGTTTCATTTGGTTTTGTTTGTGCATGTTTTTTTTTTACTCAAAGCCGCGATTCCCATCCGGCATCCACTTCCATTATATGACTGACAGACTGCAACGGTTTGAGTTAAAAATCTCCGTTTGTGTTCGACTGAAGAAACAAAGTCTCCTACATCTTGGATGCCCTGCAGGGGGTAAGCAGATAAACATCACATTTACATTTTAGGGTGAACTATCCCTTTAATTCAAAACAGCAACTGTTTTTATGGTTACCTTCTGTAGAACGGGACCACCGTTTTTCATTATTTTAGGGGTTTTAAATAATTAAGTAATTAAATAACCTGTCAACTGAAAAACAGGAAGCCTTGGAGTGTTTTCCATTATTCTATGCTTTTCAATTAGGCTACACTCCAATATATATATATTTTTTTTTTTTTCTTTTTTTCTTGCAACTTATTTAAAAAATGGAAAGTATTTTTATTTTATTTTTACAGTGTAGTCGAATTAAGTGACGTCTTATGGTAAATAAACGTTGTTACCTTCTCTGCGAACATCACAACTATTTTTCATTTCTCTAGGCTTTTAAATGAATGAATATTATTTAAGAGAATACATTCGAAGGCATGTTTCCAAAAATCACCTATAAGCTACACCTTATTTCCCTAATAACCGTATTTTAAATGTTGTGTGTTAGGCTCCAGATGTATGCTACAATGTATCATTCCATTCTAATGGTGTGTTGTGTAGCTACTGTGTAACTATGATAGTGACGAGTCGAAACCTAGAGCTGGGCGTGTTACAGCCAGCTTATATAACATGTCACGCTGAGGAAAGCGAAACAGAAAGCTAAAGAAGGCTGCTTTAAATACCGACGCCGCATTTATGAACCTGTTAGTCTCTAGACCGAGCAGAGAAGGTAGAAGACAACACTCTGACAGCATCTGAACTGCATTAAAAACCTTGAAGCAAAATGCCTGCCGACACTGAAATGGAGAGAGAGATCTGTGACTTCTTGAGGCGAAGTGGCAAAAGCACAGCTTTGATCATTGCTAAAGAAATCGGAGCAGATAAACGCACCGTGAACAAACATCTATACAACCTAGAGAGATCAAACCAGGTGTTCAAAACTGACGAACAGCCTCCTGTTTGGGGCCTTATGGAGAAGAAGAATGAGATCCAACCAGAGCTAAAGTCTCAGACGACCAGAGACACAAGCGAAGTGAAAGATGTGGAGGATCTGCTGAAGAGATCAGGAGGTTTAAAAGCCCATCAGATCGCCACAGACCTGGGACAGCCGAAACAAACCATCAAGAAACAGCTGTACAGTATGATGGATGAGGGTAAAGTACAGAAATGCAGCAGAAGCAACATGTGGACTCTGAATGAGGAGTGGAGCCATGATAGTTTCAGCCAAGAGAGGTTTGTGTTGTTTATTTGATTAAAAACACTTCGCCTAAAGTAGTGATTTATAATGACTATTTGCTGTTTTGTTTTGTTTTTGGATGCCAATGTTTGGATAATAATTTAAAACTGATTTGTTATTGATGGGCTCCAGTTCCTGTCCCAGTGATCATGGACTGGACTCAGTTTCAGGGTAAGCATGCTGGATCTGACAGCTGATAATGAATTCAGATATAACAAAGTATGAATGTTTTGTGTATAGGATCATGCATAATGATTTTATTGCTTTTTGACATGCATGTATCATCTATAGATTGTCTCACAGTTTTGATGTGATCGCAAAACTTGGTCAAGGAGGCTTTGGCTGCGTTTATGAAGTAAAACATAAATACGATGGCAAGATCTACGCTGTGAAGAGGGTCATCTTAACCAGGTATGTTTATACAAGTCATAAGGTAATTTCTAATATTAAAAATAGCAGTTTTCATGATTATGAGGCAAAAAAACTAAATAATGTAATTAATGAATTCAATTATTCATTAATTTTCTTTCATTTATTCATTGTTTTTATTTGTTTGTTTGTTCGTTCATTCAATTATTTATTTGTTCAGTTATTATTCATTATTTTATTTCATTAATATATTTTTTCATTCATTCAAGCATTTACTTATTTATTAATTCTTTGATTTAAAACAGGAACGCTGATTCTGAGGTGAAGGCACTGGCCCGACTAGATCACCCAAACATAGTACGGTACATCACATGCTGGCCAAGTTCTGACAACTGGACGTCAAACCAAGAAATAAACCAAGTGTCCAAGTAAGCAAGTCTCCAGCACTTTTGATGAAACATTAATTGATTCTCAACAGTGAAGTTTATGTGTTTTATGTTCAGCACTTCATCAGATGTAGTGACCTTTGAGCGAGACGGCAGTGAAGAGAGGGATGATGATGAAGAAGATGAAGATGTCACATCAGGAATGGAAAGTCTGAGTGTGACAGAGTATGTCCAGCATTCCTCTTATGAGACACTTCTTTATTTTGCTCCTGTATTAGATCTTTTAAAGGGGTCATATGATGCGATTTCAAGTTTTCCTTTCTCTTTGGAGTATTACAAGCTTTTGGTGCATAAAGAAGATAAATTTGCAAAGACTAAAGTCTCAAATACAAAGAGAGTGTAACGGGGCTGACGAGACATGAGACGTGTGGATCCATTCGCAAAGCTTTTATTGTGGAGAGAGACGTGGTCATAAAGCAGGCAGGGTCAAAAAGTGGCAGACAGGTATATGGCGGGCAAAAAACAAGAATAGTCCTAGGGCTAGCGCAAGTCGACGATCGGCAGACAGAATCAAAAAAGGGGCAAGACTAAAGGGGTAAATCCAGGAAAACAGGCAAAGATCAGAAACCGCAAAACAAGGAAAACATGGAGACTCGGAAAGGGGTACAGGCTAAACAATACTCAGCAGAGAAAGGTGGTTAGAGTGGGTGTTATATAGTGAGTGAGGTGATGATAAACAGCTGAGTGCAATCAGTGCAGTGAGTGCAGTGTGCAAACCATGCAATGAATAATGGGATATGTAGTCCGGGGTGCTATACAACAGTTGTGTTGTCGAGAGTCATGTAATGGAAAGGAGGGACCTTCTGGTGGTGAATAAACGGAAGTCAAAGAACCGAATTCGTGACAAAATTATTTATAGAAGTTAAGAGTCAACCACTCCTACCTCAAACGGCTCGTTCTAACACTCCCCCACATATCTACGTCACTATGTGAATATTTGCATAATGCCGCCCAAATGTGCACGCAAAGAAAGAAGGCGTGGTTTCAGTAACCTCAGTTAGTGTTGAAGCAGCATGTCAGAGACGCTGTGTGTTTCTAGGCGAAATCAAAAATAACTTTATTTGGCCTTCCGGAGTCGAGCCAGATCGGAATCATGGGTTTATGATTTAGTTACAAAGAACAGCACACACAGAATGTTGAACCTAGAAGAGTACAGGGCTGGCTGTGCACAAAGGCTATTTCTTAAAAAAAAAAAGGGTCAATTCCGACTTTGCTATGACAATCTGGCGCTTCTGAATCAGCGACTGTAAGTATGTTTTGTTATTAGTTTAAGTATTTGCTATTGACTGTTCAAATGCGGAGTTTTGCACAGAGTAACGCATCGTGTGTGTGTGTGTGTGAGAGTGTGTGTACGTGTTGTGAGAGAGTGTGAGGTGTAAGTGTGTGGATAGGGAACAGGGTCACATCACAGGCGAGTGAACTGTCTGTCAGAAATCATAGCATGTCAGCTGTCTTAACCGTGGCTTGTGTACTGCAAACACGACACTGTGTCTGTCACGCGACTCTGTTGCCCTTTCGGGCTTGAAACTGATGGTAAAACTAACGACATTATAAACTGTCTTGATATTTACTTTGAAAGTTGAAGCTGCGATTATGGTAAGGGGCGTTTCATTTCCGACGAGTGCTTGTGGTGTTTAGGCCAATCACAATGCACTGGGTCAGCAGACTGCGCTTGTCAAAGGAGGGGGCTTTTTTTGTTGAAAACTACGTGTTTGAGAGAGGCGGGGCATAGAGGACCTACAATAATGTACAGTATTTGAAAAATAATGATTTTTTTTACATTAAAGCATGTCAACACATGTCTGTTACACCAAATACACAATGATATGATTTTAAATAGCATTTCATATGACCCGTCCTTAAGCTACACTGGGCGGGGGGGGGGTTTTCACTAAGAAATTGCTTGTAAATTTCACAAAACAGATGGCAAGTAACATTTAATTAAGCGTAAAGTTAGTAGAAATTGTAGACTTTTGTTGTAAAACGTACTACAATATTTGTTTTATTTTAAAGTCCTTTTTTTACAGTGTAGTAAAATTATGTGACATCGTGTGTTAAAATGTTACAACAGATTTCAAAGTTCCTTAAAGGGATAGTTCACCCAAAAATGAAAACTTGATATTTATCTGCTTACCCAAAGGCATCCAACCCCTGACTTTGTTTTCAGTAGAACACAAACGAAGTTTTTAACGAAACCGTTTTGCAGTCTGTCAGTTCATTAATAGAAGTGGAAGTCTATCGCAATCTCAATTAGAAGTGTCAATGGTTCACTTGAGAGATAGGTGGCGGTAATGCACTTATAAGTCTGCGATCCGGCTGTTGAACGCGCTCAGGACAGTTCGAACATTGTGGTGAAAATCAGAGGTAAAAAAATTATATATATACTGTTCAGTTTCTTACAAAGACCGATCGTTTTGTGTCTTTACACATCAATGTATCGTCACGAGCCGCAGGGTTTAATTTGGTTTTGTTTGTGTATGTTTTTTTTTACTCTCAAGCCTTGACTCCCATTTACTTCCATTATATGACTGACAGACTGCAATGGTTTGACTTAAAAATCTTCGTTTGTGTTCTACTGAAGAAACAAAGTCACTTACATCTTGGCTGTCCTGGGGGTAAGCAGATAAACTTCACATTTACATTTTAACTATCCATTTAATTCCTTTAATTATCTTTAAGGGTAAACTAGTAATACAGTGTGTCAACTATCAAGGGGTTTATTCCCAGCAGATGCATCTGCTAATAAAATGTAGCCCTAATGTACTTTTAAGTCCCTTTGGTTAAAAGTATCTGTCAAATGCATGAATGTAACTGTAACTGGGTCTGTTCTCAGATCAGCATCCGCTGCTGCTGAGCCCTCGGGAAACAACAGAACTGACTGTTTAGACTCAAATCAGTGAGTTTATGTCTTTGATGGAAATTTATGGCACTACAACTACATTGTTTAAAGGGCTCGTATAATGAGGAATCAACTTTTCTTTGCTCTTTTGAAAAAAAACAGATTATATTTTACTGTAACTTTTAAATAGGTCCAAAAACGCCCCAAACTGCATTTTCCTCTGAAGAATAACAGTGTTAGAAATGAGCTGAGGTTTATTTTGACAAAAAAATAAAAAAAATAATTCCCTGTGCATTTCCGTCTGATCTGAATAATTGCACATTTAATCTGAATTATGAATCTGGCATAATGTGATGAAAGCGGCTGTTTGGAGCAGTTTAAACAATACAGTATAAAGCCAAATGGCAAACCCTGAAGAAAAGCTGTTAGTCATTTCACATCCAAAGAGGCACAGCAGCAAATCACATGGTCATGGAAGTGATTTATTTCTACATTTTGTCAGCATAAATCTAAGATGTATTTACATTTAAATATAATTTGAAAAAAAGCATAATATGACACATTTAGGACAATACCGTGCATTGCAATGTTAAATATTGACCCATGTGACTCTCTTATTTCAGCAGCAGGACATATTTATTTATTCAGATGGAGTTCTGCGAGGGAGGAACACTGACTGATTGGATAAAGGCGAGAAATTTTATGGAAAAGCAAAGAATCATAGTGGAAATCCATAAAATATTTTATGAAATTATCACTGGAGTGGAATACATCCACGCAAACAAGCTCATCCACAGAGACTTGAAGGTATTTCATATTTGTTGCTGGGAGCCAACTAAACTTACATTTAAACAAATGAGCATTTTACCCGTGTGTTCTTTCCTTTTAGCCTGATAACATACTGTTTGGTGCTGATGGTAAAGTGAAGATCGGAGACTTTGGGCTGGTGGCGGCTCAGACGGATCAAAATGGTGACCCTATAGAGAGGTCAAACAGAGGAACACCATCTTATATGAGTCCTGAACAGGTGATGCATTTTTATTTTCTCTCCAAGAGATATTTACAACCCATATAATTATAGTTCCCCTTATGTCGAATGTATTGGGTCCTTTTTTTGTAAATAAATAATAAAATTTTTTCTCCTAGAAAAGGTATCAGAGACCGGTCCTTTTATGATGAAAAAACAGACATTTTTCCCCTTGGACTCGTATGGTTTGAGATGCTCTGGAAAATATCTACTGGTAGTGAAAGAGAGAAGGTCAGTAGTATTTCATGACAGACAGTCATCAGTAGTGATACTATAAGCACAGTTATTACCCATATTTGCAAAAAAATAAAAAACATTTGACAATTCGTGCCTTGCAGTACTGGGTGCCATCAGAATGAGAGTTTAAATATTTGATAAAACATCACAATAATCCACACCACTCCAGTTCATCAGTTCACATCTTGAGAAGACAAAAGCTGAAACACATCCAGCATTAAGTCCATAATCCATAATAATGCTTCCTCCAGTGAAAAGGTTGAATCAGGAGAGAAATCTGCACAGATCAAGCACCGTTTACAACAGTCCAAAACAGCTCTAAAAAATTATTTGAGCAGAAAACAGTTTTTCACTGGAGGAAGCATTATTATGGATTATGGACTCTATTGGATTTTAGCCGGAAGCAATGGTTTGAAGTTAAAAACATCTTAATGCTGGATGTGTTTCAGCTTTTGTCTTCTCCAGATGTTAACTGATGGAGGGCTGTGGATTATTGTGATGTTTTTATCAGCTGTTTGGACTCTCATTCTGACGGCACCCATTCACTTGCAGTGAGACACTGATGCAATGCTACATTTCTCCAAATCTGTTCTGATGAATAAACAAAAACAAACAGAAAAAAGGAACAATTCTTTTCATTTTTAAGTGATTTTTTATTTATTTTTTGACGTTGCACAGCTGTGGCCGGATCTGAGAGATCAAAGGTTTCCAGAAGGGTTCAGTGATAGTTGTCAAACTGAGGTAAGGAACTTGATTTGACCTTCTGATAAATATTGATTGGACCGAGTTTAGCCTAAAACTCTATTATGCTTCTTTTTCAGAGTAAATTCATCATGAAGATGTTGTCGTATTCACCAGAGCACAGGCCACATGTAAAAGAAAAGCTGGAGAAGTTTTTCCGTCTGGATCAGAATGTGTTAAGCCAGAAAACCGTCTGAGATGTTTGTGCATAGAAACCGTCTCAGCAGTTTGGTCAGGTCCTTTCAGAATAATGAACTACCACAGAGTACTTCTGACAAGCAACAGCTTTTTGGTTATGATGATTTAATTGATTTATTCATGATCTAATGAACTATTTAACGTTCTCTGATTAAGGTGATAATATAAAATGTGGAATATCTGGGGAGTGATTTTATAAAAAATAATATGAAATAACTTTCAGATTTCTACTAGATTTCTTCTAGTATATTTTAAAAGTTTCAAAAGTCTCATTCTGTTTTCATCATAAAAATACATTATGATGTTGTGAGGCTACTTTTAGAAATCCCAACATGAATGTAATTTCACAACGTCATTGTAATGTTAGCTGCATAAAATGAACATGGATTTACATCTTAAGTGTAATCGCAACTAAAAGATAATCGAAGTTGCAGTTGTTTGGTTACAGTGTAAACCGAAATGCAATATTATATAATGTGAAAACATTTTGTGCTTGCTGGGAAGATTGCTGCTCAAGTTGACTTTCAGCCATCAGGCGTTTTTCTTGACAACTATGCTGTTTATGCTGGGTGGAATAAAGAAAGAAAAAAGAAAATGTGTCATTAATATCAACAGCATGTGTTCTGACATTGGGTAAAATAATAAGGCAGCGGCTATTTACACTAGGTGCAAAAGCGACGGAATGTTAGTTTACACTATGTTAAAATAGCAGGATTTCAAGTATACTACTTATTGCAAATAGTAGCAATTGTCTGCACCTCAGTATTGTAGTACATTATAAAACAGTACGCAATAATAATGTATTGAGTGTAAATTGTCATTTTAATTCAAATTATTAAATATATGCCACCTTATTGGGACAATAAAGACCTCCCTAACCCTACCCCATACTTTATTTTCAACTTTTTGATTATTTCCTTCATCTTTATTGAAAATAAATGCCTTTCCGATGCGATATGAGATTTGAAAAGGGAGAAAAAAAGTTCGGCAAAAGGAGGGTTCGAACTCGGGTCGCTCGCGTCAAAAAGAATGCGTATTACCACCTACGCCACTAAAACTTGAGATTATGAGAGCGTTCTTTCTCAGTGTTGACTATCCCAATCACACGTTGGTGGGCGGAGTTAGTGTAAATAGCCTCTGCCAACAAGGCATAATAAACTCACAATTTGTAAGAAATTATGTTACTTTTTTTTTAATATTACAATGCCAAAAAAAACAACCATAGATTTATATTTGAATTGTATTTCAATGCTTTAATTTGGAAGGAAGTTACCATTTTGCCTTGTAAAATGAAACATTGGCAGTTTATTAATAAAATCTGAAAAAAAAAAAATCAGGTGTTTATTTGAAATTCTGAACAATTTTTTTTATTGTTTTCATTGCTAATCATTGTATACTTTTTCCATTGTGTTCTAAGTATTACTATTTATTTATTAATTTGTTGGTTTGTTTGTTTGTACATTCAAAGATTTATTCCTTAATGACATCATCCTCCAGGAAGTGACATCATTTTGGAGGGAAAAGCAAGTCAATCTCAGTATGTATTAACAATAAGTCTGATGAATTCTGTGATGTTGTTTTATTAGGTGGGTTGTTTCACTCCGAAGCAGTCTACTCTGATTGAAAATATCCAGATTAATGTGTCGTGTTCTTATGTAAGTAACTTTAGCTCTTTATTTGCATCCCTCTACACATAAATAATGAAGTACTTGCTCAAACTATTACACAAGCATATTCATTTGCACGTACAACTTGTACACAAGCATTTGAACAATAATGATCTCAGCTACGAAAGCTTCTAAGCAAATGTCATGCATGTTTTGACATTGTTTCAAATGGTTTGTTTCACTCTCATCTCAATGGGATGTAATTGCTCGTCTAGTTCGCTAGGTGTCGCTGTTTCCTCGCTGATTTCACTGTGAAAAATGTCCACTTTTCTCTTCTAGTCTCTCAGTTTATTGTTATTTTCAGTAGATCTATACGAAATCAATGTTGCAATCTAGTCATTCATGTCAAAATTACCGGCCCAAATTGATTCATATCGATTGATATCGGAAATATTTGTATGTCTTTGTTTTTTCATGCCTTATCCTATATCGCCAAGACATTACCAGTGCTAAAATAATAGTAAATACCAAATTGAAATATCTTACTACTATTGATGTGAACGTTTTAAAATAGCAGTTTTGGGAAAAAGTGTGTTTAACATTACTGCAAGAGACCAGGTTTTGTTCTATAACATGCATACTTTAAACATGAAAACGTTTTAAGCTGCCGAATATGCTATTTAAGTATATTAACAACCCTGAAATTTGTCATCAAATTCCAACATGACATAAAACATTTAAAATGCATGGATAATGAAAAAAGTAAAAAATAAACACTTGCACATTTAATTTTTTGCAAACTGAACACTTATGATGCTGTTTTGTTGTTGTTGTCTTTTCGTGGAAAAGAGCAGCATGAACATTTGTCAGAATTTGTACTTCTGTGCTCCACCGAAGAAAGAAAGTCATTTGGATTTTGAACAGCATGAAGGTGAGCAAACGATGAGAAAAAGCTCTTGTAACACCATTTGTCTGTTCAGATTGGTTGCCTGGAAATACTGTATATTATTTACTAGTGCTGTCAAACGATTAAACACATCCAAAATAAAAGTTTTTAAAGTCTACATAATATATATATATGTGTGTGTACTGTGTATATTTATTATGTATATAAATACACACTCATACAGTATATATTTTGAAAATATTTACATGTACTTACATGTATATATTTATATTCATATTATATAAAAATATATTTAATATACAAATATAACATTTTTCTTAAATATATACATGCATGTGTATGTATTTATATTATATACATAATAAATATACACAGTACACACACATATATTATGCAAACAAAAAAAAACTTTTATTTTGGATGCGATTAATCACGATTAATCGTTTGACAGCACTAGTGTTTACTTATTGCAGATTTGAGTTTATGTATGAAGCTTTAATTTACCAGAGTAACACTTGCTAGCTGTGATTGCACACGTCACTATAAGCCCAAATGCTCTGTTGTACGTCTGAATGAATGGAGGCATTAGACACGATCATAATGGATGAGCAGTTACTGTGTGTGTCTAAAGAAAAAGATATGAATGAGTATATATAGGCAAGAACAACATTACTGTTTATTGTAGTAGAGAGCACATGCTTCTACGGGAATAGTTCACCAAAAAATGAAAATACTGTAATCACCCTCAAGTCGTCCAAGATTAGGATGAGTTTGTTTCTTCATCAGATTTGGAGAATATAGCATTGCATCAGTGTCTCAGCAATGGATGCTCTGCAGTGAATGGGTGCCGTCAGATTGAGAGTCCAAACAGCTGATAAAAACATCACAATAATCCACAGCACTCCAGTCCATCAGTGAACATCTGGAGAAGACAAAAGCTGAAACAAATCCAGCATTAACTTCAAACCGTTACATCCAGGAAACGTGATTATGGATTTGTATTTTAGCCGGAAGCAATAGCAAAAATTTTAAGCTTTGAGTTAAAAGTCTTATGCTGGATTTGTCTCAGCTTTTCTCTTCTCCAGATGTTAACTGATGCACTGGTGTGGATCACAGGTGGATTATTGCGATGTTTTTATCAGCTGTTTGGACTCTCATTCTGACGGCACCCATTCACTGCAGAGCATCCGTTGCTGAGACACTGATGCAATGCTAAACAGTCTTTGTCAATCTGCTATTGATTTGGTTTAATGTCTAGACAAGTGATCTCAGTGTCTTTAATATAGAGATTTATTATTTTATTAATGTAGAAAACAAAGTCAGACAAAGTCTTACAAAGTGCAAAAGCTACAAACTGTACAGTCGAACACTAAAAATGCATTTATAAAAACAATGGACAACAAACCAAACCCCTTCATTCACTTCTCAACATTTCAAAATATATACATTTTTTATTTTGTCTTTAGTGATCATTCTATTAATGCATTATATTGCAGTTGTCTATAAAAAAAACGTCTCCAAAAATAGAAATCTTCAGTGGGAGAGTGTCAATAACATTTTCACAGTTCAGGCCAAGTAAATATGAAATGAATTATTTCCATCATCTGGTTTTGTTAAACAGGTTTGTGTCCGAATCTAAACAGAACTGAAATGAAGATAATGATTTTGTTTATGGAGCAGCAATACAAAAATTGCAACAAAAACTATGTTTCACACAGTGGAATGTTAGCATACTTATCTAGTATACTTAATATATTAATTGATATATATTCTTCTGTATATAATTGACAGTGCAAACTCAGAAATATAGCTTTTTTGTGCATCTGAAATGAGAACTACTGGCCTACAAGTTTAAAGAAATGAACGCGACAACGAACGGCCACATTTTCAGCGGCACTGATTCTGGAAATATTTTCCCCATTCATTTTCTCCATAGGGATTTCAATTTGTGTTTGAAGATGAAATTATATTTAATTTCTTTAATGAGGCAATGCACTACTCTTCCCATGATGCACTGCAAATAATCAAATCAAAAACAACCATACAATATAAAACTAATAAAAGATGTAATACTTGTAATGAGTTATTTCAGTTTGTGTTTGTACAAGAAATCATACTCAGTTTATTTAATGAGGCAATTAACTACTCTTCCCATGATGCATTGCAAATAATCAAATCAAAAGCACAGCTGTATAATATAAAATGATTGACTTAGTCATTTATAGTTATATTTAAATACAAATATTTAAATACAAAATGCAAATATTTATATATACACAAGTATTACTATGTAGAATATAGGGAGGCGGACTCGATTAATTAATTTGCAATGAATCATGGGATTGAGTGGAACTGTTTCCATTGTATTAATTAGATTTCTCTAATTAATCTCTGGATAGTGTATTAGAAATCACATTTACTTGTAAATTAATATTTCACATTATTGGTAAGAATCTATTTCTTTTTGGAGAAAATGATTGTTGGTTTTGCTTCCAGAGCCACACTGTCGTATTATATTGAAATACCGTAATAAATATTGGTAAAGACATCTGTGGTATGTAATATTTCCCATCAGTGATGGGGAATGTGCAAAATGATACCACTCCTCATTGGGAATGTTCTAATAAGGATTCAACTCCTCGGGCGCTAGATGAGACTCTTCAGCTTCGACGTATGCAGTGAAACTGTTGTTTTGACTACCCCAATCATAACTGTCCGGCGTAAGACTGTGAACGAAAGCAACAGACAATTATTCAAACAGTTCTGGTCAGATCGAACATTCTGGTCTTACATCAGTCTAATTTAGAGCGATGCAGCTTTCCATTGAAAAATTTAAAGCTGAGGTATGTAATTTCAGATGTTTTTCTACAGATTAATTGTTGACTAATACCAAGAATATGCAATTGCAAAAGTAAATATTCTAAGTTTTGAATGCTTCTCAAACAAACAATATGATTTATCATATTAGATACTCACATTTTAACAATTTTTTTTTTCTAAAAAGATGATGTCTGGTCTTACATACTACGGAGCCCCGCACATGACATGCAAGAAAAAATAAATAAGTCGTGCGCACAATTGACTAATCCGTTCTCTCGATTTATAAATCGTGCGCACAATTGACTAATCCGTTCTCTCGATTTATAAATCGTGCGCACAATGGACTAAAAAAAAAATTTCCCCCGTTCTCTCGATTATAAGTCGTCCGCGCCACAATTGCCTAATCAGTTCTTTCATTTATAAGTCGTGCGCCACAATGAACGATTCCGTTCTTCATTTATAAATCGTGCGCACAATTGACTAATCCGTTCTCTCGATTTATAAGTCGTGCGCACAATTGACTAATCCGTTCTCTCGATTTATAAATCGTGCGCACAATTGACTAATCCGTTCTCTCGATTTATAAGTCGTGCGCACAATTGACTAATCCGTTCTCTCGTTTATAAATCGTGCGCACAATTGACTAATCCGTTCTCTCGATTTATAAGTCGTGCGCACAATTGACTAATCCGTTCTCTCGATTTATAAATCGTGCGCACAATTGACTAATCCGTTCTCTCGTTTATAAATCGTGCGCACAATTGACTAATCCGTTCTCTCGATTTATAAGTCGTGCGCACAATTGACTAATCCGTTCTCTCGATTTATAAGTCGTGCGCACAATTGACTAATCCGTTCTCTCGATTTATAAATCGTGCGCACAGTTGACTAATCCGTTCTCTCGATTTATAAATCATGCGCACAGTTGACTAATCCGTTCTCTCGATTTATAAATCATGCGCACAGTTGACTAATCCGTTCTCTCGATTTATAAATCATGCGCACAGTTGACTAATCCGTTCTCTCGATTTATAAATCATGCGCACAATTGACTAATCCGTTCTCTCGATTTATAAGTCGTGCGCACAATTTAATATTTCGTTCCCTCGATTTATACCACCCGCGGCCGCACAAATTGACATACTAGTTCTCTCGATTTATATGTCGTCGCGAACACCCCCCACAATGACTTAATCGTTCTCCTCCACGATTTATAAATCGTATGGCGGCACAATTGATAATTCGTTCCTCTGATTTATTAAATCGTGCGCACATTGTACTAATACGTTCTATCCCAATCTGTTCTCTCGATTTATAAGTCGTGCGCACAATTGACTAATCCGTTCTCTCGATTTATAAGTCGTGCGCACAATTGACTAATCCGTTCTCTCGATTTATAAATCGTGCGCACAATTGACCCCGCACCCCACCTCCGTTCCCCTCTGATTTATAAATCGTGCGCACCCATTGACTACTCCAGTTCTCCGATTATAAATCGTGCGCTACCAATGACTAATCCCCCCCCCCCCCCCCCCCCCCCCCCGTTCTTACCCCCCCCCTCGATATAAATCCCTTCTGCGCACAATTGACTAATCTGTTCTCTCGATTTATAAATCGTGCGCACAATTGACTAATCCGTTCTCTCGATTTATAAGTCGTGCGCACAATTGACTAATCCGTTCTCTCGATAAATCGTGCGCACAATTGACTAATCCGTTCTCTTGATTTATAAATCGTGCGCACAATTGACTAATTCATTCTCTCGATTTATAAATCGTGCGCACAATTGACTAATCCGTTCTCTCGATATATAAGTCGTGCGCACAATTGACTAATCCGTTCTCTCGATTGAAAAGATGCGTAAACACAACAGAGACGACAATCCGTTCCCTCGATTTATAAATTGTGAGCACGGTTTACTAATCCGTTCCCTCGATTTGCTAAATCGTGCACATAATTTACTAATCTGTTCTCTCGATTTATAAATCGTGCGCCAATTGACTAATCGTTCTCTCGATTTATAAATCGTGCGCACAATTGACTAATTCGTTCTCTCGATTTATAAATCGTGCGCACAATTGACTAATCCGTTCTCTCGATAAATCGTGCGCACAATTGACTAATCCTTTCTCTCGATTTATAAGTCGTGCGCACAATTGACTAATCCGTTCTCTCGATAAATCGTGCGCACAATTGACTAATCCTTTCTCTCGATTTATAAGTCGTGCGCACAATTGACTAATCCGTTCTCTCGATAAATCGTGCGCACAATTGACTAATCCTTTCTCTCGATTTATAAGTCGTGCGCACAATTGACTAATCCGTTCTCTCGATAAATCGTGCGCACAATTGACTAATCCTTTCTCTCGATTTATAAGTCGTGCGCACAATTGACTAATCCGTTCTCTCGATAAATCGTGCGCACAATTGACTAATCCTTTCTCTCGATTTATAAGTCGTGCGCACAATTGACTAATCCGTTCTCTCGATAAATCGTGCGCACAATTGACTAATCCTTTCTCTCGATTTATAAGTCGTGCGCACAATTGACTAATCCGTTCTCTCGATAAATCGTGCGCACAATTGACTAATCCTTTCTCTCGATTTATAAGTCGTGCGCACAATTGACTAATCCGTTCTCTCGATAAATCGTGCGCACAATTGACTAATCCTTTCTCTCGATTTATAAGTCGTGCGCACAATTGACTAATCCGTTCTCTCGATAAATCGTGCGCACAATTGACTAATCCTTTCTCTCGATTTATAAGTCGTGCGCACAGTTGACTAATCCGTTCTCTCGATTTATAAGTCGTGCGCACAATTGACTAATCCGTTCTCTCGATTTATAAATCGTGCGCACAGTTGACTAATCCGTTCTCTCGATTTATAAGTCGTGCGCACAATTGACTAATCCGTTCTCTCGATTTATAAATCGTGCGCACAATTGACTAATCCGTTCTCTCGATTTATAAATCGTGAGCACAATTTACTAATTCGTTCTCTCGATTTATAAATCGTGCACACAATGACTAATACTAATTCCCATTCCTTATTTTTACCGTTCTCTTGATTTATAAATCGTGTGCACGATTTACTATTTCGTTCCCTCGATTTACTATTTCGTTCCCTCGATTTACTAATTCGTTCTCTTGATTTATAAATCGTGCGCACAATTGACTAATCCGTTCTCTCGATTTATAAGTCGTGCGCACAATTGACTAATCCGTTCTCTCGATTTATAAATTCGTTGAGCACAATGTAAATCGAGAACGAACAGTAAATCGGCACCGATTTAGACTACATTTTTTTGTCCTGCCATGCCCTTGTGCGGAGGTCTGTAACATACACTACATAATCAAGTTAAAATAAGTTTCTCAGTCCAGTGAGTGTTCCTCTAGAAATATTACTAGTTATTCTTACCATTTACATTATAAAATCAGTAAAGATGTGCACAGTGAAGAACCAGCTGAAGCTGGTGTTTATACAAATTACACTTTTCTGCGCTTTTACTGGATAAAAAAACCTAACAAACAATCCATCAGACGGAGAGAAGACATGAGTAGATATATTTACAGTGGGTACGGAATGTATTCAGACCCCCTTATATTTTTCACTCTTTTTTATATTTCAGCCATTTTCTAAAATCATTTAAGTTTTTTTTTTTTCATCATTAATGTACACACAGCCCCCCATACTGACAGAAAAACACAGAAATGTTGACATTTTTGCAAATTTATTAAAAAAAAAAAAACTGAATATCACATGGTACTAAGTTTCAGAACCTTTGCTGTGACACTCATATATTTAACTCAGGGTGCTGTCCATTTCTTCTGATCATCCTTGAGGTGTTTCTACACCTTCATTTGAGTCCAGCTGTTTTTGATTATACTGATTGGACTTGATTATGAATGCCACACACCTGTCTATATAAGACCTACAGCTCACAGTGCATGTCAGAGCAAATGAGAATCATGAGGTCAAAGGAACTGCCTGAAGAGCTCAGAGACAGAATTGTGGCAAGGCACAGATCTGGCCAAGGTTACAAAAATTTCTGCTGCACTTCCGGTTCCTAAGAGCACAGTGGCCTCCATAATCCTAAATGGAAGACGTTTGGGACGACCAAAACCCTTCCTAGAGCTGGCCGTCCGGGGGAGAAGAGCCTTGGTGAGAGAGGTAAAGAAGAAGAACCCAAAGATCACTGTGGCTGAGCTCCAGCGATGCAGTCGGGAGATGGGAGAAAGTTGTAGAAAGGCAACAATCACTGCAGCCCTCCACCAGTCGGGGTTTATGGCAGAGTGGCCCGACGGAAGCCTCTCCTCAGTGCAAGACACATGAAAGCCCGCATGGAGTTTGCTAAAAAACACCTGAAGGACTCCAAGATGGTGAGAAATAAGATTCTCTGGTCTAATGACACCAAGATAGAACTTTTTGGCCTTAAATCTAAGCGATATGTGTGGAGAAAACCAGACACTGCTCATCACCTGTCCAATACAGTCCCAACAGTGAAGCATGGTGGTGGCAGCATCGTGCTGTGAGGGTGTTTTTCAGCTGCAGGGACAGGAAGACAGGTTGCAATCGAGGGAAAGATGAATGAATGCGGCCAAGTACAGGGATATCATGGACGAAAACCTTCTCCAGAGTGCTCAGGACCTCAGACTGGGCTGAAGGTTTGCCTTCCAACAAGACAATGACTCTAAGCACACAGCTAAAATAATGAAGTGGAGTGGCTTCACAACAACTCTGTGAATGTTCTTGAATGGCCCAGCCAGAGCCATGACTTAAACCCAATTGAGCATCTCTAAAAATGGCTGTCCACCAACGTTTAACATCCAACCTGACAGAACTGGAGAGGAACTGCAAGGAGGAATGGCAGAGGAACCCCAAATCCAGGTGTGAAAAACTTGCATCTTTCCCAAAAAGACTCATGGATGTATTAGATCAAAAGGGTGCTTCTAAAAATACTGAGCAAAGGGTCTGAATACTAGGACCATGTGATATTTCAGTTTTTAATTTTTAATAAATCTGCAAAAATGTCAACAATTTGTGTTTTTCTGTCAATATGGGGTGTTGTGTGTATATTAATGAGGAAAAAAAATAACTTAATGATTTTAGCAAATGGCTGCAATATAAAAGAGTGAAAAATTTAAGGGGGTCTGACTACTTTCCGTACCCACTGTATGTTGATTGCAATCATTTAAGACGAATGCCAACTTGACAAATGTCTAACCTGGCTGAATGTTTGTGGGATGATACTCAAGCGAGATCATCATCGCTGTCGTAAACGACGCGGGTTGTCAAAGAAATAAGACTTAGATGAGAACATGTGGCCAGGGATCACTGACACACTCTACAAGCCAAAGAGAGAGTCTTCAGCATTATATTGTTGATATTATGTATTATGTACCGTTCAAAAGTTTGGGGTCGGTATGATTTTTTGTGCTTTATGTTTTTGAAATCAATCTCTTCTGCGCACCAAGGCTGCATTTATTTGATCGAAAATAATTAAAAAATTGTGACATGTTTGCATTAAAATAGCCGTTTTACTTTGTGAATATCTGTTAAAATGTCAGTTATCCGGTGGTTGCCAAGGTCTGAATTTAGCAGTCATTATTCCAGTCTTCAGTGGCACATGATCCTTAGAAATATTTCTTTTGTAAGATTATCCTTACTGTCACTTTTGATTTAATGCATCCTTGATGAGTAAAAGTATAACTTTTTTTTATTGACCCCAAACTTTTGAATGGTAATTTGAATATTGTATATTAAGAACTGGGAAGTGCATTAAAAGATGATAAATCTCATACTCGATCCTGAGCCGGCTTACGGACTCTGAAAAAGAAGACCACCAGTGAAGTGGGCAGCAGCTCCCAAACAAACAGGATCACCCCAAAAACCACATATCCAGCATCGCCCAACATCGACTTCAGATCTGCCTGGAGAAAATGTTAGTAGATAACAAAACACACAGAGAACCACATGTACCAGGACACAGTAGGACCAGTTGCAAAAATCAGCAAAATGGCCAAATTCATCAAGACATACTAAAAATACTAAAACGCTCATTCTGTCAAATCAACCAAATTCCAGAAACTTCCCAAACTAAATTTTTTGATTTTGTTCATATTTTTCTGAAGAAAGACAAATATGAATAGGAATGAAAGCCAAAATATTAAATGCCATGGATTAATATTTACTGAATAAGCCACTATTGTGCAGAGGAGGGTGACCCAAAAATGTTTTTGAGCCAAAATTACAGATCGGTAAAATGACTAAATGACATGTTATTTTAACACCGAAATCTGTTGATTTTAGCTCACAATCTTTGCTCGCAATTTATGCCCTATGGTGGACTGTGTTTCCACAAAGTGGCAGTCCTGTATCTAATCTTAACAATCATTTTAGGTACTGGTTTTTCACAAAACTTTTCTTTAGGTACCTCTAATAGGTACACTCTTAAAAATAAAGGTGCTTCACGATGCCATAGAAGAACCTTGTTGTCCCAAATGGCTCAAATAAAGAACCTTAACACCTGAAGAACCTCTGTTCACAAAAGCGGTTCTTTGTAGCGAAAAAGAGGTTCTCAGAATCATAAAAAGGTAAGAAAAGAGATGCTTCTTTAAAGAAACCTTGACTGAATGCTCTTTGTTGAACAAAAAAAAAGGTTCGTTCTCTATGGCATCGCTGTGGAAGAACTTTGCAGCACCTATTTTAAGAAGGTGTATATGGTTCAAATCAGAGATATGTTGATCTCAGGAGAGTAAAGTGTACACCTTTTCATGGTCAAAAACTTTGATGGATAGGATGTTATATGCGACCTTTTTGATTGTAAAGAAGGAGGTTTGAAGAACAATAATGTTGAAACGAACATGAATTGCGTTTCCCTCTTCAAAAACAACTTGCATTGAACAGACCTGCGTCGATACGGTGTACCAGTCGTAGTTCGACATGAGTGGATTGCTCTTGATTTTGCCAGGCCCGCACCAATAGGTTGTGTAACACGGCACGGGACGAGTACAGCAGGAATCACCCGACAGTAGTTCCCCCCCCTTTTCCCCCTCCGATTATTAGTCACTGACACAAGGGATGTTCCTGGAAAGAAAATATGGAGACCTGATTCAATTCTTGGACAAAACACCATCCAATCATTTTAGAGGGAAGAAAATTACTGTTTTTGAACAGGGATTATTCCTCCATGGGTGTTTAAATTCTTAAAAGGGAATATTATGCCCCTTTTTACAATATGTAATATAAGTCTCCAGTGTCCCCAGAATGTGTCTGTGAAGTTTCAGCTCAAAATACTCCACAGATCATTTATTATATCATTTTGAAAATGCCTATTTTGAGTGGAAGCAGAAACACGCTGTTTTTAAAATGCAAATGTCTTTAAATGCAAATGAGCTGCTGACCCCGCCCCCTTTTCCAGAATAGAGCATGCCTTTACAGCTCGGACCTGCTAAAACATCTGTTTGGTTCTGATTATCATGTTTATCGGGCTGAAATCATGCATTTTAAACCATAATAGTTTAAACTTCAGATATATACGTTTTTCTGAGTGCACACATCTGAAGCACACGCACAGAAAGCGGCTGTCACAGTATGTGAGTACTAAACTAAGCTCTCATTCACACACAAGTTTACGTTAAAAACACACACGAGTCACAAAAAACAGTGGGTTATGTCTGTGAAGGTAAACAGCTGGGAAATAAATCTCATGTTTATTTTAGATCTGTGTGGCAGCAGTAATATACAGTAAATAAATCAATAAAACCACTGCTCTGTTGTCTCCTCTGAGGCGGGGACTCACCGGTCATGGCTCGTATGTGCAGCAAACACAGAAAACGGTGCATGTTGCCCCCCCCCCCCCCCCTCAAAACTTTCTCCATGGCATTAGAGCTGCTACACCGTTGTCGCTTGCGAAAACACAATAACGGCGCCGTGGGTGGAAACTTACAGATTAAGGGGCGGAAATATTATAATGAGATTGCTTTGCCACGTCACCAAGCGAGCGAAATCAGACGCGCTGGTTTTCTCAGACGCTTGCAGAAAAAGGCTTCCTAAAACAAAGTGACTGTGTTAATCTTTTTCACGTTTCCTTGGTTGGTAGATGCACCGGGGACCTGATTATAGCACTTAAAACCTGG
This sequence comes from Sinocyclocheilus anophthalmus, assembly GCA_018155175.1. NCBI lineage: Eukaryota > Metazoa > Chordata > Actinopteri > Cypriniformes > Cyprinidae > Sinocyclocheilus > Sinocyclocheilus anophthalmus. Next base: position 37,544 of record JADLZN010005187.1, on the reverse strand, counting down.
AAAAGTCTGATTTTCATGATATGTCACCTTTAAAGTTGCCTAGCTACCCCATGTGTCCTCTTAAGGTGCAAATGTATAACTTTTTTTAACCTGGCATCACATCTCTTACAAAAATTAACCACAAAAAAACCATGGTTACTACACTTTTGCTATAGTAAAACCATGATTCATTTTTTCTGAATCAAATGATTTGGGATACACACTCTCGAAGTCTCGATCTGGATCAAATGATTTGTTATCCGCTCCGAAGTTACGATCTAAACTGAATGAATGATCGTAGTCACACACACCTGTCTTCTTCTGTATATATTGTAGTATGTTTATATTGTCTTTAATCTTGCCGTACAGTGTAACCCAAGCTTTCATCTGCTTTAATTGGTCTTTGTGTATTTGTGTTTCATTACCTTGGACTCCAGGTAGATGTTGGCCAAAGACATCTTGGCGATCTTATAGAGACACAGTGCTAGAGAGACGGCGCAGAGGACAAACAGAGTGTCGTTGATGGCCACGCGCACCAGCACTACAGTCTCTGTGTCGGCCTTCGTCATCTTCACCAGCAGAGCACAGGTCAGGTTCACCAGCAGGAAGATGATGCTGATGCACAGGAAGAGCAGGTACAGCGGCAGCCTGACGAGACACCACAGAGTGAAGCTAGCGCATTATTACGGCATGCTGCAAGCTTATTGTAGTTCACTAAAACTAAAACGGCAGCTGGCGTTAAAACCATCAACATTTGCATTACTTGAAATAAAATGCACATTAGCTGAAATAAAGTCAAATCATTTCTTGTTGTACTTTGGTTAAACATGACTACTAAAATAACTAAAAACTAAAACTGAAATAAAAAATTAATAAGTGCAGTAAATATATATGAAAAACTACTAAAAATTACAAAACAAACAAAAAGTACAAACTTGAACTTAATTAAATATAAAAATGATAAAAAAAAAAATTATTGTAAATATTAGATTTTTATATATATATATATATATCATATATATATATATATATATTACTATATATATATATTCTATCATCAAAATATTATTCGCTTTATCTATCTATAGATATATCTAATGTGTATTATTAGAATAAGCACTTAAGAAACATAAGCCTATTTAGTATATTATACAAAAGCTACAAAAACGTTTTAACTATAGTATTTATTTAAAAATATTTTTATTAGACTAAACACTGACATAAAAAATTAATAAGTACAATAATATATATGGAAAAACTACTAAAATGACAAAACAAACAACAAGTTACAAACTTGACATTAAATTAAATTGAAAACAGAAAAAATATAAAAATAAAATTATTAAAATATTGACATAATAGCTATATTATATTCTTCAGTGATACTTATTTTTATCTATATATATATATTTATATATATATAATATAAACGGTAAAATGCTAAACCAAATTATTTTAAACTACAAATACATAAGTTTCAGATGAGAGTTTTTGGATCCATATTCACCTGTACTTCTGAAGTTCTGGTGAATATTTAGACTTCGCCTTGAAGATGACCTGAACCAGAAAACAAGCTGTAAGTTAGTGTAAATACTGCATGCATAAAGCATTTAAGCTCATGACTTATTAAACAGAGAATGACACATTCAGGATCATAAAAGTCACCAGTTCCTTTGTCGAAGCATGTTGGTCATAACAGAAACAAGCAAGTGCTTTACTGCTCATCTCCATCTGAAACATTGCACTGACATACAGTATCCGCATGTTCAGAAATATTACATAAGATCTGATTCAGGCACATTTGGGGGACTAAAGCGTGTCATATACGGTAAAGTTACCTTACGGAGGATTGGCAAACCTGATCGGGCCTTTACAAATGACATTAGTGTGAGAGAAAGCTTGAATAAAACTAGACTTAAAAAATCCAGTTCACTCTACAATAAAAACTTGCACTCGTTTATTCCAAAAATGCACAATTTACAGTTCTTAAGCATATATAAAGTACCGTGCGCTAAATGACAAAAGTATTGTGTTTTGCATTTAAAATAACATGCATTGTCGTGTTAATTATAAATCAGTTGATTATTGTATGTATATGGGGATTTAGAGTAAATAATTCACAGCTTTTGTTTTTCCTGTAGTGTTTTTATAGTGTAGTGTCAATGCTTCAGACCGCAGTCAATGATTTCACTTCTCTTTTTTTGCTCGCGCTGTACTCCCACACGTATGATTCATTTACACATGCAGCTGTGATCATAATAAAACAGGAAGAATAGTTCTATACTGCAATATCTCTGCTTTGAAACAATACGCATTGTGAGAATATACAATACACATAACATTGAACTGAACTGACATAAGCACTAGAATCAATAATGACCTTAGTTGCTCTCATACACACAGCTCTCATATAGTTCATATCATTATGATCTACGCAGCAATAATGACGAATGGAGAGTGTTTTTTCTATATTATACAGTATGATTACATAATCCACTCTGAGAGATCAAGATGCTTTTTGCATGAAAGAGCTATGGTTTGACTAATGAGATAAATCTGATTTATATATTTTTATTTTATCCATTAGATATTGATTGGATGGTGAAGAGGTGGCCAGAGTTATTAGTATTGTAAACCATTAAAAAACGTTATATTACTATAAGATCAAATCAACATTATCTAAAAATGAAGTAAAATATTTATTAAAATCTTTCAGCTAGTTGACAAGGCAACATTATTCTTATTCTCTTGTTTAGTTTAAGGTGAGGTAATTAAAAAATAACAAACTAAAATGAAATAAGAACTATATAGACATATTAAAAAACTAATAAAAATGACAAAAGCACAACAAAATTACTGAAACTTTAACTAAAATGAAAATGAAAAGAGAAAATATAAAAACAAAATCTAATTTAAAATATTAACAAAAACTAAAATAGTATATCAATGATACTAAAATAAAAAAATCCGTATAAATAAAATAACTAACATTTAAATTAATCTAAAATAAAACAAAGCAAAAATCTAAAAATAGAATATAATTTAAAACATTAACAACAACTATAATTGTATACCAATAATACAAAAACAACAAAATTACTAAATCTGAATTATTTTCTTATTTTAATAATTATAGTTGAGTAATTAACGTTTAAATATGTATTATTAAACTTTAAGTAAAAGGAAAAGAAAAACTGAAATCAAATTAAATATTTACCAAATATGTTATTATGGTGTAATATATGGTTCATTTTAAATATTACTAAACTATAATAGTATACCAGTTATACTAAAATAACCAGAATTACTCAAAAATGAACTAAATTAAATCAAAAAGTCAAAATAAATCTAATCCAATATATTACCAAAACCATAATGGCTACCAAATACTAAAATTTAATACATAATTGCTAAAACTTGAACTGAAATTAAAATAAAAACAAAATGTGAAAATAAAATCTAATTTGTAATATTAACAAAAGCTATAACGGTGTATCAGTACTGTTAAAGTAACACTGGAGGTGGCTGGATAAATAAAAGGGACTGACATCATTTTGGTAAAAGAATAAAAAGACCATTTCTCTTTGGAATTAACTATGCATTTATGCATTATGAAATATGCTTAATAAAACCAGGAACAGAGAGTTGCTTCCATATATAAAAAGACAGAGGAAAATGGACAGAATATCTCCTCCTGCTTACATTTTAATGTCTAAAATATGTTTTTGTTTGTTTGCATTCTGCTCTCATAAATGTGCATGTGACCTGTAGTCTTAAAAACAGATTTTACTGTCTCTGCAAGGTGCAAAGGTGTCGAACTCACCTGTGCGAAGTACAGATTCATGAGGCTGAGAGTGAAGAACTGCAGGCAGACTGGGAAACAGTAGAGCAGCCAGAAAGCCAAGGGTCCGAGCGTGTTTGCGGTCACGCAGTCTCTGAAATAAAAGGAGAAGAGCAGCGCTCGCAGAGCCGCCCACAGCAGACACAAGAACAGAAACACCGTCTGGTAGCTGAAGCGCTTGTGTCGGTATCGCAGCACCAGCCAGAGCTGCACGTACACGAACACAAAGAGCAGCGAGTAGAAGATGGTGTAGGCCACCGTCAGCCCCAGCTTGACGAAAGGAGGCACGGCCGGGCTGAAGGTCGGCGGAGGAGGGAGCGAGTCGCTCTCCATGGCTCTGCTTTCCTCCTGCTGCCTGAAGAAGCAAGTCTAGAAGGGGCCTTTCCTCCTCCAGCGGCTTCTGCTGCTCCTCCTTCACGTCTTAAAATCACCACAGCCCTGATTCTGCTGGAGGAAACGAGCCTCTAAGAGCAGCCGAGCGTTTAGGGGAAGGAAACGAGGGAGAAAGAGGAAAAGAAAGAGCATTGTGCAGCGGGCAGTGAAAGCGGAGGGAGGAGGAGGAGGAAGGACAGCCCCTCTGACGCTGTGTTGACGTGCTCTACTGTACCTTTAACCCTGCGCTCAGCTTCCCAGCGCTGGCAGACTCCCACGGGATGCTTATGCTGCGTTCTCTGCACAATATATGGCTGTTTACAGAGTTGCTTTTATAGAATGAAACACAACTCTTTATATAAGCAACTTTATACTTTATATACCATTTTAATTTCTTTCATTTTTAATGTCCATAAACCAACATTTTTCCCTTTGAGTAGGACCAAATCTTAAATTTTTTACCAGTGCACTCTTAAAAATAAAGGTGCTTCGAAAGGTTCTTCACAGCGATGCCATAGAAGAGCCATTCAGTCAAAGGTTCTTTAAATAACATCTCTTTCTTACCTTTTTGTAACCTTCTTTCGCAAGCATCTTTTTTTTGATCTCAGAAGTTGAAAGGTTCTTTGATGGAACCATTTAGACAAAAAGTTCCTTCTATGCTGGTCGTGAAGCCCCTTTATTTTAAGAGTGTACTTGAAGATTCAGTAGAGCAGTTATTTGCTTTACATATGAAACCCAGGTACAGTTAACTTTATACGTATTATACTGGATGGATACCGTTTCATTTTCGTTCTTTTCATTGTATATATAAACAAGGGGCCGTGCATTTGTTTTTCTTCCTTTTGCTGCATTTCATTTTTACATTTACATTCCTTGACATTTTTTCATTCCTTCAGTTGGATCCAAGTCATTAAGAGTACTGTATAAGTTATTGTATAAACATTGCATAAATCCTTTTGCTAAAATATATTTTTTGTAATTTAATTAAAAAAAAAAAGTCATGTCAACCATGGACTTTGCATTTTTTTTGTTTCCTTTATGGGAGCCAATCTTTTTATTTATTTATTTTTAATCAATTAATGTAATTTATAACTCCTTTTTTTTTGTTCAAATTTCCCTTCCTTCATAGGACATTAATCGTATTCTTGGAATTAGTATAAATCTTTTTTTTTTTTCATTTTCATTCATGCATTCGTTTTTATTGATTTATTTGCATGTTCCTAAATCTTAGCTATTGTATAAGTTGTATAATATTGTGTAAATCCTCTTATAGAATAGTCTAGCCTTAAATATTAGTAGAGGAACTGATTGCTGTACATAATGAAACGCATGTTACATCTCTATATAAGCAATTTTATACTGTTTAAATAAGGGGCAATTTTTATGTAGGTATGTATTAATTAATTTTCATATAAACCAGGTGCACTTGCAAGCCCCCCTCCCCCAAGTAGGCCCCGAATCAGAATTTATGGATTAGTTATTTATTTTATTTTGTTTTGTTTGTTTGTTTATTTGCATTTTGTTCTGCGTCTTCCTTCATTAGGACATTAATCCTAATGTTTTAAATGATCTTTTTTATTTTAATTTTCATTCATTCATTCAGTTATTTTTTTATTTACTTGCATTTTCCTTCAGTTTGCCATAAATCCTAATTATTGTATGTTATTGTATAAATATTGTATAAATCCTTTTACTAAAGTATAGAGCAATCTACAAATGTGAAGCTTCATTAGAGCCTTAAAGACTTTGTTATTTGCTTTGCATAATGAGACCCAGGTTTTAACTTTATATAAATCACTTTATTTAAACAATAATTTGCATTCTATTTAGCTTTATTTCAGTTATTGTTTTAGTAATTTTAGTACTTTAACTAAAACCTTATTTTCAATTAGTGCAACATTTTAATTTTCTAATTTTCCTCTAACTTTTATTTGATTGTATTTTTTTAACAACACTGTTAGAGTGGTCATCTTGACCTTTTTGTGACTGAAGAATGTATTATATTAGAATCACTTTTTTGTTTAGTTGTATTAAAAGTTTCGGCTTCATCATGTTTTAAAAGCTCATTTTAGATGCTGATACTTGTTTTTTCAGTCATTTGCCAAAATGACGTACTACGTATAAGCAAGTAAGGAAACTATATATTTCTTCTGTGTTGGCTCTTTTTGGCTTCAGACTTGTGTTAGCCAGTCCAGTTATTACTATAAGCTCATTACAGCCGGATGAAAAAGGGTTATAGCTTTTAAGCATTTGTTTCTGTTTGACTAACCTCCAGTTTGACCACGCTCCTCTAGCCATGAGAACCTCTCTGTGTCTGGGACTGTATTTGTGAATTATTGCTGGTGAAGCCTAGGTTCTCATTCACAGGTCAGAAATGCAGTGATGAATGCAGCTTGGCCCAGAGGTCAGAGGTCAAGCTGTCATCGTACTCTGAGACAGGGCAGCAAAGGACAGCTGGGAGACAAATCAATCAACAGTGCAATAAAGGTCATTTGATCTGGTTATTAGGGAATTTAATGTATCTTTTCATATTTCATGTGTCTCAGTTTATAACTATATAACCCAGACATACCCTTTGTGATTTGTGAAGAAGTACTGCGGTACGTTCATGGTGTTTTTTTGTGTTTTTTGGAGCTCAACAGCCCTTCTGAAATTTCTGAAGATCAGAAATTCTTCATAAATTCACAAGAAGATCATACAGGTTTGGAAAGGCAGAAAGTGACATATATTTCACTATATTCTTGCCTTATTATTTGAATTAAAGCCATGAATATGTTGCTTTCATGTAGCAGGATTGAGAAGAAAAAAATCTAATAAAAACTGGCTCCCTTTCAATTCGGGCACAACACAGGAAGTTGAAGTGGAATGACAGGAAGAGGAATTAAAGATGTTCAACAGAGGAATTTCATTAGTTCAACATAACAACTAAACTGTTCCAGAGCAGATGATTTCTTATGTGTTTTGTTCAAGGTTTCCAGCTGGAAAACTCACTTCATGTTGTTTGGCTCCTCTTAGAAGATTTATAATGGACAATGGAGCATTCTGGGAAATTATGCATTCTTCCATCATGGTCTAACATTTAAGTATATAGCTAAATATGTTTAAAATAAATACAAATTTCATTAAAGACAAAGTGGCACTTCAGACACTGACACATTATAATTTCAAGTTTCTGCAAATGGCACAAATGATTGATAAATGCAATTCATAGAGAAAAATCTAAGTTATATGAATTTCATTCCATTTGATTAAAAAAAATCTAACTTGAATTGCATTTGGTCTGCGACCTCAATTTAAACTCTTTAAATTTCAAAAATGCATTCTGGCGTGAGTTGGGATTTGTTGTAGAGATGGGATTGAGCAGTAGATGGCGCTGTTATTCAGTATTACAGCACCACAGGCACCTCTAGACTACAGACTACAGTACTAACCTCTAACCCCTAATTAACTAAAGTAACCATCCAATCCAGTTGGTTTGCATTCATATGTAGCCGATCCACTGTAATCTCACATTCTTCTCATGTCACTGTTCATTTGTGCACAGTGCAATTAACTCAGGATAGTATTGCCAGTTATTGTGCAGCTTCAAAGGGAAAGACATTGTGCCAAAAAGGTCATGCTCTGATGGTCTTTTGGATGGTGATCAGTTATTATACTATCAAAAGGACAAGCGCTGATGATGCAGTGAACACTTCTGTCCTGAGCATTAATTAGGCTGTCTGACCAGAAGCTACACGTAAACTATTAAGTAACATCAGCAGCCATTCTCAATCAGCCATATATTTTTGGTGATGTAATGAAAGTAAAATTGTGTCTTTTCAAACCGGTATGACTCTTTCAAGCACTAATTAGAATTTTTCTCAAACATTTTTTTTATTAAAAAATAAAATAAATTAAATTAAATAGCTGTCTGCATTGTGAAATTAATCTCTTGCTTACATCGTTCGTACACTTTTATCGTTTTGGATAAAAACGTCTGCTAAAAGAATACATATAAATGTAACGTGCATCTGCACTTGTTGATGTGGAGAAAATCTGCGAGAGTGCAGATTTCAGTCTGCGATCGCGTGCCCTCACAAGCGATGATTCATCTGAATGCTTCTGATTGGCCACTGCATTCCTAAGCTCAGAATCGTGTGTGATTGGTTATAATGCGCAACGCTATATAATAAAAAGCGTAAAAAGAAATCTGATGCAATATGAGCAGATCTAAATTTAAAACCGCGATTGCAACTTTTCATTTTACTTTATTCACAACAAATGTTATAGATTTAGTTTGACTGTGAAGTAGCATTTTTGTTCCAAACAGATGTTATGGAGGGTGAGCACCCACTGGCAGAAACATAAATCAGCGCCTACTAAGCTATCTATCTATCTATCTATCTATCTATCTATCTATCATCTATCGTTCTAGGGACGTCGTGGCCTAATGGTTAGAGAGCCTGACTCGTAACCCAAAGGTTGCGGGTTCGAGTTGTAGGTGGGGGGAGTGAATGTACAGCGCTCTCTTCCTCCTTCAATACCACGACTGAGGTGCCCTTGAGCAAGGCACCGAACCCCCAACTGCTCCCCGGGTGCCGCAGCATAAATGGCTGCCCACTGCTCCGGGTGTGTGTTCACGGTGTGTGTGTGTGTTCACTGTTGTGTGTGTGCACTTTGGATGGGTTAATAAATGCAGAGCAGTAATTCCAAATGGTCACCATACTTGGCCACATGTCCCACGTCACTCACTCACGATCTATCTATCTTCTATCTATCTATCTATCTATCTATCTATCTATCTATCTATCTATCTATCTATCTATCTGTCTGTCTATCTGTCTGTCTGTCTGTCTATCTTAGTATTGGCCTTTTCAGCTTGTGGAAAAGCTGCTTGTGGTGAGCTTTGGTTCATTACGTGACTTTCTCATCACCACCTGATTTTGATTATCATATTAAATTTTAATTGTAAATTTAAGTTAAATCCGTAAACCATTTTTTACAGTGTAGTCTTTGCATCTGTTTGAATTTTGTTTGAATCGGGTCTCTTTTGTTGGAATAGAATTGGCTAGATGGCGCTGTCACACAAAAAAATAGGGTCCTAGAGCTGGGGTCCTAGAGCTGGGGTCCTGAGACTGCAGGCTCCGGTGCAGCGCTGCTGGTTAAAACGGGCTTTCACCTCAATCAGTCAGTCAGTCAGTCAGTCTCAGGCAGCTGCAGCTTCGGTGCGGGACTGGAGATGGGTCGGCAGGGGCAGAGATGGCCAGTGTGGATCTTATTATTGGGATTGTCAGTGTGTGTCAGCGGGATAACACGACAAGAACTTTTTCCATTCGGGAGAAGCGCAGGCGACCACTCTCTTGATGAAGGCAATGATGAGACTCAGGAGATCACTCTAGAGAAGCAAGTCACGTTTTACGACGCACAGTTCAACACGATTCACGTGAGTGTGTGCGCTCTGAATGATATATAGCCTAGGCTACAGTGTTGGGGAGTTACTAGTTACATGTAACGGAATAAACGTAACTAATCTGTTACAGTTACTGAGAAAAAAATGTGGAATTAAATTACAGTTACTTATGAAAATGTGTAACATCTGAATATTTTCACACACATACAGATTTAATTGATCTATTTCCCAAAGTGCACCGACTGCTCTAAAATATGAGACAGCAGTGCTTCAGGAGTTTAGGACACAAACTTATCCGATAGGTGTTTTATTTTCTATTTGGGGTTATGCATATGCTTTATTTTTAAGATTAACAGTTGTTTTTTTTTTTTAGATGCCTGTGTTTCCTCTCATAGCTATGCAGAGATTTGATTTCAAAAACAGAATCATGGCTATTAAACTATTTCTTGTTATGGTTTTAAATCTGTATTTACCTCAGAATTATCTCAACGTAAAAAGAGGTGCTAAAGTCTTAAAGGTGGCTGTGCTTTAAAATTCAGTTATTATAGTCCTAATTCAAGTGATGTAATCAGTGTTGAGTAGCCTACTGTAAGGTTGACTCAGGTGAAAACATTTGTTAGAAATTTAGAAAAGCAATCAAATGTAATCAGTTACATTACTTTAATAAAGGAATTTAAATAGTTACAGTACTTATATTTTAAATAGGGTAATTTGTAACCTATTACATTGACAAAGTAACACTGTTGATATACAATACTGCGAGTCTGCGATACATTCACTTCCGTAATATGATGACTTTAGTAAAACATACTTTGATATAAACAATGTTAAAAAATAATTGCCATATTCATGCATATTTATCCCACTTTGAGGGCAAATGACCATGGTACCTGTCCAGAATAGTGATGTGATTTTAAAATATTTTTAGGTATAAGCTATATCTATCTATTAAATCAGTGTAGTTACACTTTGAAATCATTTTTAGCAGGTCAACCCAGTAATGCCAAAGATCAGTGCTACAAATTCATTCAAATATATTAGTTCATAGTAATATTTATGAAGTACATACAGTATTCTGCGCTAACAGGGACTGTTCTCAGAAAGTTCTGGCAAAGTTCTCTCAAAGTTATGATGACACATTCTTCCAGTAAACGTTAATAGGACATTCGTTCAAAATTATCTGGTCCTTAATAACATTATCAAGACATTAGCACAATTTGTACAGCATTCGTGGAACATTTTTCTGAAATATTTTAGTTGGACGTTAGTCTGTTTTTTTAAACGTTACTACTTGTTTTAGAACGTTCAGAAAAATTCCGAAGTAACGTTCCCATAATGTTTGCAAAATGATCAAATTGAACATTCCGTTAATGCTTTCTTCCAATGTTAACATAACCAAGAAAAACTTTTTTAAAACATTTAGCAATTTTTGAATGAATTAAGTTGGCATTTTATGCAAAACATTGTTTTAGATATCATATGATGGATATCAATATATATGTATGGATCCATTTCATTTTTTGTTTACAATATATTCTTGGTGAAAAGAAATGTAGGGCAGAACTTGATTTCATTCATGGAGAAGTGAGTGCTTGATTGATTGTTCTGATGAATCATTAACAGTTAGAGCAGGAATGTTTATAGGTAAATCGCTTCAGTTTTGCGTTCATGTTGACTGTGAGTGACTCCTGTCATGAAATACTGCAGACACATTCCTGCTTAAGTGCGTATTGATTGGGTGAATCAGATCCTGGACTGTTCAGATGATTTCACCTTCCTGTTGTTTTGAAATCCAGTACTATTTTTGTACTATTTTGGTTTCCATGCAAAAAAAAAAACCCCATCAAATTGGCAAAAATCATATCTAAAGTTTTGTGTAAAAACAGAAAACCGTGCCTATGTTATTATAATGATATGTGATAAATTTATACTTTCCTTATTCTTGTGGTTTTCTGTGTGTGTTTATATATATATTTGTGTGTGTGTGTGACCCTGGACCACAACACCAGTCATAAGTGTCATTTTTTTTGAAATTGAGATTATACATCATCTGCAAGCTGAAATAAATACGCTTTCCATTGATGTATATCACCTTTAAAGTTATCAAAATGAAGCCCTTATCAATGCATATTACTAATCAAAAATAAAAATTTTGATATATTTACGGTAAAAAATTTACAAAATATCTTCATGGAACTTAATATCCTAATGATTTTTGACAAAAGAAAAATCAATAATTTTGACCCATACCCAGGTATGTTTGCTATTGCTCAAATATACCCGTAGCTACTCTGACTCGTTTGTTGGTCCCAGGGTTTTATATATCATTCTATATAATATATATATTATATATATATTATATATATATATATATATATATATATATATACACACATACACATACAACATATATATATACATATACATAAATGTTGTTATATACATTACATATGTGTTTGTGTGTGTGTGTGTATTATATAATAATATATATATATATTATATTAGGGATGCACCGAAATGAAAATTTTGGCCGATACCGATTATTCTTTATATTTGAAAGCCGATAACCGATATGTTGAACGATAAATCTATATCCAAATTTTTTAATACTTTTTGAGAGCCTGATTACAAAAAAAAAGTCTCACATTAAAAACCACATCCCAAACACTTCAACATAAGCAGCCTAGTTTGAAAATAATTTTACTCTCCCATTACCAAACTTAGTCATAAAAAAGTCTTACAAATAAAAAAAATAATGCATAAATAATGCAAACAAATCACTGGACATCATTACACGTGTAAAAAATCAAAATGAATGCGCCACAGATCAATAAAACGTAATAGCCTCTGCACAGACATAATTAAATTATTTTATTACAAACCATATTGTTGATGAATTCATAAGAGGAAAAATACAAGTGGTTTGTTGTTATTAATGTATCGTAAGTTTTGAAAAGTAACAAATTATACCCCGTTTTTAAATAGCAGCCGTTTGAGTCTGCCCCCCCGCCCGCCCCCCCCCCCCCCCCGTGCTGAAGCTGAGAGCTGAAGAACACGGTAAACTGAAGCGTTTTGCTGGCAGCTTATTTAACTCAAGGAAATGCATCCTGAGATTAATATTAATACAACATAAACATAATATTACAACTTATATATGTACAAAAGGATGCAGTTATTGCGTGCTATAGTCAGAATGTGTGATCCTGTTGTGGATGCGCTCTTCCCATATCAACGCGCTGAAACACAGCAACTAAACCCAAAGAATTCACAATGTTTTATTATAATAATTTTCTCATTAGAATGTTATATACACGACATTCCCAATCATAGTTATTAATGTTGTGCACTGCTGTTTGAGCTGCGTGCGCTGAGCTAAAGACGATCACCGGTAAACTGAAGCGCTCTTTTAACTTAACCAAACGCATTCTATATGAGATAAATCAGATATACATCAAATAAACAATATTACAACGTACAATTGCACAAAAGGCTGCAAACGAACAGCGTGCATCTGAAGTGTCTCTGAAGGAAATAATGCATTATTTATCGGCTTTAAGATATCGGCCAAATTTTCTTATCGGGCCGATACCGATAACAGAAAAAATGAGCATTTATCGGCCGATACCGATATGGTGGCCGATATATCGTGCATCCCTATATCTATATATATCTATATATATCACATATTTATTATGTATATATAAATACACATACATTATATATTTAGAAAATATTTACATGTATATCTTTATATACCAGCTTCTTAATTTATATTATAAATATATTTAATATATAAAAATAACATTTTCTTAAATATATCCATGCATTGGTTGTATTTATAATAATCCATTAAATATACACCAGTAAGCACAACACACAAACTTTATTTATCGTCTGCCGCACTAATCTATATATATATATAATCTATCTACTGTAATATGAGGTGAAAATGGGTTCGCCACATTATTTTCAGTGCTGAAACGGTCTATTATTTAGATCCAAAAAAGCAATGAAAAACAACATTGGCCGGATTTAGGCTGTGCAACTCAACCGATGATGAAACAGTGAATTTTCCTTGGATGATTCAGAAGACATTTCATAAGTTCTCATGTATTTCATATTTTAGTGTTTGACAAGTTACAATAAAGGTTTTCTATTCTTTAGTGTTGATCAAAATTGGCAAATTGCATGGACACCAATGGGGGTCAATTTGAGGTCATAGTTTCTGTACAGCCTTTCTAAAAATATCTGTGTTTTAATAACTTTGCATGCATGAGAAAAAGTCACCAAATTCTAAGAAGAAATGAATAGTTTAACCAGTTAATCAAACATGGGTCAGATTGACCCAGACACAACGATGTGTTTGTAGGACTTCTGCATCTGTATGTAGGATTTTCTCAGAGGACTCGACTAACAAAAACATTCATAATTACAATCCCATGAATGCTTCCTTTCCCACAGCTCTCCTTTGCCAATTTCCGTTTCCTTTTTCGAGCTGTTGTGGTTCTTACCATGGATATTTGAGCAGAATTCATGGCTGTATCTAGTAACATGATGTTTTGTAAAGCAGAAATAACTTCCGTGTTTGAGAGCAGACTGAATGAATGACAAAGTCACAAGAAGGAATGAAACTTTCCTTCATCGGGATTTATAGGATCTCCCGCTGAATACAAAGTGCGTGTGTTGTAGCGTTTGAAAAACATCTGGAAATGTAGTCTAAGCGTGCACATCTGTTTTAGTGAAGTGCTGAACAGTCATTGTACAAACGCTCAACATTGTGCATGACATTCCTTATTAAACCTATTTCCTCATTCATTTTTCACTAAACTGTATTCATGTTAATTCTGTTTGAAAAAGTCCTATTTTTGCAGTCCATTTAGTAGCTGTTCAGTTTTTATCATCTGCTATGGTACTTGTTTGAATGTACAAAGATGACTAATTAAACCATATTGGCAGAGGAGTTTTGATGCTGATGTCTATATGCCTGTAAATCCTTACTATACAGTATTTACATCAATGCATTTAGCAGGCACTTTATCCAAAGCAACTTACAGCATGTGACCATATATTGACGTACACAGTATTTATGAAACATTAGGTGAACAATACCAGGATGAGCCACCCGGAAACCTCTTTGAAAACAGTCATTATTTTTGCAATTCTCTTGGGTGACTTTGCGGCACAGAAACGACACGCTCCAGCCATAATACAGGATCAGTGAATCTCGTCAAGTATAAGACAGAGATCAGGTTGTCTGATTTCATTTTGGCTATGCTAAAAAGACTATAGTTATTGCTCATTCTGCTGTATGGAGAGCTTTCCAGGACTCCACATGGAAGCTTTGTTGCTTCGTCCTCTTTATTATCTTATTATCTACAAAATAAGTCACAGTCATCAGATGAAAATGTTTTGCTGTCATTCGTATTGCCTTGCAAGTTCAGAGATTTGTCCAGTATTGTTTTTAGTTTTTAAGATAGTTTCTGTGATTTTACACTTGTGTGTACATATGTGGGTGTTTGGCAATGGACTTTATTCCCTAAACCGTCACAAACTCCCAACTCAGTTTCTGTTGGTTTCAGTGCACACTTCAAGAGTATTTACTCTGTTTTTATATAAAGGTTTCAGTAAGAAGGGAACTAATGTAGCTCTTTTCTAATCACATGAATGTGCATTTATTTTTTATTTAATTTGATTTGTTTATTTTACTTAACTTTTTATAAAATTTAGTTTTATTTAATTTTATTTGAAATATAAAGAGATAATAAACAAGTGGGGGAAAAGATCCAGTGTTATTTTTATTTTATATAATTAATATAATAGTTTTTATTAATAGTGGTTCTTAAACATTTAGTTAAATTGTAATCATTTTGCTGTTGTGTTTTTGGCATTTAGTATTTTATATCCATTTGTATTTATATGTCTTTAAGTTATTTGTTTTATTTTTTATTCAGTTTCGTATTTTATTTCAGTAATTTGCCAAGGCCCCATTCTTATTTTTCATTAATGTTTTCATCAATAAGTTATTTTATTAATTTTATAATCTTTAATCTCTGACTCTTTAATCTTATTTTTTAAATTATTTTATTTTATTTATATTTTTAATCTACATAATTCCTATCATTCCCCCCCTTTTTCTAGACAGTTACTGTCAACTATAGAGATCATAAGGAATTCAGTGATTTCAGATTCTGATTCCACTTCACGATTCTGTTTTCTTGATTTTTAAGTGCTCTCCTGCCTAAATAATTGGCACTTACTATATTTTAGACACATTTTGTACAGTACTATAATGTTTTAAGTAGTCAATTAATTGCTTTATTATAACTGAGTAACCTATCAACAGGTCCAGTTGACTGATCCAAATGATGCCTTGAGTCTTCAAAACTGATTTATCAAGAAGAACTTGTTCACAAGAGTCATTTGTTTGTGAATCAGACTACACTGATCACGCTGTATGTTTGTTGTTGCGTGCAACCAGCAAGACAATGCAATTGAAAGATGCCGTTGTGTTATGTTTCAGCATCCATTCTTTCTCTCATAACATTCAGATTAAATTCAGATAAAACACAATCTCACATGCAGTGGTGCTGTAGCCAAGGGTTCCTAAATCCAAGAGCTCACAGATCAGCAGTCATGGAGGTATGTGAGCTCGACCCTCAATCCAGCAGATGATCTGACCAGGGGCAAGACTCTGGCGGAATTAGCACAGCCAAATAGGTGGTGTCAAGGCCCATTCTTTCTGTTACGACCACCACATGAGTGGCCTAAAGCTCCAACAGGGCCAGGTGAAGAAGACCCTAAAGAGCTACGACATTCTTTGCTCTGTCATTTCATCTCAACCTGTACAGATAGCTCTGTCCCTGAGGCAAGCCACTATGCTACATGGAGTGAATTAGTAGAGGCCACAACACGCACACTCCAGTGTAAAGAAGCAGACAAAGCTGATTGATCTACTGCAAGATCTTATCACCAGGCAGTCTCTCTTCTCACTAAACAGTCCCAACTCGAAAGTTTCCCGGAGGAATACCACCTTCTTAAAGCTAACAAACCAATCCCTTCTAGTAGCCACCTTCTTGTTCTGTGTCCTGAGTTCGACGCCATGGATGAAGTGATTCGGGTAGGCGGGCGTCTCCGCAGAGCAGACGATTTGGATCCAAACTTTAAACACCCGATTGTACTGGATCCGAGCCATGGCATCACCAAACTGTTAATCCAGGATTTCGACCAGAGGTTATGCCACCCTGGACCAGAGCGTGTCTTCGCCGAACTCCGACAGTCATACTGGATATTAAGAGGGCGTGAAGCTGTTCGGAGACATCAGCGTACTTGTCTAGAGTGCCGGAAGTTGAGATCCAAACCTGTTGTGCCAAAGATGGCTGACTTGCCTCCAGCTCGACTTCGTTTGTTCAAGCCCGCATTTTATTCTACGGGGATGGACTGCTTTGGGCCTTTCCAGGTGAAGATCGGTAGGCGTAGAGAAAAAAGGTGGGGTATTATATTCAAATGCCTCACGACTCGGGCAGTGCATTTGGATGTGGTAACCTCTATTGATTCAGATGCTTTCCTAATGGCCGTACGGAGGTTCACAGCACGCCGTGGTACCCCTGCTGAGCTTTACTCTGATCAAGGGACAAATTTCAGAGGAGGAGAAAACGAGTTGAGAGAAGCTTTCTCTGCAATGAGTCTTGAACTGCAAGAGTTGCTGGCAAAGCATCAGATCAACTTCCGTTTCAATCCTCCAGCAGCTCCACATTTTGGAGGAGTGTGGGAGCGGGAGATCCGCTCTGTGAAGGCAGCACTCAGCACCACAATTGGAGCTCAGAGCGTTCCAGAGGAAGTACTCAGAACAGTTCTGATTGAGGTAGAGGCTATCTTGAACTCCAA